>RXPK01000259.1:732607-1055972 GCA_004143645.1 Protaetia brevitarsis
GATCAACGACTAACAAACCTGATAGAATTAAGCAATTATAAGCGGCATGTCTTGATGATATAGCGCAAGTTGTGTCTTATATTTCTGATTTCAATATTCTGATTTCGATGGGGCATTTGCAGCAATTAATCATTCATTAGTTACTCTAAAATTATCTTGCTATGGCTTTACTCCAAATTATATCATTTAACAATCATACCTACACAACCGATCTTCCTATGTTCAATTAATGGTTTTACATCTCTCCTTTCAAGTTCACTGGTGTCAACGGCCACCTAAGACCCCTCTTTTATTTATTATTAATGACCTCTGGACAGATTGGTTGCAAAGTGTTGGCTATGCAGATGACCCTTAAGATGGTATAGTCGATAAGCATCTTAAGCTGATTACACTGGCGTAGGCTTTTCACGAGGCCGGTGTAACTTAACTAACACTTCTTGCGGTTTCGCAGTGTGTCAAAATTTCGCTCGACGTTCCTGTTCATACTGACAGCCCCTTCAGGAAAACTGACTGTCAGTATCCTGAACTATAATGTTGCTTAGTTTTGCAAAGAATTTAGACATCATTGGGACTGGGTATACTAACAGCATAGCTAAATATTAGCAATGTGCGATATTCCTTCCCAAAACTATGACCCTTCATTTCAAGAACAGTCCTCACATTAGAGAACCTACGTACGCAATTAAAATCTGTGTAATTTCGACCAACTAACTTTCTCACTCACATCACTTCATCTGTGTCGTCTGCTTCTGCTTCTCTAGGTTTCATTAATACGGTCTTGTAAGATTTCTCTAACATTTTAACAATCAAAGTGTTATTTATGCATTTGTGCGTCTAAGTTAAGTATAGCTCTATGTTTGGTATCCCCACCATCTTTACCAACAGCTGCTCATCGAGCGAGTTCAGAAACGATTTCCAAAATATTTATCGTTTAAACTTGATGACATTTATCCCGCTCGTGGGACAGATTACACCCTCTTGCTGCAAAGACATGACCTCCGTCCTCTTTCTCACAGAAGAGATGAAGCCAGCGCCAAATTTTCTTTATAAAATGAATAAATGGCAGTGTTGATCACCTTCCCTTCTAAGTCAAATATCTTTCTTGTCCCTAACTATATTCTAGATCATGCGCTACATTTCCCATTATTAGAGCTCGTACTAATATTCTTTACAAGGCCCCGCTAAGCCATATGTACAGAAACGCCAACTTAGCGTTTATATAGTGACCCGTTCCATTCAAGTATTTAATATTTAAGTGTATAATAATTACTTTTTTTATTTACGCTATAATTTTGTTCTTTCAGTTTTGATGTATTCATTGTGATTTAGTTTATAGTTGTTAGTAGTATTAGTGGCTTTTTGTTTTTGTTTGAATTATTGGCCTTTTATTTTTGTTATTTTGTCCTATTATTGGAATTTGTTCTGTGGACAATAAAGGTATATTATTATTATTTATTATTATTATTATAGATAGATAATTAGAATATGCTTTCCTTATTTTGTGACATTAGATCTTTTTATGACGATGTGGGTACAAACAACCATGCCCCAAGCTTTTAATCAGAGACAATATTGCTTTGTGCAACAGAAATCAATTAGAGAACTTATAAAAACAAGTAGATCTGCATTGCACCAGACAGTCTGACAGTCTGACGATAAATATATGAATGAACCCCAAAGTGCTACCAATTCTATTTTGGGAATGCATTCAAGGCAACGAAGAAATCGATGAGTTGGCAAGAAACGAATCTTAGATCCAGAACCTAGGAATATCCAAAAACACAGTTTGTAAATAGGTAAGGACTTGACTCCAAGAGAAACAGAAGTAATGCTGGAACAATACAACCAGAAAAACTCCAAATAAGACCCTTATAAAATGGGCCAACAGAACGTCTAAAACTACTAAGACACACTAAGTTTCGAAGATCTAACAACTACGCTTATCAATTCCACCACCCACAATCATTACGCAATTTCCAAGTCTCGCACAAATGTTACGGATAGGATATACTATATTACGGTTAGCGTTTCGCATGTGACGTTCCACAATGACGTTCGAAATAGGAATTTATGCGACCGCCAACGTTGTTCCGCACTTAATGAAGATGCACCCGAAACGTCAATAGTTTAATGATGGCGTGACCGACTCAGTTGGGCAGAATTAGGCCACAGGAAGTAATTTATGGGTTTTAGGTTGAAAGTTTCAACGGGATTTTACCAGTAATTTCTGTTAAATTCCTAATAACTACCTACCATTTAGTCGTGTATTGTGAGAGAAAAACTGATGTGCTTTGATAAAAACTCGAAAAATGCTAGTGGAAATAGCAGAACACCCGCAAAATCGATAATGCCCTCCGGCAAATTGTATTATGTATGTACACACTGACGTAGTGAGTTGTCTTGTTATTCAGCGCCATTCGATATAATTAATGTCAATATTATTACCTCAAGAACAGTGGGGATAATTTACACTTTGAAGATCAAAGGCAGGGAGGCTGTATATAAGCGGTGGTTAAATTTAATTAGAAGGCGGTAATGGAATACGGTTTTCCTATTGCTTTATCGACACTTGAATGAAATGCGGATTATTGCACATAATTTTGGAACTTATATATTCGAAATTTTACCTTAATTAATGCGCATGAAATTTCCTCTCGTAGATTTTAGAATGGGATATTCTGTTTCATTAAATTAAAATATACAAGATTCCCCTATTATAATACAGATTTAAACGACATGTTCGTTATGGATTGTATTAAAAAACATATATAAGGACCCTTTGCTTTAAACGTTGGGGATTTAGACTTTTAAACTTAATTATAAATATAAATGAATACTAAAAAAAATACTTACCGTTTTCTGGTGCTACGGTTGGGGGCTGTTAATTATTAACCGCTACTTTATACTCTACACTAAATTTATTAATCACATACACTCGTCAGAGATCACAAACTGAATCCCAATATCTCGTCTTCAATCCCTTCGCGAGTGCGATGCTCGCAAAACGCTGACGAGGTTCCGGTAATCCGATTGTCATCTATGAACACATCTTTATCTGTTTCGTAAACCTAAGTTAATTCTATCTAGTGGAACTTTCGGTGGCAATATTTTATCAAACAGTCAAAATACCCAATCCGGCAACTCATTTAACCTAGTCAAATTTAATCATACGATTATCAGAGCAAGCAAAAATAATTTGGAAATTTCCAGCAACATTGTGAAGCTGACAACTCATTCGAAAGAACTTAAAGGAGAAGAATGTTATGCTGATTTCTCTAGGAATTTTGTCCCCTGAAAATGTTACCTATTTAGAACTAGCATACTTACATATACAGTGAGGACGCGTAGATTGGAACAAATTCATTTATGTATTTTAGAAAAACGTTCGGACACGTCAATTTTTATTTTTGGCTGCAGGTTTTTTTATGGTAAATTCCTATATACAGTGTGGCCCAAAAAATAAGTTCGACGACCAACTAAATTTTCTTAAATGAAAACACCCATTTTTTATTTCATTTTTGAATTCTGCATCAAATTCCAAGAATGTTTTATGTACCATACCTAAACTCAACAATTTTCGAGAAATTTGCGATTTATTTTTTAAAATTTTGAGACGTTGCGTTGAACAATTGATTTAAAAATTCTTTTGGCCCACGTTGATTTTTATTCGGCTGAGTTTTTTTTCTCTACATCATGTATACAGTGTGCGGCAAAATAAAGTTCTGCTCCTAACTAATTTTTTAATGAAAATACGTTTTTATTCTTTTGAATTTGCATCAAATCCAGTATGTTTCTTGTGCATACCTAATTCATTATCGAGAATTACGATTATTTTTTTCAAATTGTGGACGCGTGATTTATAGAAATCATTTAAATCAGGGTTTGTTTTTTTTAAATATTTAAACAAAAACCGAACAAATCAAATTAAATGTTCAAATTGTTGACCATTAACTTCCTGACAATAGGCAATGTCGATATAAATTTGTGTAATTGTATTTCGATTTTAATCATTCTTTATTTTCCATATTTCTGGTTTATTGAGTTATACTTTTATTTTATAACTCCAAGATAAAATCTAATGGGTTAGTCTGGAGACCTAGCCGGCCATTTCGATATACCTCTTCTTCGATTCATCTGTTTGGGAAAATATTATGTAGGTAATCTGTACGTTCGCGAATAGTTGGGGGGTTCCCTCTTGTTGAAGTATATCGAATCTTCCGGATATTTGTTCTCGCGACTTCGGTAAAGTCATTTGAACTTTTATGGTAATTTTGTGTAGATTTAAATAATTTCAGTTAAGTGTTCTCTCAATAAAAGGGTCAATAATAGGTACCCGTTCCGGCCACAATTTCTTTTTGAGGAATGGTGTTTGGAACTTTGTGGTTTGGTGTCCAATACACATTTGTGTTTTATCGAACCATTTCAAACAAAATGTTTCGTCGGTTGAAACTACTTACTTAAAAATTGTGTTTTGCATTGCATCTATCCATGATTATTCTCAAATCTAATCTCGGTGAGATCATTCAATAAGTCCTGAACTAAATGTATTTTTGTATGGTCTATTTTGCTTTGTAAGTATTTTAGAACAGAATGTTTACAGACGACTGGTCTACAGCTACTTTCGAGTTCTTTTGCGGATTTTCTTTTAAATCGAGTAAAATATTCAATTGTGTGTGCTGGGAATGGAATATGTTGGTTTTATAATTCTTCTTACGTGCTCAGGTCTCTAAACTTTTTTTCTATCTTACTAACTACAGTTGGTAATAGGCCTCTCCGGTATTTTTTTTAAATATTCGCAAGCTTACTTTGTGTTCGGTCGTCGCTATATCTACATCATCAAATTTCTATTTGTTGCTTTCAGTTAAACGTGCTATTCTTCAACTTTTTAACTGCACTTGACAATTAATTTACTGAAGTTTCTCTACGGTTGACAAGTGACAAGTCATTATTTCGAAAATACCCGAATTAAAAAAAACAAAATAAATAGACGGTGAATTTTTTGCTTGATACAAAAAAGAAATCCCCAGAATATGGTCTAATATTTCAATCATAATTTCTCGTTACACTGTTGAGTTTAGTATAGAAATGGTACAGAAACATACTTAGAATTATGCAAATTCAAAAAGGATATAAGTAAAATGTTTTCCATTTGAAAAAAATGTAGTTGGTAGTGCGTGACTTGTTTTTTGGGCCCACTGTATATATAATTTACTGTAAAAAAACGCTGCAGCTGAAAACAAAAACGGCGTACCCAGGTTTTTCAAAAAAACAATCCTGGCTTAAATAATTTGTTCAACCCCGCGTCCTCACGTATTATTATCAGATAGCAATATATATATATTTGCATTATAGTTCCATCGAAAGATACTGTGCCAAATCTCAAATATAATAAATAATAGACATCATAAACTTTTAATGAACCATACGTGGAAACTTTATGATATGAATGGATAACGCAATATCTCGCAAACTAAATTTAAAGCTTTGAAATATTTACATATTATTATAGGAATACGTGATGCAATAAAGATATAAATGGTCGGACATTGTGTTTGTCACTTTAAATTGTTCTTGTAAGGAGTTATTTCTTAAGAAATTAAGAATTGGTATTTGAAAATGTTTTCCCCAAAATATCCAACTTTCTTAGTGATTTCTACTCAAATTTTCTATAGCAACCCAAAAATGAAGAAAAAAAAAATAATGTGATCCCAAAAAATTTATAACCAGTATTTGTTAGGTGATACTAATTTTAGCTGATATCGAGTTTGAATAACATACTCAATTAGTTCACGAAATAACTCCAGGATTTTCAATGCAAGATTGTCTGGTAGACGGAATTCCTTGAATTTCGACATGAAGTTTAGACATAGACAAATAAATCAGTATCAGTTAGCACAATTTCCCATTCAGAAATCCATACTACAGTTCGTGTTTTCACCAGGTTTACCGATCGTATAAAGACTGAAGTGGCAACTAACTTTTTTACAATTTAATTGCTTCCATCTTTAACAAAGCTCTTCATCAAACATTCTATTAAGCTTCACCCTTAATTTATCCAAGTTCCCACACACATCGCCTCTGGTAACTTCCCACCACAACCAGAACTTATATCAGGAGAGTTCGAGGACTAATTAACACTAAAAGACACGACTGTTTTTGTGCGACAGCACCCCTTCAGGCGCGTATAGCTTTAAGGCAAAGTTTAAGTTAACAAGGCATCCACACGCACTGACATGATGACCAAACCAGCTGTGCTGTCGCCTTTACTTTCTCTTCCACCTGACAAATTTTTTCCTCTTTTCGCCTCTTCCAGAGAGATCCTTCATTATTCTAGATAAGGTTAGGGGTGCCGCAGGGGAGGGAGATCAGAGTATGGGGGGTTTTGTGCTGTGTTTGCGCAAACAATACGGGATATGTAGGGGCACATAGATAAAATAGGTGGAGTTATAAATTTGTTTGGCCATGCGGAGATTGTCCTTCTATAGGGGGCATGTTTTAAGAAGGAATGGTTCTCCGATAACTTAATACTCCTCTGTATGATGCTAACGTAAAGGGCGAATGTGGGATGTAGGGTAATTAATAATGTTTAGTTGACGGTTTTAATGCTGTAGACTTAAATTAAATTGTTTAGTGTTTATACGAGAAGTTGACGCTATAAATTATACCTACGAAAGGTATAATATATGATTTTCATTAAATTCACAACAGAAGTGTTGTTTAAACTAACTTCCTAGTCGTTTAAAATAATAAACTAAATTATTTTCAGCACAGGCTTTTATGTCCAATGATATAGCACAAATTGTTCCGAAGATACACAACATCTGCTCAAAGCAAAAAAAAAAATGTTGGCACGACAAGAATTTTTGTCTTCGGTTATATTTTGCATTCATTTAACTAATCCTTATTCGTTTTCGAAAAATCTTTGATGTCGTTTCATACAAAATTAACATGTTCTAAAAAAGTGCTTCAATCTAAACATTGTTATAGCAGTTTTCTATTTTCTTTTAATTGTTATGTTAAAAGAATATTTATTTAAACCAACATCTATAGTCTTCTGAGTGCATTTAGTTAAAACATTTATTAGTTATTAATTTCGACAAGCTACTTTTATAAGATTATTTACTGAGTCTACAACATTCTTGCCACTAATTTTGCGTAATTGTTTTAATCATTCGTACCTCAAGGCAGTGTTTTAGGACCGCTCTGTTGTTTTTTGTCAATAACCTACAAAGCAGTATTACAGCTGGTGTAGTCTTTATGTATGCCGATGACACCGCTATTCTCATAAGTGCACCAGATATCGATTGTTTGTTAACAAACAATCGATATCTGGTGCACTTGTAATAGCTTCCTTAAGGAAGCTATTACAAGCAGTAAATGAGTTGCATTGCTGGTGTTCAAACAATCATTTAATTATTAACTACGAGAAGACAAAGTTATTGAATTTACTTTTAACAAGCGTAACGCGGGAGCGGTGAGCAGCATTCAACTTAACAACATAGATATTCAGAGCAAGGCAACTGCGGGATTTTTTGGGTTGGTAGTTGATACCCACCTTTTATGGTCAAACCATTTGGCGATGGTGTCTTCAAAGTTAAATAAATGCTATTATGCTATTTAAAATTTAAAACCAACTTTAGGTTCAAGTTCTTTGTTGCGTGTCTATTATGGTTTAGTATATCCAATCTTATCTTATATAATAGTGATCTGGGGACAGGCATGGCTGGCACTGTTTATTCCAAAGTCTAACCTAAAAATCATGGTGGTTAAAAATTCGTATCGAAATTTTAAAGTACTTATAAGAAATTTTATTTTACTACATTCGACGAAATTTTGGGATTAGCAATTTTGTATAACCGATAAACAGTTTGGGACCACTTGTGGAAAACTTTTATCAGGTGACAGTTCTAATATTACTAGTTAATATGTATTTACGACAGAAATCGAATACCCAGTAATTTTTACCATTAAATGTTGCACATACTGATTTACCCGTTTTTTTAGCTTAGATATATCGTATATGCCCAGACATTAGCTTTTTGAAAGTTAATTTTAAACGTATTTTTCCCTATTGTTGAATTTATATAGCAAAACTTGGAATTACTAATTAAAACGCAATTGTTATTTAATAAGCGAACTCATTTTACGTACCTGAGATATATTTATCCTTATTTATGTTATTTTTTACACAGTTTCACATTTCGAACTTTTTAGAAATAAAAATGGCGTGTTTCGAACTTAAATGTTTTCTTTATCTCAAAAAGTTAATCAAAAAACTTCATACTGGTTATATAAGAGTCTCATGCACACTAATTCACATAAAATAAGCACTTTAACTTGGTATATTGAAGTGGAGGAAATTTAAGCAACATGCTTGTACAGCATTTCTTGCCGTACTAAAGAATTAAAACGGGGTAACTATCCATTCATAATTTTTTTAATGCTAGCGCGTCCTCTAGTCTATTTCAGTCAGAAATTCTATTCCTGTATGCCATCTGACATTTGAGGGGGCATACTTATGATTAAAAAGTAATGAATATAAATGACACTAGGATGTTTAAAATTTGATTTTAAAAATTTAATTAAAGTTTTATATTTAATTTCTTTTTTGTACATACCCTAACAGCCAGAAATATTACATAGATATTTTTAAAAATATATTTTATAAATATTTTTCGTGAGAGGTTTTTGAATATATTTTTCATATTTTTTTCTAAATATAGATAAAATATTCAATTAAAATATTTATTCCATATTTTAAAATTAATGTAAGCGCAATATTTTTTCTAAAATATTTGTAGAATATTATTTATATGAAAATTGAGATGTTTATGCAATGCTATTAATTTGTCAAAATGAACTAAAATTGTTCTTGGTTATTTAGAATGTATTAACGTCGATAACGAAAAGTTGAACATACATAGAGTGTCTAAAAAGCAAGAACTTGTTTTTCACACTCACCATACAAGTTAAAATCAATAATTCTGGCATCTTTTAAGGCATACTGAAGGTTTATCAAATTAATCACTATTTTTTAATTGAAGTGTTCTAAATAAAAAAAACAAACGTATTTATTATCATTTTATTTGAATATAGCCAATAAAGATGAAAATACTCATTTTAAAAGTCTAGCCTTGGCTGGTGCCAGGTACAACCCTAGTTGCGGTAGTGAGCGCTCTCATGGCTTTCCTTGTGCGCCTCTAATAGACAATGCCAATTGTATTAGATCATACTATGAATAAAGCATCGTACAACATTATCAACCTATTATACATTTGGAGCATTTACAATAATTGGAGTGGTAGCTAATTCTAAACTTACGATACTTATTTGACTTTATTCATAATATTTGAAAACATCTACGTACAACAATAAAATAACACACGTATTCTAACTCTATTTGAGGTTATGACGCTTATCTACCGAATGAATCTCTTAAGCACAATCAACTAGCAAATTTATCTGTAGATGCAGTACATTATATATGCATAAAATTCCTACAATTATATTATTAAACGATTTCTGACATAGAGATATTGAGCATTCCAATTATCTTATAAATGCCATGACATGTTCAATTTTGCTTACCTCGTAGTCACCACAAAAACTAAAACACATCCCCGCACAATTAATTACACAGTTAACCCTAATCTGCCCTAATCGATATACTATTATAAACTATAACATGTAACGGACTAAACGAATGAAAACGTTGAAACGCACGTGCGCGTTTGCATTCTATGTACCTCATCCATAGGACGCATAAAACAATACTAAATTATATAACACCGGGCACCGTAATAATAGAGTGTTGACGTTCGCAACTTACAAATATACAAACTAATATAATACAAAACGCAGATATATTAATAGAAAGTTACAGCGCTCAACTTAGATACTAATTAAATCTTATTAGATATATATTATCTAATTTAATCTTAAAAACTGATCATTTTAAATAGGTACGATATCCTACTTAATATGTATGCCATATTTTACCCATTTTATGTTATTCGTCCTACGCACACATGTACAAAGCAAAAATTCCAATCTTTTTTTTATATTGTAAATAATTATTTACAGAAATACAAAGCAAATATCTGCAGAGTTATGAAAAATATATTGAGAAACATTTGCAATAAAATATTATTAATGCTACATAACATATATATTTTTAAATGTTTCCTAAATATATGTTTAGCAATAATACTTAATATAATTAATATTCAAGAAAGATTTAATATTTTTTAAATATTTATAAAATATGAAATAAATATAGTTGGTCACTGGGGTGATATGAATGGGATAACACAATATCTCGAAATATAACAATTTTAAAGTTCTGAAAACTATTTACATTTAATTATATACCTATATACTCATATATTATTATATGTATATATTAAAATTGCGAAATACATTAAAATAATTGACGTTTTTGTCTCGAAAATATCTATGAATTCTTTTGACCACCTAATCAAATTATGTACTAATCCTAACTGCTATAAACAATTATCAATTCATTATTTTTGTATAGTCTACCTCCTTTTTTTATTCCAAAAATTAGGATAATCAATAATTTTTCCAGAATTAAACCCGGCAAAAAAATTTCCCCCAACATAGTCCTAATCAATGTTTGTTACCAAAATTCCGAAACACAAATATTATTCCAAACAAAACACCTTCCTACGAAGATAACCTACCTTCCTCCCAAAAATCCGACCTCTCTCACAAGTCTCCGCAAAAATATCATCACAAAAACACAACGTCGTATTTTCCAGGGGCGGCCGAGAAGAGTTCGAAACACGGAGCCGAAGACAAAGCCAACAGCATCATCACCGCTATGAAAGAGCGAATGAAGCAACGGGAGCGAGAGAAGCCTGAGATCTTCGAACTGATAAGGTATGTGAGGTTGGAATCATTCACCCGATTGGCCCTACTTCTTCGGTATATCTAACCGAGATCGCGGTTCGGATATTTGCGGAAAAAGACGAGAGAATAGCCTATCGTAACTTAGCGCAGGTGTTTCAGCGTTGTATTTGCCCTATCGAGAGTTTTGTAAGTTTGTTGTTGTTATTATAGCCGCGGTTTCCGGTTAGAATACGCGCTTAATCTCAGCTGGATCAGATGCGAAAAAGAAAATGGGGATTGCAGTTCACTTATCAATTTTTATTGTTGCAAACTGACATTCGTGATTGATATTGAGGTGTCTAAAATACAATTTATCAAGTAAATGTATTTTCTAGCAGTAAGAATTTTCGAGCTATTAGACAATTTATTCTAATGAACTGGTAAACTGCAAATCTCATCAAAATAAACGAAAAAGGAATTACAATCTTTCTTACAGGTTTATGTTGTAAATAACTACCTATCTGCAATAATATGCTTCTGTTTTTTAAACCTCGCACGAGTGTACTAATTCTTAAAAGAAAAACAAATGAATTTAAACAAAAAAAGGCCAGTTCTTTTTTCCAACGTAGCTTATACAGGCTATTCCTTGAGGGAACACACAAAATATATACACTCCTTTTAGTTCTTGAGACATATAAAAAGACAAATGTGCATTAATTAATGTAAGTTAACTGTACTCCATGTTTCATCGAGCGAACCACTTAACAAACCCTCACTTACCCAACCCAATTTTCGAACTAAACATATTTGTCGGCAAATTCAAATTATAACTGATAGCCTTTCAGCTGCAACGAGTATGTCGATCCATTAAACCGATAGCCGTTCAACCACAACAAGTAAACCAATCAAATATGATCGATAGCCGTTCTGCTGCAACGTCTAAGCCAATGAATTAAAAAGGATAGCCACTCCACCGCAACAAGTATGCCGATCAGTTAAACCGATAGCCGTTGAACCACAACAAGTAAACCGATAGCTATTTGCCCTTAATGGCTAAGCTAAAAATTATAACCGATATTCGTTCTGCTGCAACGTGTTAGCCGGTCAATTAAAACTATAGCGCTCTGCGCGCAAGAGTATACGGATCATTTAACCGATAGCGTTTTCAGCACCAGTATAACTTACAATTGTGACCGAAGTCGTCCTGCACCACGTTAAGCATTAATAATTATGAGATGACGATAGCGTTTTGCTGCAAGTGTATTTTATCAATTAAATAACGAAGCCATTCCCTCGCAACGATTTATGTGTATAAATTAAACGATAGGCCGTGAACCTCAATAAGTAACTAATCAATTATAACCTATGCCGTTCTGCACAACGTTAAGCTAATTCTTATATCGGAACCGTTCTGTTGCAAATGTTAGCCGATCAATTAAAACAATAGCCGCTCCTGGCAACGAGTGTTTTGCTCAATTATCCTCGGTATATGCCGTCTCCAAGCGCACAAGTAAACCCAATCATATTAACTGATAGCCATTTTTCCACAACACTAGCTAATCATGTAAAGCAGAGGTCAGATGGTGGGGATAAAATGTGAATCGAGACCCCTACGCTATTTCTTATGAAATTTTGCGTTAGAACTGTCTTAACTATTCTATTCATTAGAATATCGGCGCAGCTTATTTTATCAATATTGAGGTATTCAGCCGCATTTTGACATTTTCTAAAGCAAAATTCTGTGAATGAAGATAATTCTAATTTTTCGCCATTAACTTTTAAATTTATCTAATTTCGCGTTAATAAAGTACCTAAGCCAAACGCGCGAGTGAGTTATTGCAACAATAATATTTACGAGATAAACCAGTAGATATTAATTTGCAAGCAAGATGGTCAAAGACGGCTATAACGTATTGCTGTGTACTGAAGGTACAAAAGAAATGCAAAAATGAATTTATAAAAATGAAAAATTAAATTTACTAGCTCAGCGGATAAAAATAAAAAGAGCGCAAAAGAACAATTAAATTCAGGGTTACTCTCACTATTAAAACTAATCACGAAAAGTAATTCTTTAATTACTCCAAAAATTGAAAAGGTTTGAATCAAAAATAAAAGAACAGAAATTAGAATGACGTTAATAACAATTATAATTTTATGATATAAAAAAAAGAAAAAAAAAAATCTTTACAAAATTGCAGAAAAATTAAACCTTGGACTTAGGTCCTGGACGAAATCAAAAACTGCAAGAATCTACATTATAAAAAGGACAAGGCAAAATCTTTAACAAACAAACAAAGACAAATTTGTTCTAGAAGAAAATCCTTTTTTCACAAAAACCACGTGGTTCAAAAATAAACGAACTGAATTAATTTGAACGTGGACAAAAACAAGAAATTTACAAAAATGAAATTTAAAAACCAAGCACAATGCACTAATTCACCCAAACCGAGGCTGATTAATTATTCAAAACTAATCAGCAAACAAGAAAACGAAAAAATTAACTTTAACTAAAAAAAAAACCTTCCAGAACAAATAATAAACGGATCTATATCTAATTCGTGTACACAAAAAGTACAACAACAATTATTAATTAACGAGTTCCTTGATGGATGAATCATACCAAAATGGTAGCAAAGAAAATAAAATTACATCAACTTACACGTCCGGCATCTTTCAAAGAACTAGCGCCTCAAAAGGATAACAGTCGTATACATATATCAACACCTGCGTGCAATCCGCAACGCATAAATCGCAAAGAAAATCCAGAATATACATTTGAACAACATAAACAATACTGGTGCACGCAATATGTACAACTGAATGAAATTAATTTATACAACAGAACAATTAAACAATTAAATTCAACAATCAATTCAATTCAATTGACAAAATCTTATTTAAAAATAAAATATTAATTTCTAAGAGAATTTTCCCGGCACATCGACAAAGACAAATCTCAATAAATAAAATATCACTTTAATTACAAACCCCGGAGTGCCAAACCACAGCAGTATGTGTAGAAAATACAGACGAAAATTTCGATGAATAAGTATTATTATTAGTTTTTTATTTATTTATTTTAGTTATTTCATGATTAAATACATTACTTGATGCATGTTTCTTCGTTTACCGAAATCTCAAGAACGTAAAGGAATTAATATAAGGTGTATATTATGAAGTTTTTGTGCAGAATCACTTCAGGAACACAAGGTTGTAAGTTTGTCAATCACATAAAATTCCAATTTTCCATACTTTGGCCCAATCTAAATATACTTTTACATAGAAAAATAATCCTCATTACTATTCAGTGTTTCACCTCGAACACATGTACGAAAATAAGTATCTAACCCTCGCATTCTAAGGTCTATAACAGCTCCGATATCCTCAGTTCTAAAGATTTTCGTTCGAAGTCCCATCCGCCCAAAAATAATGAAAATATTGCTGCGCAAATGGGGTGGGACATTATAAAGGATCTATCTCTTGATATATACCCAATTGGGGTCAGCATATTGACGGAGGACAACTTGGCAAATAGTCGAGCGAAAAAATGAAGATAAACACTCCTTTTCGGCTCTTAAATAATAAATACATTACATTAGCTTTGAGTTGAATTTAGAGGAACTTCTATTCATTTTAATCACGGAAAACAAGAAGGAAAAATTGAAGCAATGTGTATGATCGATAAATTTAAGATCACTATGGTGTCTTCATTTTATAAATATTACAAAATGATTTCTTGTAACCAAATATGTAATGAAAATAATCAATGATTTTAATTGATTAAAACAGATTCTGTAGATTTTATATTATTACCAACAAATACTTCTTGATCGCACTTCTGCTCCCCTTATTCCTCAAATTCATTGCTTCTCTGCTCTATACGCTATTTAATTGATACTTGGTTACAAAAATTTATTTTGCCCAGTAGAAGTTTAGTAGTTTAGAATGAAGATCTACTATGAAGGAACTCGATTATACAATTTTTACTGTAAAAAAGACGTTTTTCAACATTTTTTCATCATGTCCAATATATCTGGATTAGGTTTATAAAGATGCAAATTTTTCTCCATTTAACCCAATGCGTCTCTATCTCTCTTTCGTGGTCCCCATACAAATAATGGAAAAAAAACTCACCCTGCATAACTGTGCTTTATACTTAAAATGCTCATTAATCATCTTAATGATAAAAGGAAATTATTTCTTTTGTATAAATAGATCTAAAAGTAATTCCTGATGACTAAAATCAATTTGGTCAATCTTCAAAATAAACAAAACGATTACACAATCATTTTTACATCATCTCAAATGCAGGAAACGCTTCCTGAACAAACACCAATACACTTCTAAACAAATCTCATTTCCCTGCTACCGTTCCGCATCAATTTAACGTAATTGCATTACCCTTTTCTTCAGTTAAATATTGACCAACACCATTTGTGGCAATGCCTGTCGAGAAGCAATATCCTCAGGCCAAACAAAAACATAAAAAAAGTAAAGGCCTTCTAAAGCGCGTGCCATCTATTCGCGCCGTTTTGCGTTATAATGATTTTGGGCCGCACATTAATCTCCCCAGCGATATTTTTATTTTTGCTGGACGACCAGCAGCCCGTGGGTTGTCGAAGGTTTCGAAAATAAAAAATAACACGAAAAAAAAAAGGAGGCCGTGAAATACGAAAAGAGAGAATGAAGGTGGGTACTGTAGTCGAGGCAGAAAGCACTCGTGCGAGGTTTGGGGGCGATTGGGCCCCGCTCCCCAGCAATGGGATGGAGCTAGTTGTAGCTGGAAGCGTAAAAGGGTTTTGGCAACGTCGCCAGACGATAGCGATTGTTAATTGTTTTGTATGAATTATGTGTACCTAAATAGTTTCTTGTTTTATGTGGCGACTGTCATTTCGGAAAAGTGAGGTGATAATAATGAAACGTTTTAAGGATGATAGCGTTGAAAAGTTTTCCGGAAAAATATCATTTATCATCCTCCTTTTATGGTAGATAAAACGCCGTGTTAAAAGTTCTCTTATGGAGAAGGGTAATCAAATAATGCTTATAAAATACTTTATATTCATATTACCACATTTATGTGTTGTATTCCTAACAAAATCACGAAACTTTTAATCTAAATACTGTAAGCAACTAAACAAATATTTCCCCTAAGCTGAAAGCGCCAAATATTTACCTTAAAGATGAAAGTATAGAGCAAAAATATTTTCCTACGAAATGCTTTTGATGCAAATTCCTCTTTAATTAAAATATGGTGGTGTAATATTTCAATAACCCCCACACACACATATTTTTCAGAACTTTTCGCTACTTTAACTAATTTATTTGATAAAAAAAAATGCTCCCTAAATTCCACACAAATTATTTCCATCATGAACACTCCATAATAATCGTGTACATGAGGATTGTCTGATTATTCATTATATTGCGATTATTCATTATATTGCAGATAGCTTTCAAGACAAAGTTGTTTTTATTTTTTTCTAAATCTTCATGTTTTTTTGATATATCCAAAGATATGCAGCGAATTAACCAAATATACTTTGTCCCTTCCACCTTTTCGTTAAAGTAACTTCCATTTTAACTAAGGCAAACACAGCATCTATAAATTTTCTCCGAAAATACTGAAAATTTCCAGTCAAAATGACACTCTTAAAGACCTATTATAACATTCACAACTCTACATCGGAATTTCTTCAAAAGAATTGACACCAACGACCTTTTTGTTCAAAAATGACTACCCACAATAAAAGTTTTGAAGACTTGAACTTTATTTCGAAGGCTAGATCGCGTCTACTGAACTGGGTCGGTTATTAAAAGAAATGCTAACGCTGGTCGACCACGGGAAAGGCGTACAATATAACTGGAAATCACATTCTAGACACGCACTCACCTGATATTCAGCTGCAACCTTAAATATCTGCAGTAATAAACGGTTCAGGTCGTTCTCAACGAGAAAGCCTTCTTAATGTCATCCATATAATATTTGGCAAGTTTCAACTCCTCTTTTGAAAACGACATTTTTGGATTAAATTTTGCAACATGATATTAAACAAAAATCAAACAGATAGAATTTTGAAAATGTATTCTTTGAAGCGATGAGAGCATAATTATCCGAGATGGTGTATTTAATACTAGTAATGGGTTGCTACGAAGGAAACTGCTATTTTGTAGCAGCTATTCAATATCAAAAGAAGCTGCTACTGTTTGTAGCAGTTTCCTGATATAGTAGATAAGTGCGAATGTTGTGAAGCATACATGTATATTCGTAGCAGTAAAGCAGTGTATAAAATGTAGTGATAACGTTTACGTTAGCAGCTACAACCTGCTTCTGTAAATGTTGTGTAAAGAGAGTATCATGCGCCGGTTTGGATCGGAGTCGCGCGCTCTCGAGCATGCAAATTTTGTTGTATAGGGGTATTTAGATCGTCTTGATGACTTTGGGAGGCGCTAATCAATTATCTTGATCATATAAATACCCAAACAGAGAACTAATCCTATACCCTGCTAGGCTTCTGGGCTAGAACCGCGTATTGGATCTTCTTCTGGCCAACGTTTCGTCCAACTCGCACGGGATATGTTCAGGGCTTCTGCTACTGCTGCTGATCCGAAACAATATCTTTAAATCAACAGTTTCCCTTCCAGTGTGGATGAAACATCAGCGAGAAGAAGATCCAAGTCCATATTTCTTTCAAATAATTCCTGAACACATTACAAAACATGATACGACATTTTAACATAAAGATTTTCGATGCAGAATCGAATTAAACATATCGCTGCGTGTAGTAGCTTTTGCGACAATTTATAGATCCATCCATTTTCCCCGAGAATTGCTAAAATTCTCAGCGCAAATAAAATCTGCTAAAAGCTTAATAAATAATTGCTAATCTGCTATTGCCAAAAATTGCTGCTATCCCCAAAAACAATTACCTCTGAAAGAAAAAAATGACAGTCGCCACACCAGTTCTCGATATTCCTATTCTCACATTGACGGACAAACAGGGACGTATTCGGTGTAGAAGACACGCCCCACAACGGCCACATGAAAGCGGTGAAGCAGTCGGTACTGGACGGCACGTCCAAATGGTCAGCCAAAATAGTCATCACAGGTTTGTTTAAAAGCATCCGGAGTCTTATGATTCCTGTCCCAAGGAATCATACTAACTGTGTTTATGATTATTATTATTATTATCATGTGCCAATGACGAAATGTTTGGTCCAAGGGGAACGCTGCAATTTAATTCAATACACACCTGTACTGAAAAATGTACAGTTTTACTCAAAAATATCGTGTCAGCGTTCCCTTTTGACATCTTCCAACATTATTGACATATTATACATTTAATTATTATTATTATATTATATATATTATTGAATGCTGAATGTGCTGCTTCTTGCTATAATATGGATTTTATATTATTGTTTATTAAACCCTATTTATATGTGTTGTTCTCTCCTTTTTTTATGATTACTTTATATATTTTTTTATCTATCCTCCACAAATACATCCTATTTATCTTGCTCGTATATCTCTCAGTATTTGTTTCTGCTTCGCCACTAATCAATCTTTTATTTTTTTATTTTTCTTGGGTTGGTAGTATGCTTACACACAAACATTTAGAGAGACTATCGTGTAGTCGAAACAAACTCTGCTATCTCTGCTAATTTATATTACAATATAAGTATGTTATTGCCAGAGAGAATATGCGTGGTTTAGATTCTTATCGATTAATCAAAAAGAATGATAGGTATGGAATTTTATATCATCAAAATGATGTTTTGCTTTAAATTGACAATATATAGAAACGAATTAATGCGTCTACGATATAAAATATTCCATATCCTAGGAAGATTTTAAAGGATAATTACCTATCTTGCGTTAAAATCTAGTATAGAGTATCATTAGATCACAAAAGGTAAAGACGATTATGCTTGTCAGCTTTGGACGTAGTGCCTCTATGCTTTACAAAACAACCATGCAATATTATTAACTAAAGTTATGATGTACTTACTCGAAACCTGCCAAAAAAATACTTTTATTTTAACCTAATTAACAGAGTGTTTATTTTATTTCAGCAATAAATAAAAAATAGAATAAGTACTTTGATCATATTAAAACTTGAAATTTTACATTACCTTAGAGGCACTAACTCCTGCATTTTTAAGCATATCTTACATTACCATAATTATACCATATGATCGAATACTTTTGCCCGCTAGAGGATTATGAAATTATTTCTTCAAAATCATTAAGTTGGTAGAGGTAATTAAAACAAAACTGTCATTGTATAGGCAACCAACAATACATGCGCGTTTGGTCTAGTAAAAAATTCATATTGAATTATTTTCGTGTTAAAAAAATAACTTTACGAAGATAGAAAAAGTTTCTACCAAACAATTTTATTCACAAGTACGCCCTCGTTGCTATCCAATATCAGGGTCAGATCATTTGCAAATTGCAGTATCCACCACAGATTCCAGTACCAATATAACATCATAAAGAATGCATAGAGTCGGTCCCAGAATAGAACCCTGTAGGATACCAATCTAATTGTATGATCATGGCCCCGTTGCTTGACAGATAGCTTGAAATGATGTTAATCAAGTACTTTGGCACCCTTTCGTTCAATTAGACTGTGATTAGCAGTGCTGAATGCATTTTCGAAATCGATGGTTATGAAAATGCACCATCTGCTGCCCAAGTCTTTAATGATCTTCATCCGATCTTCCAGTATACGAATGTTTGATTTTGACAATCGGTATATTAGATAAAATAATCTATTATGAATTGGAATTTAATACTTAGGAAGTAAGTCCTTCCAGATCTGAAACATATTTATCGCTTGTTTTCGATATTTTAAAATCCAGTAGGCCCTGATAGCTGAATAAAAACTATATTAATTTCATGTAAAGTACCCTTTTACTAAAGTGTTACTAAGAAACGTTGTTCAGAATGGGAAATTGATTACTAGTTACTGGTAACCACAAATTAAAACAAAATACTCAGCTTTCACAATTTTATTTATTGTTTCATCAAAGAAATTACTGTAAAAGTAAACAATAAGTTAAAAGCAAATTACAACGCAGAACATAAAATTTACAATTTTAAATATGTCGACTATTCTGTTTTAAGTTATGGTTGCCAGTAACCTATAATCAAGTTCCCACGTGGGATAGATTCAAAATATACTGGATAGCATTTGATGTTTGATTTAAATATTGCAAATAAGTGTACTCACCTTGAATATGCTTCCTTATGCTTCTTAAATGTTTTTGATACATTATTATACAAAAAAAAATTTGCATGTTATCGATATTTACACATTCTTTATTAATAAAATAAGGCAATATGTACACGAAATGATTAAAATTAAATTATAAATTCAATATTAAACGAAATAAAAGCCTTATATTATAAAGTTATTGATTTAAAAGACACATCACGTGCAGCCTCCTCGGCTACCTAGTTGCTATTGGTAAAATAATATACATATATAACTTCTCATTGCTTGATAAGAGGGCAGATTACTAGTGCACATGACCTGCAATGGTGAAATCGAGGCATATGTATAAGCTCTTTGCCATCTAGTGAAAGGGAATTGTATCTTTGCATATTATCTAACATAGAAAGCAGATTATAAAACAAAAATACTCCAAACTGTGGTAGTGGTAATGCTGTAAACTTCTCCTAGACCCTCCACCACAAACTGCTGCAGCTATACTATATATACTATATAAACTATACTATATATACTATATACTACACTATATATACTATATAATACAGTAAATACAAAAAACAGTATATGCCTTGAAATAACTCTGAAATAACTATAACTTATGCAGTTGTTTCTTAAAGCAATTTACACTACCAACTTAAGTGTGAACAAAAAATGATGTAGGCTGTCAAAACGGGCAAAAGATTTGAGATCACTTGGTATTACGTAGAGTATTTCGCTTCCTTTAGAGAGCCTTTTTTAAATTACACTTACATATAGAGCGAATTTACCCTACACGACAACAAGGAAATAACCGAAATTATTTAACAAAACACTCTACACGAAGACGTTGAAAGATGGCGTATCGAAAATGTTGTGTGTGTGCCAGTGATACCAACACAATTTTATTCGCCGGAGGATAGGATAGGCAGAAACAAGTCATCTCCATTCGATGTTGGCGGAACCACAGATATTTAGGAGCAAATCTGGTCGTTTGTGGTCTACGCCAACCGTCCCAGAATATTAAATCGATTTCAAACTGGATCCAACCGATCTCCCCTTTGTCCAAGTGTTTTCTGATTTTCTCCCCTCCGAAATGTATTTTTTTGTTGTTTTGACAAGCGCCTGCTATATATGGTCATGTGTTGTCTGTATCGATGTTCTTGTTTCCGGTCTATCATCGCGCAGAACTACATTTTCAGTGGATCCTGATACACACATAGACTCAATCGAGCAAGCGGAAGCCGCCACAATTGAAGGCACTTCGAAATGGTCATGCAAGATAGCTATCACAGGTATTGACAGCTGCATTCTATGCGGATGAGACATTGTACAGAGTAAATTGAAGAGATTAGACGATAGTAAAGATCATTAATAAGCAGAGTATTAAAAAAAAAAAATGTACAGATTCGGTAGACAATCCCCCCCACTCCCTCTTCTTCATTATTCGGAACATCATCGAAAATCATAATCTGTTAGAATTGTAGTATATAATCCCGAAATAAATTGTATCTACTATTCCTATCTCTGTTTTATATATACATATAAATTTCTCTCACTTATGTTCCTATCTCTCTTTTAATTCTATAAACGCTTAAGAGCAACAAATAAAGCAAGATTTGCAAATGAAACGAGGCCAAGTTGATTTTAATATAGAAAAACAAAAACACGCTGAAGTACACGACGAACGAACACTTTTTATTGTTTTTTCGATTTTTTTTTTTTATTACATTGATTATACAGAGTCGAAAGTTTGGGCTCTCAAAAATATTCTTCTCGGACGCAATAACCCTTTTCGTGGGCTTTTGAATTTTATGATCAATATGGCTTGATTGGTCACGATGTGTTTTTCTTTCCTTTAACGGATGGTGTTTGTCCAAAATTCAAATTAACAGATGTGAAGATCACAAAAGTCTACTGCCGTTTTGGGCAAACACCCATTTTATGAATTCTGCACCTCCACTCAACTAATCTATCGCTTTCACGATAAAACGAAACTACTGCTCTTCGTTCTTCTCTTGCATATCTTTTTACTAAACACCAACACAAACTAACACACCTACCAAAGCAGCAAGGACGCACTCACAACTGTCGCAAAGGCTTAATATAATTTTGAGGAATGATGTATGTATGTTAAATGTATATCTGTTGTTCTATCTATCTATCTCTCTCTATTTTTTTCTTTTGTGACGCTGTTTTTATTTATTTTGGCGCCAAAAAGAAGCCAGCCGATTTCTAAATTTTATTTAGAAAGAAAAAAAGAATTTTGCAACCCGCTGATCTTTTTGGGCATGCGAATTTGTCACTCTGTGTTTATCGTTGTTTATTATTGATATATTTCTACGTGTCTAAGTAATACGCTCTGTCTTCTCTCTCTCTGTCTATTATATCTGTTGCGCTCCTTCTCACTATTTTGTTTTTCTCCTCGAAACGAAGAGGAAATTTCCTGCGTTTGGCGATGAATTATCAGGAGTGAGAATCCTCTGGCCAAAAGTGAATTACTACTGTCTCAGAAAGTGAATTACGTGTCGAAGCTTTTAAGAGTTATTATCGTACTTTTAGCTTGTTTGTGTTATGTTGTACTTTACTTACTATTTTACTACTGACAAACTTGGAAACGCTCTTTTCAGCAGCTTGCCCATAGAATGTAGCTACAGACCTGCTTGACCAAACTTATTATATTATATTTACTATATACATAGGTAGCTAATTATATGAGTTATAAATGATTATTTGATGATATTTGAATTTGAATTTTTGGGAACTTTTCATATTCAACTGGCAGCACTTTTTTTTCAACTGAACCGCTTACTTTGTTGATCTGTACACTCACTGTACACTAACTTATACTACTTAACACATTACTATCCTTCGAATAATCTTTACTTTTACATTACTTACTTACTACTACTATTTCTGAATAAAAAAAAAAATGTCACCAAAACATACTATACCTCAAATGCACGAAAAACAAACCATTCTTCAAAACGAATGATTAGAATGTCACTCAGTATTGTAAATTTGACAACCTACAGCACTATTTTTCATTATACAGCATTTTACCCTATTAAATGAATAATAGTGTTATAATGTAATCTTCTAGATCGGAATAATTCCTGTATGCAATTTATTATAACTCGACAATACAAGCATTTCAGTGGAAAGGAGAAATAAAATCGGAAACTTCCAAAGCAAACCTATAGGGATGGTACGTGTCTAAATTATTAAATATATCACAAAGCCACGCCCAGTTGGCCACTCATTTTAAAGGTGAAAATCGCAAAAAAAAAGAATCATGTAGTAATTTTTTTATATGTTATTGGGAGCAGTACCGATAATGTGAATCCAAATCTGCAGCTTCGAATAACCTGCACTAAATGTCTTGAAGAATTGCGCAATTTTCGAAATTTTTGCCCTGTTTAGCTTATACAACTAATAAAACATATATTCTAAGGAAAATCTTATATTCAGATTAAATTTATAATAATTTGAACTTAAATTCAGTCTTATGTAATGAATAGAAAAAGAGATCCAGTTTAACTACAGCTTCTTGCGTTTTTCGCCGTGGTCAAACTTTCGCTCCGACGTTTCGCTGTTCATACTGACAGCTTCTTTGAAACCCGCAAGAAGCTGTTAGTTATAGTTACACCGGCCGTGAAAGCCTACGCAGTGAGATCCAGTTGTGTTTCTATTGTGTTCTGTCGTCACATGTTATTTGCGCACAGCAAAGAAATAAAATAACGAGGGTGCTTGCTAGTAAAGAAAGAGATGACATGAACATAATTATTTTTGCGGGGTAAATTGTAAACAAGCAGCTCTATTGAGTAAAAGAAATAAAAAAAAATTAAAGTTTTGAAAATTTTATTTTGCGAAAACCAGGTGTTCAAGTTACTTTATTTACTGTTTCCAACACTTTGCAATCAGATAGAGCTCACCTCGATCGCATATATAAATAATACAAATTTCTTCAACAAAAATCTAAAAAAAAACAGGGCTCAGAACACTGCCCTTGTGGAACTCCACTCTCTATGTTTAAATTAGATGATCTAACGCAATCTATACCATTATTAGTTGGGGTTTATTCCAATCTTGTCTCAATTCTTATAATTTTTCTTGATAGTTCGATTAAATACGAACGTTTTTGACTATATTTTTCATGAATTGGTAATCACAGTTATATATTGACTTCATGAACGTTTTTTTTTATTTCCTTTGTAAATATTTAAATTAGAGAAAAAGTTCTGTAGATAATTATTCTAAATCAATGCAATATTTAGGCTTTAGAGAATGCAGAAATAGTTTCATGTAGTAGTAATTAGATTAAGGATTAAGGTGCATATGGACTTGTTTAGCCCTGACATTTTACAGATTATTGTGATCTGAATCTTTTACCCCGAGGACGCTCTCTAATTTTGCCCCTTAATTGGAGACTATCATCTTTGAGGGTGGCTTCTTGTGTAGCTACTACTGTGGATCTCCCACGCCCAGTACTAGAACCTGTCCTCGCCAGGCATTTAACACAGCACATGAACTGGTGTTTCTTCCTCCTCTTGGCGTCATCTGCCAGACCTATGTTGTACATATGCCTATTTAGTCTACAGTGACCAGTCAGCAGACCTACTATCATTTTGATAGTCTTCCTGTCTTTATTCAGTAGAAAACCATGCAAAAACCTTACTCTGAGAGGGTCTGGGAGGAAGTTCCAGACCTTATTACTGATAGCCGCAAATTATTATTATCCTTCTGAGTGCTTCCTGCACCTACCAAGGGCGATGGTAGCTTTGCTGGTTAATCTGGATATAAGGTTCCATGTATGTCTTTGATCAAACCATACCCCCAGGTATTTCACCTCATTGACAAATTAAATCCGTTCGCCTCCTATCACTAGTGACTGCAGGCATTCTTTTTCTTGTGAACGTGACAACTTGCGTTTTTTGAGCATTGACTGAGTCGCTCGTGTTTACACCATTTGTCAATTGTGTTTAAAGCGGTTTGCGATGCGCTCCACCAGAACCTTTGAAAAGCGCCCTCTAACGACTAGTGTAAGGTCGTTAGCATATCCCAGGCAATGAAATCCCTTTCCGGTCAGCTTCCGGATTAGGTCGTCCACTGGGTAGCTCCACAGCAAGGGAGATAGAACTCCACCTTGCAGGCTACGCTGGCTCTTACCCACAGTAGAAGTTTCGGCATGACGACTTTTCTCGGTAAAGCCCCGATAAGTAAAGTTCGTGGTAGCATTGTTAAATGCTCCATCCAGGTCCAGGAAAGTCGTCATGGTTATTTCTTTGTCTCCTATTGACTTTGTAATTAACCTAGTGATTGACCTGTAGACCTTCCAGAGTTGGTATTGTCTATCACTAAGTGGCTGTTCTCTCAGCGAGGCATCTCATGCAGTAGTAATAGATAGACATGTTAAAATAAAGCACACAAACATATGACTTCCGTTTGCTATAACAGGAGTATACACTGAAGAATATCTGTGCAAAATGTAACCGCAATATACATTCACAGAATTCGGCCTTTGTAATTTCCGCCAAAGGATTAAATGTAAAAATAATCGCATTTTATTTTTTATGTTCAATAAAGTCAGGCATTTGCAATATATCCCACAAAAATTATAGTCGCGTCATCTTTCTCTTTCTTTCTTATTATTTATCAATTTGATTCCCTTGATGTACCATCGCTGCATGGAAAACTGGTACAATTAATTTTAGATTAATTGATTTGGGCTGTAGTACGTCAAAATTAAATTTAATGTCATTTATACCTATCATATTTTATCAGGTTAATATGCCACAATTAAACGAGATTCAAAAAAAAAACCTAACTAGTTTCCATGTTACTTGACGAACAGATTACTTACACAGCAAAAATTTTCAAATATTCGGGTAAATGTATTTTTATGTTGTACCAGTTTTCTATGCAGCCGATAAAACAAGTGGTTAATTATAGGCTAAATACGTTCATTGTTATATATATATCTTTAAAATATTTTTCTTGAAGCTTGCTATACTAAATTATATAATGTTTTTACCGAGAAGGGGTATTATTTTTAGTATATTAAAATCATAAGTTTGAAGAGACATTAGTACAGAAGAAGTGATATGATAGTGAATATCAATATGTATAAGCTTTAACAAGAAATTTAAAAAAATCCAGGATTTTATTTCATCCTTTCCACAACCAGGCAGAAATTATAACCACTTCTTAGACCACCATTACAACTAACTATGAACCACTTACAACTCTTCTCAACACCATTGCACCTCTTATTATAACTTTCTCTCAATACTATCGACAGAACTATTCTCCTGCAACACACTCAAACTACTCAAAATAAAAAAGACCAATCAAAACAGATACAAAAAGCACTTGTGCTTATTTAGATGCTTATTGAAGGTACGTTGCATATACAAACTAAATATACTTTGCTCGTTTGCCATGAGGCACACAAGCACCCTGCTGGTATAGCTTTATCGCATATTTCATAGTGACATTAACTAGGAACATTTTGGTTGTAGTATTTACTTACTATTAATATTGTTACAATACCAGTATGAGGCTTGGTATGTTAGATAACACGTCTTGTGTATTCAGATGTTTATATATTATATATTTTTTTACAATTATATTATTCATTCTGTCTGTCTCTCTCTCTCTCTTTCTCTTTCTATCTATATATCTATAAAATCTTTGCTTGTATTTTATCTTTAATTAATTAACCTATATATATATTCTAATGTGTTATGTGTTTGTATGTTACCAGAAACATTTTTCTTGTTCACTGTGCTCGTTAGCATGTCTTTCACAGCACGCATTTTTTTCTTACTGTCTCTTTCTCTCTATCTCCACATATAAGCCCTAAACATACTCCCTAGCTCTCTCTCACACACTTCTCATACGAAATGTGAAATACGTTGTAAATATTCCATCATTTAAACGTCACCATCCGCCTCTCTCATCAGAACCCTTTCGTACACACACGATTTTTTTCCATCGAGCATCGCTTCCCGTCGTCCCAAAAAAAAAACTTCCAAACGATTCTAACGGCGTTTCGCTGGGCGTTTTTCTAGTGAAAAGTGCCCAAGGGCTGATCGCCAAAGACAAGAGCGGCACCTCAGATCCTTACGTCACCGTCCAAGTGGGTAAGGTCAAGAAGAGGACGCGTACCATGCCGCAGGAGTTGAATCCGGTCTGGGACGAGAAATTCTATTTGTAAGAGGAATCGGAGAGATATTGTCAATGGTAGTGGAGATGTTTTTTTTTCTGTTGTAGTGAATGCCACAATTCTTCTGATAGGATAAAGGTGAGAGTATGGGACGAGGATAACGATTTGAAGAGCAAATTGAGGCAGAAGTTGACTAGGGAGTCTGACGACTTCTTGGGACAGACAATAATAGAGGTAATTCTGATTAATATACAGTGTGTTAAAAAAAGGTTGTCGGATATTTTACCCAATTGTAGTACTGGTGGAAATAAACAAAAAAGTCTTAGTCAACATGGGTCCGCAATTCAACTGTTTTTGACATATAGTCGATTGCATATTTTAAAATAAAAAAAAAAACATTTTTCGGTTTTGAGAATAGTTCCCTTTGTCAAACAACTGATTGTGACTTAAAATTAGTTCTGTCAGACATCAGATTATTTATCATTTGCGTCAATTTTTTTTTTGTTCTCAAATTATGCATAAGTACACAAATGCAGAAATGGCCGATATGCATTTTATGTACGGTCGTGTGAATGTAATACCACTGAAGCAGGCGTATGTATGCCGAAGAATTTCCAAATCGGTTGTTACCGAGTGATAAGATTTTCTCAAGACTTCATATCCGGCTGTCCGAAACTGGTCCATTAAAATTAATGGTGTTCTGGTAGACCTAGATCAGTTTCTTCTCCCGCAGTAGAATTAGATATTTTGGACGGTAGAAGACAACCCAAATATTAGCACCCGAAGACTTGCCGCAGAACTGAACGTCAGTCATCCTCTCATTTGGAGAATTCTGCGGGAACAGCAGCTCTATCCCTACCACATTCAACGCGGTGCAGTTCTTGCTCCTCTCATTATGATGCACGTAGGGTTTTTGTCATTGGTTTTACGAAAGCTGCAGAAACTCCTAATTTTGCGACTCAGATTTTATTTAGTGACGAGGCTGGTTACAAGGACGGAATATTCAATTTTCATAACAATCACGTCTGGGCAGATGAAAATCCCCATGCTGTTGTAGAACTGCATCACCAAAACCTTTTTTCGCTGCTAAATGTTTGGTTGCTATTTTTGGAGACTGTTTAATTGGTCCAGTATTTCTCCCTAATCGTTTAACGAGACAAGTATACTTGATTTTTTAAGAAATGAATACCCGTTTTTTGGAAGACGTGCCACTTTTTAACAGATTAAATAGTGTTTATGCACGATGGAGCTCCTGCGCATTTTTCCATCGTAGTTAGAAATTCTTAAATCAAGATTACAAGAGAGATGGATAGGACGGGGTAGATCAACTGCATGGCCTCCTAGGTCCCCTGACCTGACACCTCTAGACTTCTATGTTTGGGGGCATCTAAAACAATTAGTGTACGCACGATCTGTAAACAATTTGAAGAACTCAGACAACGAATCGTAAATTGTTGCGAGAAATTCGGGACTCCAGGAATTTTCGAAAGATTGCGTCGATCTTTCATAAGAAGGTGTGAAGCGTGCTTAGAAATGAACGGTGGCATGTAGAACAATTTCTTTAGTTTTACTTAAATAAACATTGTTTAATTACATTGCGATCAGAATTTCTTTGAAAATTTTATCCTACTAAACAATATGCAATCGACTATATGTCAAAAACAGTTGAATTGCGGACCCATGTTGACTAAGACTTTTTTGTTTATTTCCACCAGTACTACAATTGGGTAAAATATCCGACAATCTTTTTTTAACACACTGTATATATTGATGTATTCTGACTTTGGAACAATCTTAGTAGAGCAATACACAAAATTATGAGACTAAACGTTTCAATACTTCTTACCACAAAACTAAATCAGCAGTGAAACTGAACTAAATAACAAGTACCTGCAGTAAATATTTAGTATAGCTGTGATAAAATCACATTATCACATATTACAGAAGAAGTAATACAGATCACTTGTAACTCAACCCAGGCGGTGTTAGGTTCTTGACCCCCATTATATCCCACCACATACCGTTTAGGTTTACCATACATACCTGAGGGAATCGCCTCAGAATTGAACAAATAATCTCTCTACCGGCGCGTATCCACATTTTTTCTGGTCACCGTCCAAATAAAAAAAGGATCTTCTTGGAAATTTAAATGATTTATTACCATGAAACACCACTTCATTTATCGCATTTTAATAATAATAATAATAATAATAATAATATAGTTTATTTTCCAACAGGTAGAACCCAAATACAGGAAAAAAAAGTACCTATCTAGATATAAGCGAATACAATACAAATACAGTAAGAAAAAAAAAAAAAAAAATACAAAAATTTAATTGATATAAAGGTTATTGAAAAAGGAGCAAAGAGCACAGTTAACTACATATTAGTGATAATTCCTGATATAAAGTTAAAAGAATCATTATGTATATCACAACAAATGAGCGATATCGTAAAGTTCGTGCACATTGTTGATATCGGAGATTTTAACAAAACTTTGTTCTGTGCAGATCACAATAAACTTACCGGGGTTGACGACTTCTTATTCTACGCACATTTAAATTTATTTTACCTAACAGCCATGAACAATCTATGTTGTTATTTAACAAGTTCCACAAAAATTTCACATTTAGCATAATACGCCTTATACGTAATGATGTCAAATTAAGTCTCGTAAGTATATCGCCATAATCCGCCCCTCTCACTGGATATAACACCATCGAGCTTAAAGATTAAATATTTTGCAAATCGTCTTTGAACTGACTCAATGTTGTTAATGTGGATCTGGTAAATGGGGTACCAGACTAATGATGCATACTCCAGTTTTGAGCGGACATAAGCATAGTACAGTAATAATAAACAGTTAGTGTCTTTGAAATCCCTACAGGTCCTACATATGAATCCGTACATTCTGTAAGCAGCAGCAACAGTCAAATCAACATGATTAATAAACGTCAGTTTGGGATCAAATGTAACACCCAGGTCTTTCACCGTCTGATGGCGATTAAGTTGTTGATTGTTTATTGAGTACGTAAAATCGATCTGATTAAGTCTACGTGTATATGATACCACTTTACATTTACTAACGTTCAGACACAAATGGTTACGATCACACCCAATCACATATTGCTTGCAGATCACTCTGTTCATTTTGATGCCATCATCAATCAATTGATTAATTATTAGAATAAATCGAATAAATACATCTATTCCATTTATTACAATAATTAATCAATTCAGTTTTGGTACTGTTGATAATAGCTTAATTAACGAAACGTACTGCTGTGTACTGAAAGTACCAATTTAATGCAAAATAAATATTCAAAATGAAAAATTAACTTTTTAAACTAAAAATATCTTCCCGAACAAAAATAATAAATGATCTTATATCTAAATTGCCTACACAACAATATAATAACAATTATTATTACGCGAGTTCCTTGATGGACAGAATAAAACCAAATAAAACGAAACAAATCTCTAAATCAAATGAAATAACAAAATGGCAGCAAAGAAATTAGAAATATATGTACTCACGCTTGCGTCAATCTCAGAACTAGTTCTAACAAGGTTAAACAGTCGTATACATATAAAATTCTACTCACGCGCTAACGCCTAGCGCAACCGCACTAAACATCGAAGAAAACTACTAGAATAAACATTGAACAACATCAGCAAATGCTAAACATTTTAATGAATGAAATTAAATTAAAACACCTGAACACTTAAATAAATAAATCATACAATCAAATCAATAACTAAATCTTATACAAGATAAAATATTTATCTGTGAAAATTTGCTCAAAACATTGACAAAGGCAAATCGGAGTAAACATGTGCAACATCTGTGCAACTTAAAAAAAAAAACTCTCGCGAAAACAAGGTGTTCGTCCACAGCAGTACCTTAGTAGAGCGAAGTTTTGTGGTAAGATGTATGAAAGTGTTCAGTGAGCAAATAGTGGATAATCAAAATCGCACGTACTGCAGGTCAGGACGTTATCTGGAGAAATGGACGTTTGGTATAATCTAGAGAAAAGGACCGATAAATCAGCAGTATCAGGAGCTATTCGCCTGCACATTTCTGTCGAGATCAAAGGCGAAGAGAAGGTAGCCCCTTACCACGTCCAATATACTTGCTTACATGAAAATCTCTTCCATTACCTCTGTGAGCAAAACAGCGGAATAGTCACCTTACCCCAAGCCAAAGGTGATGACGCCTGGAAGGTGTATTTCGACGAGGCCGCTGAAGAAATCGTTGACGAGTTCGCCATGAGATACGGCATAGAGTCTATATACCAAGCAATGACGTAAGATAAGCAAAAAACTACTACGTCAGGTTTAATTTGACCCCTCTTGCAGACATTTCCACTGCCTTTCAACCAAATATCTATGCCCTGGAGTGCCTGCTGTCATGAGTATGCTCCTGGCCAATATAAACGCATACTACGCGCACACGACAGCCTCTTCGGCTGTCTCGGCTAGTGATAGATTCGCCGCTTCCAATTTCGGAGTGAGTCGATCCTAGAAGCACAATATTGACGCCCCCCACCTAATCTATTTTATCTTGCAGAAAGAGAAATTCGTCAAGCTTCTCGATCAATTGCACAACTCCTTACGGATAGATCTTTCGATGTATAGGAACAACTTCCCCGCTTCCAGTCAGGAGAAACTGATGGATCTGAAGTCCACCGTGGATCTACTGACATCGATCACGTTCTTCAGGATGAAGGTGCAGGAGTTGGCCAGTCCGCCGCGGGCCAGCACGGTCGTCAAGGATTGCGTCAAGGCGTGCCTGAGGTCGACGTATCAATTCCTGTTCGAGAATGTTTACGAGCTGTACAGCAGGGAGTTCCAGTGCGATCCCAACGAACCTAAGAGAGATCCTGACGGCGGTCCAGAATTGGATAATTTGGATTTCTGGCACAAATTGATAGCATTGATAGTCTCTGTGATGGAAGAAGATAAGAACAGTTACGGTCCAGTGCTGAATCAGTTCCCGCAAGAGCTCAATATAGGACAGGCATGAGAAAATCATTTAATTCATTCCAATCCATTTTAATTTTGTTTTTTTATTGTCACTAGTTATCAGCAGCTACCATGTGGAGCCTATTCGCTGTGGACATGAAATACGCGCTCGAGGAACACGAACAGCACAGATTATGCAAGTCTTCAGCCTATATGAACCTCCACTTCAAAGTGAAATGGTTGCACAACAATTACGTCAAGGACGTTCCGCCTTACAAAGGGGCGGTACCAGAATATCCAGCCTGGTTCGAGCCCTTCGTCATGCAGTGGCTGAACGAAAATGACGACGTATCCTTAGAATACCTTCACGGTGCCTTCAACAGAGACAAGAAAGACGGGGTAGGAATCGCCACAGCAGCAAAAACGATGCAAATCTAATCTTTTTTCAATTACAGTTCCAAAAGAGTAGCGAACATGCCCTATTTTCGAATTCCGTAGTCGATGTCTTCACGCAACTGACGCAATGTTTCGACGTGGTGTCAAAGTTAGAGTGTCCAGATCCGGAAATATGGAAGAGATACATGAAACGCTTTGCGAAAACGATCGTCAAGGTCCTATTGGCTTACGCCGATATCGTAAAGAGAGAATTCCCGGAGCACATGCAAGAAGAGCGAACTGTACGTTTCATTTTCGATACACTCCTGTAGATATACGATTAATTTTATTTCCTCTCCAGGCTTGTATCTTAATAAACAACATCCAGCAACTCCGAGTTCAATTGGAGAAGATGTTCGAATCGATGGGCGGCGAGAAACTGGAAGAAGATGCCGCGAACATCCTAAAGGAACTTCAACAGAGTCTCATGCAGCCCTAGACGAGTTAGCCATGCAGTTCGCCACCAGTTTAGAGCCTAGAATCACCCAGAGCGTTAAAGAACTGGGAGATCTTCTGCTGTCCATCAAGGGCGGTGGCCAACCTGGTACTCTCAACCAACCAGCTCAAAGGCAAGCGGTTGCGGTGGAAGCCGACGAGGTTCTAAGACCTCTGATGGACCTATTGGACGGTTCTTTATCCTTATACGCTGAAACGTGCGAAAAAACCGTGCTGAAGAGGCTACTGAAGGAACTGTGGAAGATAGTCATGAGGATACTGGAGAAGACAGTGGTATTACCTCCCATGACGGATAAGACGGTAAGATTGCAAGATTGAAAATCGTGAAAATATTGATTATTGATCATCCCCAAAATAGATGATGTTCAAAAGCTTAACCGACAACGCCAAGAACTTAGCGGCCAACACCAAGATCGAGGACATGTCCAGACTATTCAAGAACCACATGAGCGGTAAACAAGACGTGAAAAACGCCTTGAGTGGGGTGATAGATATTTCGAAGGAGGTGGAAAAGAATCTGTCGCCAAAACAATGCGCTGTGCTTGACGTTGCCTTGGATACTATCAAATTATATTTCCACGCAGGAGGAAATGGGCTGAAGAAGAACCTTCTTGGATAAGAGTTCAGAGTTGCAGAGTCTACGATATGCCCTCTCGTTGTACACCCAAACGACGGATACGCTGATAAAGACATTCGTGACATCACAGATAAATGAAGGTAGGCTGCCTTTTTTTTTAATTAACCGGTACATAAAATGGAGGAGTTTCCATTGTCGTGTGACTAACTTGTTGTCCTTCTTAAGAGATTAAATATTTTGGAATTTTATTTTTATTAAAACATTAAAGTTGGCAATATTGCTAATTAGATACGATATTTTATCAGCTTAATAACCTTAAACACTAATATCAAATACAATATAAATATATATACGGGCAAAGAATAGTTCCGCTGGCGTACTATAGATGTCCCAGCTAGGCTGATTTTAGAAAAGTGTACGACCAAACAAATATTAAACGTAAGTGCAATTTTCCGTTGCACAAACACGTAAAAATATAAGATAACCGAAGAGTCGGTGCGAGACGAATAAAAGTGGTTTAACTGCGCGCGCAGCGAAGTGGTAAAGCATTCATTGAATGAATTGTCATTTGGCAAAATTATTATGAAATGAATATTAAAGGAGTCAAAACAAGTAACAGTTTAGTAAATAAAACAAAAACCAAAGCACACATATTGGCTCAATGGATTAATATTCGTTTTATAATGAAATTATAACATATTTTTGTGTTAAAGCGAAGATACACACGGAATATTTGCGTTTATTTATTTCGTCAAATGCCTATTAACTTTTTCATAGCACATATTATATCTTATTTACCACTGTTGATTTATTTGCGGTGATAAAATATTTTTGCTTTTAGTGGACTAGTGGACATTTAAAATAATCTTTGTTTCTTGATATACTATAAATTTATGTTTTTTTTTTGCTAATTCTAGTCAATATATCTGCAGTTAACAGCGAAAGAATATTATGTTGCTAAACACTGAAATAAAAATATCAGAAAAAAAAAGTGTATCTGTAAAATCTATAAATTTTTTTTTTTTTTTTAATTCACTCTCAGAAATACCATGATGTTTGAAAAACATAAGTTCATATTTGTTTCCAAAATTATTGTTCACTGTTTTCATAGAATAGTCGATGGCGTATCGAACAAGATTTTTTTTATCATTTTGCTTAAAATGTAACTTAAAACATTACAGTAGAAGTTTCAATCGCAGCCCAGTAAACAAAATTCAAATCTTTCGCAATTATATGCAGTAACTTCAACTTAAAGGTATTCAAATAACCATTAATGTAATACAAAATCGTCGGTAACTTCATGCTTTAATGTTGAAGTTACTACAAATAACTGCGCGAAATTTGAATTTGGTTTACTGGGAGGGGTCTTTACAAAAAAAAATGCAACATTATTATTATCTGGTTGCACTTTTAAGGTATTTTCCTCAATTTTGTTTTTATCAAAGTGTACAAATACAAGTACGCTAGCATCAGACTTAAGCTTTTGTCGCTCTTGAACTTTTTCTGTTTCGTTGTTTGTAGAATCAATATAGAAAATATAATTGTTGGACATTATATCATTGTACATATCTTATAATGGTTAGAACTATCAAACTGTTATTTGTAATACAAAAATGATAAAAAATAGAGAAAAAGGAGAGAATTAGCAGAATTCAAATTTCCCGCATTTATTTCTAAGAAAGATTTTCATTTTTTTTTTTCATTCGCTGCTTTTAGGAAATCTCAGATTGCTTTGGAAATGAGAAATAATACTAGAAAATTTTGTAGGTATGCAACCAAGTGCAAATGCAGACTTTTTATAATAAATCATAAAATTGGAATTTTTATAAATCATCAATAAAAATCATCGATTATAGTGTATCTCTGTTAGTACGTTAATTAAATAGCGATAAAGTATAATAGATGGATTCATAAAGAACAACTCTCCAAACATACATTCATTCTGTAAAATAACTTGGATAAATATAAACCGCAGAACTAACACCTAGCATCCGATCCTCAGACCTACCACTTATTTATATGCCAGGGGGTAGAATTCGTATTTGCGGCGATTATTTATAGTTACTGGTCAAGATTGTATTGTAATACAAAATCGTTGGTAATTCAGATTTGAATGTTTTAAGTTACTGAAAATTATGGTGGGAAAATTGAATTTTGCCAATAGGAATAGATTTCTGAATTACCCACAGCTGTAATACTCAAGTGCTTTCATATCAGTACATAAGCTTTGTTTGTGTGCTTGGAGCAGTATCTACTGACGTCATCAGAGTAACTTGAGAGCGTCTCAGAGTTGGATTTAAAGATGGTACAAACAAACGCGCTCGATTGCAATATAACCCTAATTTTATTATTTACTATTGTCAGATTGTCACAGCTATTATGAACAGGAAAAGTAAAAAATAATTTTTTCAATTAATGAATCTAGACTACAATAAAAATGCATCATCTACTAGTATTTATGTACCTACCAAGTGAAGTTTTTAAAATATAATTATCGTTCTTTACATCAATCACATTGGTATCGTTATATTATCTATTTCGTGCATATTTGATGCAGTTATAAATCAGATTACATTTACAAACGACATTTTACAACACGGTGTTAGTGCGAGTAGGTTATGTTGCACAAATTGCTCGTAATTGCTCGGACGTCGGACCACGAGCAGGAAGAGCAACCTCTTTGTGATCTGGATTTGCTTGCTCTAAACAAACAAACACGCACAAATCATGCTCTAAAATACAAACAAACGCGTAAAATTCCTCGGATCTGCTTAGATCAGACAAACAAACAAACAAACCTATAGTTCGCTTGGTCCACTGCTGATTTTCGTACGTCTCTTGCCCCGCCGCTTTTTAACTGCCACCGCGAAGAAGCTACAGTGTCGCCGCTCTATAGTACGCCAGTGGAACTATGCATCTTTGATCATATGTATACTAGTATTGTATTTGCTAATACTAATAACATATCAAGTTTACACGATCAATCAATATGTAATCAAATATTGCAATGAAAGCACTACTCTGCGACTTTCTTCCAAAACTGTGGTGAAATCCGAGATCATGGAAGAACGTTGCGTTCTTGCAAACACTACAGAGGATATCTTCAGTTATTTCTGGCTAGCTAATAATTTATGATCAATTGAAATTGTTCATATTTTATTTCTGTTACCAATATGTAAATGGTTTCAAACTGTTATGCGTTCGAAACCATTTACGTATTAACCTTAAAAGTATCTCACAATATTGCCAACCAAATCTGATTATACATAAACATAACCTCAAATAACGCAACAAGTTCGTACAGAAACACACCCCAGATCCATCTCTCTGTAACACGCCCCAGCATACACACCACCACATCGCCCTATATTTCTTTTTAACCGAAACGTTTTCATGACAAAGTGCCACTGAACAATAAAGACACCTACCTGCAACGGCAAATTACAATTGACCGGGACGAAACTGAGACCGGCCTGGAGGCGCTGGAAGAACCGCTAAAGGCGAAAAAGAGACGCGAGAGTAAACAAGGTAGTTGCCCTATAAGATTACGGCGCCTATATTTTTACAGAGTTATCCTCTTTCTCATCATCAGCAAAGCTATAACGTTCAGTATATAATAAGTGCTAATTTTATACATACATTACATTACATTTTTAACGGTTTATAGATTGTTCTTGGCATATATTTTTGACGCACAAGCATTGTTATTAATTAATCACACATATTTTCGATTCAAATTTTATCATGTATTATAATCACTCCAGAAAACTCATCGAAGAGAAATCACAAATCACCATTTTTGCGTATTTTTTTTTTGACAGCTCGTTTGATATTGACATTAGCAGGAGTATATTTCGACAATAGAGGGCGCTCATAATAGCGTAGTGTTAGGAATCGTATTTTTGTTATATTTATAACAGTAGTGTAGCATTATTTTTTTTTTTTAGTATAGAGTAGTGTATCTCTTTTTGAAAATAATAAAACAGACAGTGATTTTTGTGTTTCGAAATTTTTTAACATTTACGATTTTAATTGACATTATAAAATAATAAGTGTGGATCTCAAGATTGCCCTTGGACAGTGACTATATAAAGAAGACAAACCAAGCTTATGGGAAAAGTGTTGCGCTTAAAAACAGCAGTTTGGCGGTCAGATCCAGATGTCGCTAGTATCTCCACCGCCAAAAGTGGTGGGGTAGTCTGACTGTTTAGCGAGAATAAGAACCAGAATTTAAATTATATAAATTCTATAATAGTACGATTTACCAATAGGTGGTACTGATTCATAACGTATTTTAATGTAATGAAATTACTATGATGGTAATTATGGGATTTCAAGCACGGCAGGCGGCCAACCAATATTTTGAATATAAATAAAAATAATAGTATATCTGTCATATGTCGTATACGAATTGGTAAGATATAATTTTTAGTTCTATCTGGAAGTTATTAGTGTTAAATTGTAAGTTTATTTTTATTGTTTGTACAAACTTTATTATTTATATTTTGCTAGAATACAGCAAAAATGTGCTATACTATATAATAATAATTTTATTTTATTGGTAACTGAATTTAGGAAACCAAAAAGACAATAAGGGCCGTTTGCACCAACGCGTTAAGCTTGGTTTAACTTTAACTGGCGCTTAGAATGTAACATTCGCAATACGTATTAAAAATGAAATATCACCGTCAAAGTGCCGCTTAAAATTAAACCACCCTTAACATGTTGGTGCAAACGGGCCTAAACAGAACATTCTTGGAACTCTTTGACGGCATATCGGCATATAGCTATCGGTTTTATGAAAGTGATTAATAATATTAAGATTTGATATCCGAGGTTTCTGCTAATGGAAGTTAAAACAAACTATTTATTTACTTAAATTAAATTTCACTTGAAATACGTTTACTTCCCCACTCTCAAAATATGAATATTTGTAATATTATCACAGAATGGGATAACAATCAGAAGTTTCATTCCCTGGCTGTCTCTTTGATCTTTTAATGATTTTATATTGTGATCTCGGACACCATCTTTGCACGATAGACTTCAAGATCGCAATAACGACAATTTGTTTTCACCATGTCTGCACTAGATTTATTTGAAAAAATTTTTTTTTTGACTATTTACTATAAAATTGAAGTAACATGTATGCGTTTAACACTTTTTCATTTTTTTTATGACCAAGAAATATTTAACCCTGAAATACTAACGCTTTTACGTACGTGATTACTAAACAGAAAATACACGTCGCTATTTGATGTACCTACCCCAGCAAACCAAATTCAAATTTCCCGCAATTATATTTACTAACTTCAACTTAAAGGTATTGAAATAACTATTAATCTAATACAAAATCGTAGGTAATTTCATGCTTAAACGGTGAAGTTACTAAAAATAATTGCGGGAAATTTGAATTTGGGTTACGAGGACATTATAGTATTCCATTTCCATGATTCTAGGGTTACATAGAAAGTAAGAATACAGTGAATTTATTTTATTATTAAAAAAAAAGATGTTTACCATTGTTGGTTTGTTCCACATAGCCAAATTTAAATTGCCCGCAATTATTCTTAGTAACTTCAACGTTGAAACAAAAATTACCTACCATTTTGTACTACATTAACAGTTATTTTATTGCGTTTACATGTAGTTACGTAAAATAGTGGCGGGAAATTTAAATTTGGCTATTATGGAAACGTGTAGTTCGTGCTATATAGTTTATATTTAAAATTAGAGAAATTTACAATGTTCTGCAGATTCTAATTAACTATCCTTGCATAATATAAATTTCTTTTATTAAGTGAAAAATAATTAAATGAATGATCATTCATAATTCAAACGTCATAAACAAATTATCGAATGATCGTCAATAATATGATGCCTTTTTCGTCATTCGATTACGTCCATCACAAGTACAGTAGAGAAGAGATAGCGGAATGTCGAGTAGGATATTAGAGACTATATAAGAAGTTATTTAAGAGTTCACGTTATATATCAAAGTTGTATGCAACACACTGTCTTAGCCAACTGTCAAATAGCCAACTTTAAATTTCCCGCAATTATTCTTAGTAACTTCAACGTTGATACATAAAATTCCCCACCATTTTGTATTACATTAATAGTTATTTTAAAGCCTTTACGTTGAATTCATTAAAAATTGTGGCGGGAAATTTCAATTTGGCTATTAGGGAGACTAAGTTAACTTAAAGCCATTTTACACGTGCGAGATTTTTTACGTAAATCATACCGAAAATTACCTCGAAAATTTGGTGAGAATTTTCCTAAGAGCCGTTTTACACGTACGAGAATTTTTACATAAATCATACCAAAAATTATCTCGAAAATTTTGGTGAGAATTTTCGTAAGAATTTTTGTCGCGACACTTTCAGGTCGTTTTATGCAGGAATAAGGTTACTTCCATTTGCACTTGTAAGTTGTAACCTAAATCTAAACAATTAAGATCCATATTTTGCTGGTATATCGGTTAACTGCTATTTATTTAGGATTTCTATGATAACCATAATCAAATAACAATTTAATTTAACAAATGCGCCTGCTTATAAAATTCCGGTTAAAATTTATTCCTGTGTAAAACGATCTGAAAGTATCGCAACAAAAATTCTTACGAAAATTCTCACCAAAATTTTCGAGGTAATTTTTGGTATGACTTATGTAAAAATTCTCGTACGTGTAAAACGGCTCTTTCACATATGCTAACAAAAAGGCAACAAAATTATTAAACGTCACAATTTAATGTATATCGATGTGCTTTTGATGTTTCTTTTTATTTTACAAACCTAATGCTTTCCTGTGTTTACTTATAACGTAGACCTCCTTTTAATTAATCGCATTTGTGAAATCTCGCACATCTGTCATTGAAAGGAATGCCGATAAGAAAATATACTCGTGGAACTATTATCTCACCGTAAATAATATAGGAAAGACAGCCTTTGCTTTTTTAGATTTTAAATGTTGTATTCGTTGATATTCATATTTCGTTTTATTTACAAAAAAAAAAAAAACAAAACAAGATGTCCTATTGATGTCTACAAATGATTTGCTTGGTACAACTATTTTTGAGTAGATTGCGCTGTCATACTCAAATACATACATCACAATAATTTCTGGTTTAGCTCCAATCTTAATTTGGACGATTTGGACATCCAAGCGACACCTATCGATGACTTTTAAAATTAATTTGCTTTTATATGGACTTGGTTTATCTTCTTGTATATAATCACTGCCCTTGGAGTATAATAACGTAAAAGTTATCTATTTTATAACGTCACATATCATTTTTATCTTTCAAAACAAATTTCCAAAATTCGATCAACTCTAGCTTATTTTGTCTAGCAATACATCTTTTTTTTTTACAATCTTACATTTTGAATCTGCTGAAAATGAAGCACCCATTTGGCATTTATTATTAAATCCTTTTTATATAGCAAAATTATCACAAAAAATAATTTTGCATGGAAACACATCACCACACTCACACTTAAACAGCTAAGTCGAAAGAAACACAACATTGTAAATACAATATCAAGCAGAAGGCAGTTTTGATTGCATGTGATGAAACATCTTTCGAGCATGTGTTATTATGGTAGCAGTTTATATTGATAGGCCTTCTTGATTTTCGAGATTTCGAGTTCTGACGTTTCTGGACCTTTAGTTAGCTATAGAGTTTTAAAGCGCTAGGTCGCAGGGGATTGACTGACTGCGTTTAGGTGGAATTTTGGCGAGAGTGTGCACTAAAAACTAAATGGGATCTTTTCAGAACCAGCCGACTCTCAGGAGAGCATGGGAGAGGTTTCGATACAAGTAGATCTGTTCACCCATCCGGGAACTGGCGAGCATAAAGTTACTGTTAAAGGTAAGGATGGAATAGTGATTAGGCTAATATAGAACTAAATAGCAAACAAATCCTATGCTCTGCGCAGGCTATTTGCATGTTTGGCAAGTAATTTTAGTTGCCTACCTCATCTAATTTATAAAACCTTAACAATGTTTATTCCTCAAAATATAGGAAAATATTAAAATAAGTAAATAACAAAGTATTGACCATAGACGTGGTTTTCATTTTGTAATAAGCTTGAAACAATATAACTTTGAAATATTTCAAAAAAATCATCGAAATGCTTTTAGCAAAAATGACAGAAAACTTCAATAGCTATAATTTCCGTAGGAATAGGTAAATGTTACCGAATGAGTAATGGGGCGACCATACTAAAACAAAATAACAGTATTTATGAGTACATAGCTCCATTTCAACCGAACAAAACACCCAACAGAAGACGAGAATACAAATATATATGCATTAAAAAATCTGCATACCGTTTTGAAGGTTCGTACCACTAGCGGTAACCGTCTTGAACAAAAATCGGTAAAAAATCACCTCAACTATCTTTTACCGTTTCCGAGATATTCCCAAAAATGTGCTGAAAATCGTTAAATTTCCTTATTTTTCACCCCTAAATCGTTACTTTGCGGGCAAACTATCGCTCCGATTTTGTTCTAGTGCGGTGCGCAATGTTCGCGTGGTCGATGCGAATGTCTTGAGACCAAGCAGAAGCCTCTAGCTAGTGTCGTTCCGGAGTTATGTTAAAAAAACGAAAAAAACGCGTTTCTTGGCCGTTTTCCTTATTCTGGGACACGAGATAGCGTCCACAGCCGCTAGATAACATCGAAACCCCAATGTGTTGTACACTGTCGGACGCGTTTTTCGACGAGGATTCCATTTCTGGCAGCGCCGACGCGCTATCGGTAACCGTTTCGGAAATATCGGCAAAAAACGTAAATTTTGATCGAAAATTTTAGCAAAAATCGGTAGAAAATCACCTAAACCTTGAGATAACCCCAACGTATTACACATCAAAATACGCGTCTTTTCGCGGGGAATCGAATGCCGCCGCGCGCGTTCTCCGGGCACTTACCGTTCTCGAGATATGGGCGTTCAAAGTTTGAAACTTAAAATCGACGCTACGGCGTCCGCGAGGTGACCTTTAGACGCGTCTTCCGACGAGGAAGCGAACGATATAAAGCACGATCCGATATCTCTAACCGTTTCCGAGATATTTGAGGTTAAAGTTTTTGAGATTTAAATCGACGCTAGAGCGTTCTAGTATGGCCTATCAGACGCACATTGCGACGGGGAATCGAATGCTCAAAACCGGAACTCGATATCTTTTACCGTTTCCGAGATATTCGCAAAAATGTGCTGAAAATCGGTTAAATTTCCTTATTTTTCACCCCTAAATCGTTACTTTGCGGGCAAACTATCGCTCCGATTTTGTTCTAGTGCGGTGCGCAATGTTCGCGTGGTCGATGCGAATATTTTGAGACCAAGCAGAAGCCTCTAGCTAGTGTCGTTCCGGAGTTATGTTAAAAAAACGAAAAAAACACGCGTTTCTTGGCCGTTTTCCTTATTCTGGGACACGAGATAGCGTCCACAGCCGCTAGATAACATCGAAACCCCAATGTGTTGTACACTGTCTGACGCGTTTTCGACGAGGATTCATTTCTGGCAGCGCCGACGCGCTATGGTAACCGTTTCGGAAATATCGGCAAAAAACGTGAATTTTGATCGAAAATTTTAGCAAAATCGTAGAAAATCACCTAAACCTTGAGATAACCCCAACGTATTACACATCAAAATACGCGTCTTTTCGCGGGAATCGAATGCCGCCGCGCGCATTCTCTAGCACTTACCGTTCTCGAGATATGGGCGTTCAAAGTTTGAAACTTAAAATCGACGCTACGGCGTCCGCGAGGTGACCTTTAGACGCGTCTTCCGACGAGGAACGAACGACATAAAGCACGATCGATATCTCTAACCGTTTCCGAGATATTGAGGTCAAAGTTTCGGAAACAAAAATGGTCCCTAGAGCCTTTGCGTGTAGTCCATCAGACGCGCATTGTGACGGCGAATCGAATGATAAAAAGCACGATGCGATATCTCTAACCGTTTCCGAGATATTTGAGGTTAAAGTTTTGAGATTTAAATCGACGCTAGAGCGTTCTAGTATGGCCTATCAGACGCGCATTGCGACGGGGAATCGAATGCTCAAAACCGGAACTCGATATCTTTTACCGTTTCCGAGATATTCGCAAAAATGTGCTGAAAATCGTTAAATTTCCTTATTTTTCACCCCTAAATCGTTACTTTGCGGGCAAACTATCGCTCCGATTTTGTTCTAGTGCGGTGCGCAATGTTCGCGTGGTCGATGCGAATATTTTGAGACCAAGCAAAACCTCTAGCTAGTGTCGTTCCGGAGTTATGTTAAAAAAACGAAAAAACACGCGTTTCTTGGCCGTTTTCCTTATTCTGGGACACGAGATAGCGTCCACAGCCGCTAGATAACATCGAAACCCCAATGTGTTGTACACTGTCTGACGCGTTTTTCGACGAGGATTCCATTTCTGGCAGCGCCGACGCGCTATCGGTAACCGTTTCGGAAATATCGGCAAAAAACGTGAATTTTGATCGAAAATTTTAGCAAAAATCGGTAGAAAATCACCTAAACCTGAGATAACCCCAACGTATTACACATCAAAATACGCGTCTTTTGCGGGAATAATGGCCGCGCGCGCGCTTCGCCTAGCACTTACCGTTCTCGAGATATGGGCGTTCAAGTTTGAAACTTAAAATCGACGCTACGGCTGTCCGCGGACGGTGACCTTAGACGCGTCTTCGACGAGGAATCGAACGACATAAAGCACGATCCGATATCTCTAACCGTTTCCGAGATATTTGAGGTCAAAGTTTCGGAAATAAAAATGGTCCCTAGACCCTTTGCGTGTAGTCCATTCAGACGCGCATTGTGACGGCGAATCGAATGATAGAAAAGCACGATGCGATATCTCTAACCGTTTCCGAGATATTTGAGGTTAAAGTTTTTGAGATTTAAATCGACGCTAGAGCGTTCTAGTATGGCCTATCAGACGCGCATTGCGACGGGGTAATCGAATGCTCAAAACCGGAACTCGATATCTTTTACCCGTTTTCCGAGATATTCGCAAAAAGTGCTAAAATCGTTAAATTTCCTTATTTTTCACCCCTAAATCGTTACTTTGCGGGCAAACTATCGCTCCGACTTTTGTTCTAGTGCGTCGTGCGCAATGTTCGCGTTGGTCGATGCGAATATTTTGAGACCAAGCAAAAAACCTCTAGCTAGTTGTCTTCCGGGTTATGTTAAAAAACGAAAAAAACACGCGTTTCTTGGCCGTTTTCCTTATTCTGGGACACGAGATAGCGTCCACAGCGCTAATTAACATCGAAACCCCAATGTGTTGTACACTGTTTGACGCTGTTTTTCGACGAGGATTCCATTTCTGGCAGCGCCGACGCGCTATCGGTAACCGTTTCGGAAATATCGGCAAAAAAACGTTGAATTTTGATCGAAAATTTTAGCAAAATCGCGTAGAAAATCACCTAAACCTTGAGATAACCCCCAACGTATTACACATCAAAATACGCGTCTTTTCGCGGGGAATCGAATGCCGCCGCGCGGCGTTCTCCTAGCACTTTACCGTTCCTCGAGATATGGGCGTTCAAAGTTTGAAACTTAAAATCGACGCTACGGCGTCCGCGAGGTGACCTTTAGACGCGTCTTCCGACGAGGAATCGAACGACATAGCACGTCCGATATCTCTAACCGTTTCCGAGATTTGAGGTCAAAGTTTCGGAAATAAAAATTGGTCCCTAGACCCTTGCGTGTAGTCCATCAGACGCGCATTGTGACCGGCCGAATCGAATGATAGAAAGCACGATGCGATATCTCTAACCGTTTCCGAGATATTTGAGGTGTTAAAGTTTTTTGAGATTTAAATCGACGCTAGAGCGTTCTAGTATGGCTATCAGACGCGCATTGCGACGGGAATCGAATGCTCAAAACCGGAACTCGATATCTTTTACCGTTTCCGAGATATTCGGCAAAATGTGCTGAAAATCGTTAAATTTCCTTATTTTTCACCCCTAAATCGTTACTTTGCGGGCCAAACTATCGCTCCGATTTTTTTTCTAGTGCGGTTGCGCAATGTTCGCGTGGTCGATGCGAATATTTTGAGAACAGCAAAAGCCTCTAGCTAGTGTCGTTCCGGATGTTATGTTTTAAAAAAACGAAAAAAACACGGCGTTTCTGGCCGTTTCCTTATTCTGGGACACGAGATAGCGTCCACAGCGCTAGATAACATCGAAACCCGAATGTGTTGTTACACTGTCTGACGCGTTTTTCACGAGGATTCCATTTCTGGCAGCGCCGACGCGCTATCGGTAACCGTTTCGGAAATATCGGCAAAAAACGTGAATTTTTGATCGAAAATTTTAGCAAAAATCGTTAGAAAAATCACCTAAACCTTGAGATAACCCCAACGTATTACACATCAAATACGCGTCTTTCGCGGGGAATCGAATGCCGCCGCGCGCGTTCTCCTAGCACTTACCGTTCTCGAGATAGGGCGTTCAAAGTTTGAACTAAAATCGCGCTACGGGCGTCCGCGAGGTGACCTTTAGACGCGTCTTCCGACGAGGAATCGAACGACATAAAGCACGATCCGATATCTCTAACCGTTTCGAGATATTGAGTTCAAAGTTTCGGAAATTAAAAATGTCCCTAGACCCTTTGCGGGTTAGTCCATCAGACGCGCATTGTGACGGCGAATCGAATTATTAGAAAGCACGATGCGATCTCTAACCGTTTCCGAGATATTTGAGGTTAAAGTTTTGAGATTTAAATCGCCGCTAGAGCGTTCTAGTATGGCCTATCAGACGCGCATTGCGACGGGGAATCGAATGCTCCAAAACCCGGACTCGATATCTTTTACCGTTTCGAGATATTCTGCCAAAATGTGCTGAAATCGTTTAAATTTCCTTATTTTTCACCCCTAAATCGTTACTTTGCGGGCCAAACTATCGCTCCGATTTTGTTTCTAGTGCGGTGCGCAATGTTCGCGTGGGTCGATGCGAATATTTTGCGACCAAGCAAAAACCTCTAGCTAGTGTCGTTCCGGGAGTTATTGTTTAAAAAAACGAAAAAAACACGCTGTTCTTGGCCGTTTCCTTATTCTGGGACACGAGATAGCGTCCACAGCGCTTTAGATACATCGAAACCCCAATGTGTTGTACACTGTCTGGACGCGTTTTTCGACGAGGATTCCATTTCTGGCAGCGCCGACGCGCTATCGGTAACCGTTTCGGAAATATCGGCAAAAAACGTGATTTGATGGAAATTTTTAGCAAAAATCGGTAGAAAATCACCTCAACCTTGAGATAACCCCAACGTATTACACATCAAAATACGCGTCTTTTTCGCGGGGAATCGAATGCCGCCGCGCGCGGTCTCTAGCACTTACCCGTTCTCGAGAATGGGCGTTCAAAGTTTGAAACTTAAAACGACGCTACGGCGTCCGCGAGGTTGACCTTTAGACGCGTCTTTCGGCGAGGAATCGAACGACATAAAGACGATCCGATATCTCTAACGTTTCCGAGATATTTGAGGTCAAAGTTTCGGAAATAAAAATGGGTCCCTAGACCCTTTGCGTGTAGTCCATCAGGCGCGCATTGTGACGGCGAATCGAATGATAAAAAGCACGATGGGATATCTCTAACCGTTTCCGAGATATTTGAGGTTAAAGTTTTTGAGATTTAAATCGACGCTAGAGCGTTCTAGTATGGCCTATCAGACGCGCATTGCGACGGGGAACGAATGCTTCAAAACCGGAACTCGATATTCTTTTACCGTTTCCGAGATATTTCGCAAAATTGTGCTGAAATCGTTAAATTTCCTTATTTTTTCACCCCTAAATCGTTACTTTGCGGGCAAACTATCGCTCCGATTTTGTTCTAGTGCGGTGCGCAATGTTCGCGTGGTCGATGCGAATATTTTTGCGACCAGCGAAAACCTCTAGCTAGTGTCGTTCCGGAGTTATGTTAAAAAAACGAAAAAAACACGCGTTTCTTGGCCGTTTTCCTTATTCTGGGACACGAGATAGCGTCCACAGCCGCTAGATAACATCGAAACCCAATGTGTTGTACACTGTCTGACGCGTTTTTCGACGAGGATTCCATTTCTGGCAGCGCCGACGCGCTATCGGTAACCGTTTCGGAAATATCGGCAAAAAACGTGAATTTTGATCGAAAATTTTAGCAAAAATCGGTAGAAAACACCTAAAACCTTGAGTATAACCCAACCGTATTACACATCAAAATACGCGTCTTTTCGCGGGGAATCGAATGCCGCCGCGCGCGTTCTCCTAGCACTTACCGTTCTCGAGATATGGGCGTTCAAAGTTTGAAACTTAAAATCGACGCTACGGCGTCGCGCGGCGGGAGGTGGACCTTTAGACGCGTCTTCCGACGAGGAATCGAACGACATAAAGCACGATCCGATATCTCTAACCGTTTTCCGAGATATTGAGTCAAAGTTTCGAAATAAAAATGGGTCCCTAGACCCTTTGCGTGTAGTCCATCAGACGCGCATTGTGACGGCGAATCGAATGATAAAAGCACGATGCGATATCTCTAACCGTTTCGAGATATTTGAGGTTAAAGTTTTTGAGATTTAAATTCGACGCTAGAGCGTTCTAGTATGGCCTATCAGACGCGCATTTGCGACGGGGGAATCGAATGCTCCAAAACCGGAACGTCGATATCTTTTACCGTTTCCGAGATATTCGCAAAAATGTGCTGAAAATCGTTAAAATTTTCCTTTATTTTTCACCCCTAAATCGTTACTTTGCGGGCAAACTATCGCTCGGATTTTGTCTAGTGCGTTGCGCAATGTTCGCGTGTGTCGATGCGAATATTTTGCGACCAAGCAAAAACCTCTAGCTAGTTGTCGCTTCCGGAGTTATGTTTAAAACAAACGAAAAAAAACACGCGTTTCTTGGCCGTTTTCCTTATTCTGGGACACGAGATAGCGTCCACAGCCGCTAGATAACATCGAAAACCCATGTGTTGTACACTGTCTGACGCGTTTTCGACGAGGATTTCCATTTCTGGCAGCGCCGACGCGCTATCGGTAACCGTTTCGGAAATATCGGCAAAAAACGTGAATTTTGATTCGAAATTTTAGCAAAAATTCGGTTTTAGAAAATCACCTAAAACCTTAGATAACCCCAACGTATTACACATCAAAAATACGGCGTTCTTTTCGCGGGGGAATCGAATGGCGCCGCCGCGCGTTCTCCTCAGCACTTACCGTTCTCGAGATATGGGCGTTCAAAGTTTGAAACTTAAAATCGACGCTACGGCGTCCGCGAGGTGACCTTTAGACGCGTCTTCCGACGAGGATTCGCACGACATTAAAGCACGCATCGATATCTCTAACCGTTCGGATATTTGAGGTCAAAGGTTTCGCGAAATAAAAATGGTCCCTAGCACCCTTGCGTGTAGTCCATCAGACGCGCAATTGTGACGGCGATCGAATGATAAAAAGCACGATGCGATATCTCTAACCGTTCCGAGATATTTGAGGTTAAAGTTTGAGATTTAAATCGACGCCTAGACGCGTTCTAGTATGGCCTATCAGACGCGCATTGCGACGGGGAATCGAATGCTCAAAACCGGAACTCGATATCTTTTAACCTTTTCCGAGATATTCGCAAAAATGTGCTGAAAATCGTTAAATTTCCTATTTTTCACCCCTAAATCGTTTACTTTGCGGGCCAAACTATCGCTCCGATTTGTTCTAGTGCGGTGCGCAATGTTCGCGTTGGTTCGATGCGAATATTTTCGACCAAGCAAAACCTCTAGCTAGTGTCGTTCCGGAGTTTATGTTTAAAAAAAACGAAAAAAAACACGCGTTTCTTGGCCGTTTTCCTTATTCTGGGACACGAGATAGCGTCCACAGCCGCTAGATAACCATCGAAACCCCAATGGTTGTTACACTGTCTGACGCGTTTTTCGACGAGGATTCCATTTCTGGCAGCGCCGACGCGCCTATCGGTAACCGTTTCGGAAATATCGGCAAAAAACGTGAATTTGATCGAAAATTTTAGCAAAAAATCGGTAGAAAATCACCTAAACCTTTGAGATAACCCCACGTATTACACATCAAAATACGCGTGTTTTCGCGGGGAATCGAATGCCGGCGCGCGTTCTCCTGAGCACTTACCGTTCTCGATATATGGGCGTTCAAAGTTTGAAACTTAAAATCGACGCTAGGGCGTCCGCGGAGGTGACCTTTAGACGCTGTCTTCGACGAGGAATCGAACGACATAAAGCACGATCCGATATCTCTAACCGTTTCCGAGATATTTGAGGTCAAAGTTCGGAAATAAAAATGGTTCCCTAGACCCTTTGCGTGTAGTCCATCAGACGCGCATTTGTGACGGCGATCGAATGTATAAAAAGCACGATGCGATATCTCTAACCGTTTCCGAGATATTTGAGGTTAAAGTTTTTGAGATTTAAATCGACGCTAGAGCGTTCTAGTATTTGGCCTATCAGACGCGCATTGCACGGGGGAATCGAATGCTCAAAACCGGAACTCGATATCTTTTACCGTTTCCGAGATATTCGCAAAAATGTGCTGAAAATCGTTAAATTTCCTTATTTTTTCACCCCTAAATCGTTACTTTGCGGGCAAACTATCGCTCCGATTTGTTCTAGTGCGGTGCGCAATGTTCGCTGGTTCGATCGAATTTTTGCGGCCAAGCAAAAACCTTCTAGCTAGTGTCGTTCCGGAGTTATGTTAAAAAAACGGAAAAAAACACGCGTTTCTTTGCCGCCTTTTCCTTATTTCTGGGACACGACGATAGCGTCCACAGGCCTAGATAACATCGAAACCCCAATTGTCTGTACACTGTCTGACGCTGTTTTCGACCGAGCGGTTTCCATTTCTGGCAGCGCCGACGCGCTATCGGTAACGTTTCGAAATATCGGCAAAACGTGAATTTTGATCGAAAATTCTAGCAAAAACTCGGTAGGAAATCAGCTAAACCTTGAAGATAACCCCAACGTATTACACATCAAAATACGCGTCTTTTCGCGGGGAATCGAATGCCGCCGCGCGCGTTCTCCTAGCCACTTACGGTTCTCGAGATATGGCGCGTTCAAAGTTTGAAATCTTAAATCGACGCTACGGCGTCCGCGAGGTGACCTTTAGACGCGTCTTCCGACGGAGGAATCGAACGACATAAAGCACGGATCCGATATCTCTAACCGTTTCCGAGATATTTGAGGTCAAAGTTTCGGAAATAAAAATGGTCCTAGACCCTTTGCGTGTAGTCCATCAGGACGCGCATTGTGACGGCGAATTCGAATGATAAAGAAGCACGATGCGATATCTCTAACTGTTTCCGAGATATTTGAGGTTAAAGTTTTTGAGATTTAAATCGACGCTAGAGCTTTCTAGTATGGCCTATCGGACGCGCATTGCGCGGGGCATCGAATGTTCAAAACCGGAAACTCGATATCTTTTACCGTTTTCGGAGATATTCGCAAAAATGTGCTGAAAATCGTTAAATTTCCTTTTTTTTCACGCCTAAATCGTTACTTTGCGGGCGCAACTATCGCTCCGATTTTGTCTTAGTGCGGTGCGCAATGTTCGCGTGTCGATGCGAATATTTTGAGACCAAGCAAAAAACCTCTAGCTAGTGTCGTTCCGGAGTTATGTTAACAAAAAACGGAAAAAAACACGCGTTTCTGGCCGTTTTCCTTATTCTGGGACACGAGATAGCGTCCGCAGCCGCTAGATAACATCCGAAACCCCAATGTGTTGTTACACTGTCTGCACGCGTTTTTCGACGAGGATTCCATTTTCTGGCAGCGCCGACGCGCTATCGGTAACCGTTTCGGAAATATCGGCAAAAAACGTGAATTTTGATCGAAATATTTAGCAAAAATCGGTTAGAAAATCACCTGAAACCTTTGAGATAACCCCAACGTATTACACATCAAAATACGCGTCTTTTCGCGGGGGAATTCGAATGCCGGCTGCGCGCGTTCTCCTAGCACTTACCTTTCTCGAGATATGGGGCGTTCAAATGTTTGAAACTTTAAAATCGACGCTACGGCGTCCGCGAGGTACCTTTAGACGCGTCTTCCGACGAGGAATCGAACGAATTAAAGCACGATCCGATATCTCTAACCGTTTTCGAGATATATTGAGGTCAAAGTTTTCGGAAATATAAATGTCCCTAGGGACCCTTTGCGTTTGTAGTCCGTCAGACGCGCATTGTGACGGCGAATCGAATGATAAAAGCACGATGCGATATCTCTAACCGTTCCGAGATATTTGAGGTGTTAAAGTTTTTGAGATTACAATCGACGCTAGAGCGTTCTTTAGTATGGCCTATCAGATGCGCATTGCGACGGGGATTCGAATGCTCAAAACCGGAACTCGATATCTTTTACCGTTTCCGAGGTTATTCGCAAAAATGTGCTGAAAATCGTTCAAATTTCCTTATTTTTCACCCTTTAATCGGTTACTTTGCGGGCAAACTATCGCTCCGATTTTTGTTCTAGTGCGTGTGCGCAATTGTTTCGCTTGGTCGATGGAATATTTTTGAACCAAGCCAACCTTCTAGCTAGTGTCGTTCCGGAGTATGTTAAAAAACGAAAAAAACAACGCTTCTGGCCGTTTTCTTATTCTGGGACACGAGATCGCGTCACAGCCGTATATTAACTTCGAAACCCAATGTGTTGTACACTGTCTGACGCGTTTTTCGCCGAGAGGTTCATTTCTGCAGCGCCGACGCGCTATCGGTAACCTTCGGAATATCGCAAAAACGTAATTTTGCTCGAAAATTTAGCAAAAATCGGTAGAAAACACCTAAACCTTGAGCCCCCAACGTATTACATTCAAAATACGCGTCTTTCGCGGGGGGATCGATGCCGCCGCGCGCGTTCTCCTAGCACTTACCGTTCTCGAATATGGCGTTCAAAGTTTAAACTTAAAATCGACGCTGGCGTCGCGGGTGACCTTTGACGCTTTCCGACGAGGAATCGAACGATATAAGCACGATCGATATCTCTACCGTTTCCGGTATATTGAGTCAAAGTTTCCGGAAATAAAAATGGCTCTAGCCTTTGCGTGTAGTCCATCAGACGCGCATTGTGCCGGCGAATCGAATGTTAAAAGCACGATGCGATATCTCTACCGTTTCCGAGTATTTGAGGTTAAATTTTTAGATTTTAATCGACGCTAGAGCGTTCTATATGGCCTATCAGACGCGCATTGCGACGGGATCGAATTGTCAAAACGGGAACTCGATATCTTTTTCCGTTTCCGAGATATTGCAAATGTGCTGAAAATCGTTAATTCCTTATTTTTCACCCCTAACTTGTTACTTTGGGGCAAACTATCGTCGATTTTTTTTCTAGTGCGGTGCGCGATGTTCGCGGGTCGATGCGAATATTTTGAGACCAGCAAAAACCTCTAGCTAGTGTCGTTCCGGAGTATGTTAAAAAAACGAAAAAAAAACACGCGTTTCTTGGCCGTTTTCCTTATCTCTGGCCGCGGCTAGCGTCCACAGCCGCAGATTACATCGACACCCCAATGTGTTGTACACTGTCTGACGCGTTTTCGACGAGGATTCCATTTCTGGCCGCGCCGACGCGCTATCGGTAACCGTTTCGGAAATATCGGCAAAAAAGTGAATTTGATCGAAAAATTTTTAGCAAAATTCGGTAGAAAATCACCTAAACCTTGAGATAACCCAACGTATTACACACCAAAATACGCGTCTTTTCGCGGGGAATCGAAGTGCGCCGCGCCGTTTCCTAGCACTACCGTTCTCGCGATGTGGCGTTCAAAGTTGAAACTTAATCGACGTCAGGCGTCCGCGAGGTGACCTTTAGACGCTCTTCCGACGAGGAATCGAACGATATAAAGCACGATCCGATATCTAACGTTCCGAGATATTTGAGGTTAAATTTCGAAATAAAATGGTCCCTAGACCCTTTGCGTGTAGTCCTCAGACGCGCATTGTGACGGCGAATCGAATGATAAAAGCACGATGCGATATCTCTAACCGTTTCCGAATATGAGGTTAATTTTTTTTGGATTAAATCGACGCTAGAGCGTTCTAGTATGGCCTACAGACGCGCATGCGGCGGGGATCGACCAAAAAAACCGGAACTCGATACTTTTTACCGTTTCGCATTTCGCAAAATGTGCTGAAAATCGTTAAATTCCTTATTTTTCACCCTTAAATCGTTACTTGCGGGCAAACTATCGCTCCGATTGTTCTAGTGCCCGTGCGCAATGTTCGGTGGTCGATGTGAATATTTGAGACCAAGCCAAAAACCTTCTAGCTAGGTGTCGTTCCGAAGTTTATGTTAAAAAAACGAAAAAAAAACACGCGTTCTTGGCCGTTTTCCTTATTTCTGGGACACGAGAAGATAGCGTCCACAGCGCTAAGTAACATCGAAACCCCAATGTGTTGTACACTGTCTGACGGCGTTTTTTTCGACGAGGATTCCAAATTTCTGGCAGACGCCGACGCGCTATCGGTAACCTTTCGGAAATATCGACAAAAAACGTGGAATTTTGATCGAAAATTTTTTAGCAAAAATCGGTGAAAATCACCTAAAACCTGATTATAACCCCAAACGTATTACACATCCAAAAACGCGTCTTTTCGCGGGGAATGAATGCCGCCAGCGCGCAGTTCTCCTAGCCACTTACCGTTCTCGAGATATGGGCCCGTTCAAAGTTGAAAAACTTAAAAATCGACGCTACGGCGTCCGCGAGGTGACCTTTAGACGCGTCTGTCCGACGAGGAATCGAACGAACATAAAGCACGATCCGATATCTCTAACCGTTTCCGAGATATTTGAGGTCAAAGTTTTCGGAAATTAAAATGGTCCCTAGACCCTTTGCGTGTAGTCCATCAGACGCGCATTGTTGACGGCGAATCGATATTAAAAAGCACGAGGCGATATCTCATAACCGTTTCCGAGATATTTGAGTTAAAGTTTTTGAGAGTTAAATCGACGCTAGAGCGTTTTCTTAGTATGGCCTATCAGACGCGCATGCGACGGGGATCGAATGCTCAAAACCGGAACTCGATATCTTTTACCGTTTCCGAGATTTCGCAAAGATGTGCTGAAAAAATCGTTTAAATTTCCTTATTTTTCACCCCTAATCGTTACTTGCGCGGCAAACTATCGCTCCGATTTTGTTCTAGTGCGGTTGCGCAATGTTTCGCGTGGTCGATTGCGAATTATTTTGAGACCAAGCAAAAAAACCTCTAGCTAGTTGTCGTTCCGGAGAATTATGTTAAAAAAACGAAAAACACCGCGTTCTTGCCGTTTCCTTATACTGGGACACGAGGATTAGCGTCCACAGCGCTAGATAACCACTCGAAACCCCAATGTGTACACTGTCTGACGCGTTTTCGACGAGGATTCCTTTCTGCAGCGCCGAACGCGCTCGGTAACCGTTTTCGGAAATATCGCAAAAAAACGTGAATTTGGTGATCGAAAATTTAGCAAAAATCGGACGTAGAAAATCACCTAAACCTTGAGATAACCCCAACGATTACACATCAAAATACGCGTCTTGTTCGCGGGAATCGAATGCCGCCGCCGCGCGTTCTCCTAGCACTTACCTTCTCGAGATATGGGCGTTCAAAGTTTGAAACTTAAAATCGGACGCTACGGCGTCCGCGAGTGGACCTTTAGACGCGTCTTCGACGAGGAATCGAACGCACCATAAAGCACGATCCGATATCTCTAAACCGTTTCCGAGATATTTGATGTCAAAGTTTCGAGAAATAAAAAAATGGTCCTAGACCCTTTGCGTGTTAGTCCATCAGACGCGCATTGTGACGGCGAATCGAAGATAAAAAAGCACGATTGCATAATTTTCCTTTCTAAAAAACAACCGTTTTTCCGGGGAGATATTTGAGGTTTAAAGTTTTTAGATTTAAATCGGACGCTAGAGCGTTTCTAGTATGGCCTATCAGGAGCGCATTGCGACGGGGAATCGAATGCTCAAAACCGGAAATCGATATCTTTTACCGTTTCGAGATATTTCGCAAAAATGTGCTGAAAATCTTAAATTTCCTTTTTTTTCACCCCTAAATCGTTACTTTGCGGGGCAAACTATTCGCTCCGATTTGTTTCTAGTGCGTGCGCAAATGTTCGCGTGGTCGATGCGAAATATTTTGAGACCAAGCAAAAACCTCTAGCTAGTGTCGTTCCGGAGTTAGTTATGTTTAAAAAAAAAAAAACGAAAAAAACACGCGTTTCTTTGGCCGTTTTCCTTATTCTGGGACACGTGGATTAGCTCCACAGCCGCTAGCATTAACATCGAAAACCCCAATGTGTTGTACACTGTCTGACGCTTTTTCGACGAGGGATTCCATTTCTGCAAGGCACACGCTATCGGTAACCGTTTCGGAAATCATCGGCCTAAAAAAACGTGAATTTTGATCGAAATAATTTTAGCAAAAATCGGTAGAAAATCATTCTTAAACCTTGACGATAACCCCAACGTATTACACATCAAATACGCGTCTTTTTCGCGGGGAACGGATGCCGCGCGCGTGTTCTTCCTAGCACTTTACCGTTCTCGAGATTGGCGTGTTCAAAGTTTTGAAACTTAAATCGACGCTACGGCGGTCCGCCGACGGTGACCTTTTTAGACGCGTCTTCCGACGAGGAATCAAACGACATAAAGCACGATCCATATCTAACCGTTTCCGAGATATTTGAGGTCAAAGTTTCGGAAATTAGAAAATTGGTCACTAGACCCTGCGTGTTAGTCCATCAGACCGCGCATTTGACGGCGAATCGAATGCATAAAAAGCCCGAGCGAATCTCTAACCGTTCCGAATATTGAGCGTTAAAGTTTTTTGAGATTAATCGACCCGCTAGAGCGTTCTACGTATGGCTAATCAGACCGCGCATTGCGACGGGGGAATCGACTGCTCAAAACCGGAACTCGATATCTTACCGTTTCGAGACTATGCAAAAATTGTGCTGAAAATCGTTAAATTTCCTTATTTTTCACCCCCTTAAATCGTTACTTTGCGGGCAAAACTATCGCTCCGATTTTCTTTCAGTGCGCGTGCGCAATGTTCGCGTGGTCGATGCGAATATTTTGAGACCAAGCAAAACCTCAGTAGTGTCGTTCCGGAGTTATGTTAAAAAAAACGAAAAAAACACGCGTCTGGCCGTTTTCCTTATTCTGGACCACGAGATAGAGCGTCCACAGCCGCTAGATAACAATCGAAACCCAATGTGGTGTACACTGTCGGACGCGTTTTATTCGACAGAGGATTCCATTTCTGGCAGCGCCGACGCGCTTACGGTTAACCGTTCGGAAATATCGGCCAAAAACCGTGAATTTTGACTCGAAAATTTTAGCAAAATCGTAGAGAAAATCACTAACCTGAGAAACCCCAACCTTTATTACACATAAATACGCGCTTTTCGCGGGGAATCGAATGCCGCCGCGCGCGTTCTCCAGCACTTACCGTTCTCGAGATATGGGCGTTCAAGTTGAAACTTAAAATCGACGCTACGGCGTTCCGCGAGGTGACCTTTAGACGCGTCTTGACGAGGAATCGAACGAGATAAAGCACGACCCGATATCTCAACCGTTCCGAGATATTGAGGTCAAAGTTTTCGCGAAAAAAAATGTCCCTAGACCCTTTGCGTGTAGTTCCATCAGACGCGCATTGTGACGGCGAATCGAATGATAAAAGCACGATGCGATATCCTAACCGTTTCCAGATATTTGAGGTTAAGTTTTGAGATTTAAATCGACGCTAGAGCGTTGTCTAGTATGGCCTACAGACGCGCATTGCGGACGGGAATCGAATGCTCAAAACCGGAAACTCGATATCTTTTACCGTTGCGAGCATATTCGCCAAAAATGTGCTGAAAATTCGTTAAATTTCCTTATTTTCACCCCTAAATTCGCGTTACTTTGGCGGGGCAAACTATCGCTCCGATTTTGTCTAGTGCGGTGCGCAATGTTCGCGTGGTCGCATGCGATAATTTTGAGACCAACAAAAACCTTTAGGCTAGTGTCGTTCCGGAGAGTATTTGTTTAAAAAAACGAAAAAAAAACCACGCGTTTCTTGGCCTTTTTCCTTATTCTGGACACGAGATTAGCGTCCACAGCCGCTAGATAACATCGAAACCCCAATGTTTGTCACTTCTGACGCGTTTTTCGACGAGGATTCCATTCTGCAGCGCCGCGCGCTATCGGTAACCGTGTCGGAAATATCGGCAAAACAACGTGAATTTTGATCGAAAATTTTAGCAAAAATCGCCGTAGAAATCACCTAAACCTTGAGATAACCCCAACGTTATTACACATCAAAATACGCGTCTTTTTCGCGGGGAATCGAATGCCCGCCGCCGCGCTTCTCTAGCACTTACCGTTCTCGAGATATGGGCACGTTCAAAAGTTGAACTTAAAATCGACGCTACGGGTCCGCGAGGGTGCCTTTAGACGCGTCTTTCGACGAGGAATGTGAAACGACAATAAAGCACGATCCGATATCTCTAACCGTTTCCGAGATATTTGGAGGTCAAATGTTTCGTGAAAAAAAATGGCGTCCCTAGACCCTTTGCGTGTATCCATCAGACGCGATTGTGACGGCGAAATCGAATGATAAAAAAGCACGATGCGATATCTCTAACCGTTTCGGGGAGAATTATTTGAGGTTAAAGTTTTGAGATCTTAAATCGACGTAGAGCGTTCTAGTATGGCCTATCGCGCCGCATTGCGACGGGAATCGAATGTCAAACCGGAATCCGATATCTTTACGTTTCCGAGTTATTCGCAAAAACTGTTGCTGAAAATCGTTTAAATTCCTTATTTTTCAAACCCCTAAACGTTTACTTTGCGGGCAAACTATCGCTCCGATTTTGTTCTAGTGCGGTGCGCAATGTTCGCGTTGTCGATGCGAATATTGAGACAAGCAAAACCTCTAGCTAGTGTTTCGTTTCCGGAGTTATGTTAAAAAAACGAAAAAAAACACGCGTTTCTTGGCCAGTTTCTGATTCTGGGACACGAGATAGGCGTCCACAGCCGCTAGATAAACATCGAACCCCAATGTGTTGTACCACTGTCTGACGCGTTTTTTTCGACGAGGATCATTTCTGGCGCGCCACGCGCTATCGGTAAACCGTTCGGAATATCGGCAAAAAACGTGAATTTTGATCTAAAATTTTAGCAAAAATCGGTAGAAATCACTCTAAACCTTGAGATAACCCCAACGTATTACACATCAAAATACGCGTCTTGCGCGGGGGATCGAATGCCGCCGCGCGCGTTCTCTAGCACGTACCGTGTCTCGAGAATGGGCGTTCAAAGTTTGAAACTTAAATCGACGCACGGCGTCCGCGAGGTGACCTTAGGACGCGTCTGCCGACGAGGAATATGAAACGACATAAAGCACGATCCGATATCTCTAACCGTTTCCGAGATATTGAGGTCAAAGTTTCGGAAATAAAAAAAAATGGTCCCTAGACCCTTGCGTGTCAGTCCATCAGACGCGCATCTGTGACGGCGAATCGAATGATAAAGCACCGATTGCGATATCTCTAACCGTTTCGAGATATTTGAGGGTTAAAGTTTTTGAGATTTAAATCGACGCTAGACGTTCTAGTTGCCTATCAGGACGCGCATTGCGACGGGGAATCGAATGCTCAAAACCGTTAACTCCGTATCTTTACCGTTTCCGAGATAGTTCGCAAAAATGTGCTTGAAAATCGTAATTTCTCCTTATTTCACCCCTAAATCGTTACTTTGCGGGCAAACTATCGCCTCCGATTTTGTTTCTAGTGCGTGTGCGCAATGTTCGCGTGGTCGATTATTTTGAGACAAGCAAAAACCGCAGCTAGTGTCGCTTCCGGAGTTATGTTAAAAAAACTTAAAAAAACACGCGTTTCTTGGCCGTTTTTTCTTATTCTGGACACGAGATAGCGTCACAGCCGGCTAGATAACATCGAAACCCCAATGTGTGCTTACACTGTCTGACGCGTTTTCGACGAGGATTCCATTTTGGCAGCGCCGACGCGCTATCGGTAACCGTTTCGGAAATATCGGGCAAAAAACGTGAATTTTGATTCGAAAATTTTAGCAAAAATCGGTAGAAAAATCACCTAAACTTGATGATAACCCCCAACGTATTACACATCAAAATACGCGTCTTTTTCGCGGGGAAATCGAATGCCGCTCGCGCCGCGTTCTCCTAGCACTACCGTTCTCGAAGGATATGGGCGTTCAAAGTTTGAAACTTAAATCGACGCTACGGGCGTCCGCGGGTACCTTTAGACGCGTCTTCCGACGAGAACGAACGACATCAAAGCACGATCCGATATCTCTAACCGTTTCCGAGATATTTGAGGTCAAGTTTCGGAAATAAAAATGTCCCTAGACCTTTGCGTGTGAGTCCATCCAGCACGCGCATTGTGACCGGCGAATTCGAATGATAAAAAGCACGTGCATTATCTCTAACCGTTTCCGAGATATTTGAGTTAAAGTTTTTGAGATTTAAATCGAGCTAGAGCGTTCTAGTTATGGCCTATCAGACGCGCATTGCGACGGGGAATCGAATGCTCAAAACCGGAACCTCGATATCTTTTACCGTTCCGAGATTTCGCAAAATGTGCTGAAAAATCGTTAATTTCCTTATTTTTACCCCTAATCGTGAACTTGGCGGGCAAACTATCGCTCCGATTTGTTCTAGTGCGGTGCGCAATGTTTCGGCGTGGTCGATGCGAATATTTTTGAGACTAAGCAAAAAACCTCTAGCTAGTGTCGTTCCGGAGTTATGTTAATAAAAACGAAAAAAAACACGCGTTTTCTTGGCCGTTTTCCTTATTCTGCGGGACACAGCCGCTAGATAACATCCGAAACCCCAATGTGTGGTACCTGTCTGACGCGTTTCGACCCTGAGGATTCTCATTCTGGCAAGCGCCGCACGCGCTATCGTAACCGTTTCGGAAATATCGGACAAAAAAACGTGAATTTTGATCGAAAATTTCAGCAAAATCGGTAGAAAACACCCTAACCTTGAGATAACCCCAACGTATTACACATCAAAATCACGCGTCTTTTCGCGGGGAATCGAATTGCGCCGCAGCGCGTTCTCCTAGCACTTACCGTTCTGAGATATGGGCGTTCAAATTTTTGAAACTTAAATTCGGACGCTACGCGTTCGCGAGTGACCTTTTTAGACGCGTTTCCGACGAGGAAGCGCGAGTAAGCACGATCGATATCTCTAACGTTCCGAGATATTTGAGGTCAAAGTTTTCGGAAATAAAAATGGTCCTAGGACCCTTTGCGTTGTAGTCCATCAGACGCGCTTGTGACGGCGAATCGAATTGATAAAAAGCACGATGCGATATCTCTAACCCGTTTCCGAGATATTTGAGGTTTAAAGTTTTTGAGATTAAATCGACGCTAGAGCGTTCTAGTATGGCCTTATCAGACGGCGCCCATTGCGGACGGGGAATCGATGCTCAATACGGAACTCGATATCTTTTACCGTTATCGAGACTATTCGCAAAATGTGCTTGAAAATTCGTTAAATATTCCTTATTCACCCCCTAATCGTTACTTTGCGGGCAACTATCGCTTCCGTTTTTGTTCTAGGGCGGTGCGCAATGTTCGCGTGGTCGATGCGAATATTTTTGAGACCAAGGCAAAAAAGACCTCTACCTTATTGTCGTTCCGAGTTATGTTAAAAAAACGAAAAAAAACCACGCTTCTTGGCCGTTTTCCTTATTCTGGGACACGAGAAGCGTCCACAGCCGCCTAGATAACATTCGGAAAACCCAATGTGTGGTACATGTCTGACGCGTTTTTCGACCGAGGATTCCATTTCTGGCGCGCGACGCGCTATGGTAACCGTTTCGGAAATATCGGCAAAAAAACGTGAATTTTGATCGAAAATTTTAGCAAAATCGGTAGAAAATCACCTAAACCTTGAGATAACCGCCAACGTATTACACATCCCAAAATACGCGTCTTCCGGGGAATCGAATGCCGCCGCGCGCGTCTCTAGCCTTACCGTTCTCGAGATATGGCGTTCAAAAGTTTGAAACTTAAAATCGACGCTACGGCGCCGCGAGGTGACCTTTAGACGCGGTCTTCCGACGCAGGAATCGAACGACATAAGCACGATTCCGATATCTCTAACCGTCCGAGATATTTGAGGTCAAAGTTTTCGGAATAAAAATAGTCCCTAGACCCCTTTGGGTGTATAGGTCCATCAGACGCGCATTGTGACGGCGAATCGAATGATAAAAAGCACGATGCGATATCTCTAACCGTTTCCGAGATTATTTTTGAGGTTAAAGTTTTTAATTTAAAATCGACGCGTTAGCAGCGTTCTTAGATGGCCCTATCGACGCGCATGCGACGGGGAATCGAATGCTCAAAACCGGAACTCGATATCTTTTTACCGTTTCCGAGATATTTCGCAAAAAATGTGCTGAAAGTCGTAAAATTTCCTTATTTTTCACCCTAAATCGTTTACTGTGCGGGCAAACGTATCGCTCCCGATTTTTGGTTCTAGTTGCGTGGCGCAATTGTTCGCGTGGTCGATGCGATATTTTGAGACCAAGCAAAAACCTCTAGCTGGCTCGTTCCGGACGGTTAATGTTAAAAAAAACGAAAAAAAACACCGCGTTTCTTGGCCGTTTTCCTTATTCTGGACACGAGATAGGCGTCCACAGCCGCTAGATAACATCGAAACCCCAATGTGTCCTGTTACACTGTCGAGCGTTTTTTCGACGAGGATTCCATTCTCTGCAGCGCCGACGCCGCGTATCGAGTAATCGTTTCGGAATATCGGCAAAAAACGTGAATTTTTGATCGAAAATTTTAGCAAAAATCGGCTTAGAAAATCACCTAAAACCTTGAGAATAACCCCAACGTATTACACATCAAAATACGCGTCTTTTCGCGGGGAATCGCAATGCCGCCGCTGGCGCGTTCTCCTAGTAACTTACCGTTCTCGAGAATGGGCGTCAAAGTTTGAAACTTAATATCGACGTACGCGTCCGCGAGGTGACCTTTAACGCGTCTTCCGACGAGGAATCGAACGACATAAAGCACGATCCGATATTCTCTAACCGTTTCCGAGAATTTGGGTCAAAGTTTTGCGATAAAAATGGTCCCTAGAGCCTTTGTGTGTGTCCATTAGACGCGCATGTGACGCGAACGATTGAAAAAAGCACGATCGATATCTCTAACCGTTCGGAGATATTGGTTAAAGTTTTGAGGTTTTTATCGACGCTAGAGCGTTTCTAGTTTGGCCTATCAATGCGCATTGCGACGGGGATTCGAATGCTTTGAAAACCGGGACTCGAATCTTACCGTTTCCGAGATATTCGCAAAATGTTGCTGAAAATTGTTAAATTCCTTATTTTTCACCCCTAAATCGTTACTTGCGGCAACTATCGCTCCGATTTTGTTCTAGTGGGTGCGCGATGTTCGCGTGGTCGATGCGAATATTTGAGACCAAGCAAAAACCTCAGCTAGTGTCGTTCGGAGTTATGTTTAAAAAAACGAAAAAAACACGCTTTTCTGGCCGTTTTCTTATCTGGAATGAGATAGCGTCAGAGCCGTAGATAACATCGAAACTCCAGTTGTTGTACACTGTCTGACGCGTTTTCGGCGAGGATTCCATTTTCTGCAGCGCCGACGCGGCTATCGGTAACCGTTTCGGAATATCGGCAAAAAACGTGATTTTTGATCGAAAAGTTTAGGAAATATCGGTAGAAAATCACTTAAGCCTTGAGATAACCCAACGTTTACACATCAAATACGCGTCTTTTCGCGGGGAATCGAATGGCCGCGCGCGCGTTCTCCTGCACTTATCGTTCTCGAGATAGGGCGTTCAAGTTTGAAACTTAAAATCGACTCTACGGCGTCGCGGGGTGACCTTTAGACGCGTCTTCCGACGAGGAATCAACGTATAAAGCGCGATCCGATATCTCTAACGTTTCCGAGATATTGAGGTCAAACTTCGGATTATAAAAATGTCCCTAGAGCCTTTTGGGTATCCGTTAGACGCGCATCTTGTTGCGCGAATCGAATGATAAAAAGCACGATCCGATATCTTTAACCGTTTCCGAGATTTTGGGGTTAACGTTTTGAGGTTTATATCGACGTAGAGCGTTCTAGTGTGGCCTATCAGATGCGCATTGCGACGGATTCGAATGGTTCAAAACCGGAACTCGATATCTTTTACCGTTTTCGAGATATTCGCAAAAATGTGCTGAAAATCGTTAAATTCCTTTTTTTTCCCCCTAAATCGCTTACTTTGCGGGCACAACTATCGCTCCGATTTTGTTCTAGTGCAGTGCCGATGTTCGCGTGGTCGATGCGGAATATTTTGAGACCAAGAAGAACCCTCTTAGCTAGTGTCGTCCGGGTTATTTTAAAAAAACGAAAAAAACACGCGTTTCTTGCCGTTCCTTATCTGGGATTAAGATAGCGTCCAGAGGCGCTAATAACATCGAAACCTCAATGTGTTGTACACTGTCTGACGCGTTTTTCGGCGAGATTCATTTCTGGCTAGCGCCGACGCTGCTATCGGTAACCGTTTCGGAAATATCGGCAACAAAACGTGAATTTTTGATCGAAATTTTAGCAAATATCGGTTAAAAATCATCTAAGCCTTGAGATACCCCAACGTATTACACATCAAAATACGCGTCTTTTCGCGGGAATGAATGCCGCCGCCGCGTTTCCTAGCACTTACGTTTCGAGATATGGCGTTCAAAGTTTGAAACTTAAAGATCGACGCTACGGCGTCCGCGGGGTGACCTTTAGACGCGTCTTCCGACGAGACGAACGGTTATAAAGGCGTCCGATATCTCTAACCGTCCGACTCTTTGGGTCAAATTTCGATATAAAAATGGCCCTAGAGCGTTTGTGGGTTAGTCCATTAGACGCGCATTGTGACGGTTAATCAATGAAAAAAGCACGTTCGATCTCGTAACCGTTTCCGAGATTTTGAGGTTAAAGTTTTTGAGGTTTATATCGACTCTAGGAGCGTTCTCTTGTAGCCTATCAGATGCGCATTTCGACGGGGATTCGAATGCTAAAACCGAACTCGATATCTTTACGTTTCCGAGATATTCGCAAAATTGTGCGAAAATCTGTAATTTCCTTATTTTTCACCCCTAAATCTTTACTTTGCGGGCAAACTATCGCTCCGATTTTGTTCAGTGCGTTGTGTGCGCTTGTTCGCTGGTCGATGCGAATATTTTGAGNAGATATTTGAGAAGTGCAAAGTTTTGAGATAAAAGTCCCTAGAGCTTTGTGTTAGTCCGTTGGAGAACGTCGCCATCAGTTGACCGGCGAATCGAATGAAAAAAAGCACGATCCCGATATCCAACCGTTTCCCGAGATTATATTGAGGAAAGTTTTGCGCGTTTTAAAATCCCGACGCTTAGAGCCGTGCTAGTATATAGCCTATCAGATGCCGCATTCGGACGGGTGCAGGGTTCGATTAGATGCTCAAAACTGAAACGCGGAACTCGATATCTTCCGTTTCCGACATATTCCGCAAAAAAATGTGCTGAAAATCGTTTAAATTTCCTTATGTTTCATTCCTAAATCGTACTTTGCGGGCAAAACTATCCTCCGAGTTTTGTTCTAGTGCGGATGCGCGATGTTCGCGTGGTCTGGATGGGCGAATATTGGAGACCAAGCCAGACAGGAACCCTCTCTAGCCTACTGTCGTTCCGGAGTTATGTTTTAAAAAAAAACGAAAAAAAAAAAAAAAAACTTCGCGGCGTTTCTTGTGGGCCGTTTCCTTATTCTTGGGGCTTTACGACGACAGGATGAGTCCAGAGCCGCTAGGAAAATTCGAACTCCCCAATGTGTTTGTACACTTCGGACGCGGATATTTTTTGAAGTACTGAGGATTCATTCTGGCAGCTGCACTCGCCGACGCGCTGATCGGTTAACCGTTATCGCAAATATCGCAGAAGAAAACTTAAATTTGATTCGAAATTAGGGGAAAATATCTGGTTTAAAAAATCACCTTAAACCTTGAGTAAACTCCATCCCCGAATTTCACATCAAAATACGCGTCTCTTCGCGCGGAATCGAATGCCGCACGCGCGCGTCCTTCCTTGCACTTACCGTTCTCGAGATATGGGCGCGCTTCGCGTTCAAGTTTGATTGAAACTTAAAATCGACGCTACGGCGTCCCGGCGGGGGGGGGGTAAACTTTTAGGTACGCGTCTTCCCAACGAGGAATCGACACGGTATAAAATAAAGCGCGATCCGATATCTCTAACCGTTCCGAGATATTTTGAGGTCAAAGTCGGTCTACAAAATGGTCCTTAGAGCCTTTGTGGGTATAGTCCGTTAGAGACGCCGCCATCGGACGGCGAATCGAATGGAAAAAAGCACGATCCCGATATCTCTAACCGTTTCCGAGATATTTGACGGCGGTCAAAGTTTTTTTGACGATAAAAATTGGTCCCTCCTAGAGCCTTTGTGGAGGTATAGTCCGTTAGGCGCGCATCGTGACGGTCGCGCGTGCGAATCGGAATGAAAAAAAAAAAGCACGATCCGATATCTCACCGTTTCCGAGATATTTGAATGATCTAAAGTTTGAGGTTTAAATCGACGCTGGCGTCCCATATAGCCTATCAGATGCGCATTGCGACTCGGGGGATTCGAATGACTGCTCAAACCGGAACTCCGATTCTCTTTTACCCGTTTCCGAGATATTCGCAAAAAATGTGCTGAAAAAATTTCGTATTTATTCCTTATTTTTACACCTTAAATCAGACTTTGGAGGAATATCGCTCGATTTTGGATATACTAGTGGAGATGCGCGTGTTCGGCGTTGGTCGATGCGAATTTTGAGACAAGCCAGAACCCTCAGCGTACTGTCGTTTCCGGAAAGTTATAGTTAAAAAAACGAAAAAAAAAAAAAAAAAACTCGCTGTTTCTTGGCGGTTTCCTTATTCTGGCACGAGATAGAGTTCCAGAGCGCTAGATAACCATTGAAACCCCAATGTGTTGTACACTGTCGGACGCGATTTTTGACGAGGATTTCCATTCTGGCAGCGCCGACGCGCTATCGGTAACCGTTCGCAAAATATCGGCAGAAAAACCCTTAAATTTTGGATCGAAAATTTAGAAAATATCGGTTTTAAAAATCACCTAACCTTGAAGATAACTTCCAAGTATTACAACATCAAATTACGCGTCTTCGCGCGGAATCGAATGCCGCCGCGCGGCGTCCTCTAAGCATTACCGTTCTGCGAGAATAGGGCGTCTTCAAAAGTTTTGGAAACTTAAAATCGACGCTACGGCGTTCCGCGGGTGAGTAACCTTTAGACGCGTCTTCAACGAGGAATCGAACGGTTATAAAGCCTGCGATCGATATCTCTAACCGTTTCCGAGAATTTGAGCGTCAAAGTTTCGGAATATAAAAAAATGGTCCCTAGAGCCTTTGTGGGTAAGTCCGGTTAGACTTCGCATCCCGTGACGGCGATCGGAATGAAAAAAAGCACGATCGATATCTTCTACCGTTCCGAGATATTTGAGGTCAAAGTTTTGAGATAAAAATGGCCCTAGAAGGCCTTTGTGGGAGTCCGTTAGACCGCGCATCGTTGACGGCGCAATCGAATGAAAAAAAGCACGAATCCGATAATCTCTAACCGTTTCCGAGGATATTTGGAGGTCAAAGTTTTTGAGATAAAAATGGTATCCCTTAGGCCTTTGTGGTAGTCCGGTTAGACGCGCATCGTGACGGCGAATCGAAATGAAAAAAAGCACGATCCGAATCTCTAACCGTTCGAGATATTGAGGTTAAAATTTTTGAAGGTTTAAATCGACGCTAGAGCGTTCCCTAGTAGTATAGCCTATCAGATGCGCATTGCGACGGAGGAATTCGAATGCTCAAAACCGGACTCGATATCTTTTACCGTTCCGAATATTCGCAAAAATCTGCTGAAATCGTTTTTAAATTTCCTTATTTTCAGCCCGTGAATCGTTACTTTGCGGGCAAAAAACTATGCTCCGATTTTGTTCTAGTCGTTGTGCGCGATGTTGGGCGTGGTCGATGCGTAATATTTTGAGACCAAGCAGAACCCTCTAAGTGCTGTCGTTCCGGAGATTTAAAAAAAACGAAAAAAAAACCCGCGTTTCTTGGCCGTTTTCCTTTATTCTTAGGGCACGAGATAGAGTCCAGAGCCGCTAGATAACATCGGAACCCCAATGTGTGTACACTGTCGGACCGCATTTTCGACGAGGATTCCCATTTCTGGACAGCGCCGACGCGCTATCGGTAACCGTTTTTCGCAAATATTAGCAGAAAACTTTAATTTTTGATCGAAAATTTTAGCACTATCGGTAAAAATCACCTAAACCTGAAGATAACCCAACGTATTACACATCAAAATACGCGCCGCTCGCGCGAATCGAATGCCGCCACGCGCGATCCCTCCTAGCTTACCGTTCTCGGAGATATGGCGTGTCAAAAGTTTGAAACTGAAAATCGACCGCTACGGCGTCCGCGGAGCGGTAACCTTTTAGGGGCGCGTTTTCCGCGAGTGAATCGAACGGTATAAAGCGCGAGTCCGATTATTCTCTACCGTTTCGAGATTATTAGTCAAAGAGTTCGGATACAAAAAATGGTTCCCTAGAGCCTTTGTGGGTAGATCCGTTAGACGCGCATCGTTGACGGCGAATCGATGAAAAAAAAGCACGATCCAACTTCTAACCGTTTCCGAGATATTTGAGGGTCAAAGTTTTGAGATAAAATGGTCCCTAGAGCCTTTGTGGGGTGTCCGTTAGACGCGCATCATGACGGCGAATTCGAATGAAAAAAAAGGGGGGGCACCGGGGGGATCCCGATTTCTCTAAAAACCGTTCCGAACTATTTGAGGTTAAAATTTTTGAGGGTTTATAAATCGACCTAGAGCGTCCTAGTAAGCCTTCAGATGGCGCATTGCGACGGGGAATTCGAAGGAGGGATTTCGAATGGCTCAAAACCGGAAACTCGATATCTTTTACCGTTTCCGGAGATATTTCGCAAAAAATTTGTGCTGAAACGTTAAATTTCCTTATTTTTCACCCGTAAATCGTTACTTGCGCAAACTATCGCCCGATTTTGTTCTAGTGCGCGAGGGTGCGCGATGTTGGCGTGGTTCGATGCGAATATTTTGGACCAGCAGAACCCTCTAGCTGCTGTCGTCCGGAGAGTTTATAGTTAGTTATGTTAAAAAAACGAAAATACCCGCGTTTCTTTGGCCGTTTTTCCTATTCTAGGGCACGGATAGAAGTCCAGAAGCCGCTAGCAAACATCGGAACCCCAATGTGTTGTACACTGTTCGACGCGATGTTCGACGAGGATTCCATTTCTGGGCAGCGCCACGCAGCTATCGGTAACGTTTCGCAAAATATCGGCGAAACTTAAATTTTGACGAAAATTTTAGCAAAATACGGGTTTAAAAAATCACCTAACCTTGAGATAACTCCAACGTATTACACATCAAAAATTACGCGTCTCTTCGCGCGGATCGAATGCCGCCTCGCGCGCTCCTCTCACTAGCACTTACCGTTCTCGAGAGTGTACGGGCGTTCAAAGTTTGAAACTTAAAATCGACGTACGGCGTTCCCGGGTAACCTTTAGACCGCGTCTTCCGACGAGGAATTCGAACGGTATTAAAGGCGCGATCCGATATCTCAACCGTTTCCGAATATTTGAGGTCAAAGTTTCGGATATAAAAATGGGTCCTAAGAGCCTTTGTGGTAGTCCGTTAGAACGCGCATCGTGACGGCGAAATCGAATGAAAAAGAGATCCTTATCTCTAACGTGTTCCGAGATATTGAGGTCAAAGTTTTTTGAATAAAAATGCGTCCCTAAGCCTTTGTGGGTAGTCGTTTAGACGCGATCGTGACGTGCGAATCGAATGAAAAAAAGCACCATTCGATATCTCTAACCGTTCCGAGATATTTGAGTGTCAAGTTTTTGAGATAAAAATGTCCCTAGAGCCTTTGTGGGAGTCCGTTAGACGCGCATCGTGACGGCGAATTCGAAGAAAAAAAGCACGATCCGATATCTCTAACCGTTTTCCGAGATATTTGAGGTTAAAGTTTTTGAGGTTAAACGACGCTTGAGCGTCCTTAAGTATAGCCTATCAGATGCGCATTGCGACCGGAGATTCGAATTTGCTTCCAAAACCGGAACTCGATATCTTTTACCGTCTTCCGGAATTCGCAAAAGTGCTGAAATCGTTAAATTTCCCTTTTTTCACCCTAATCGTTACTTTTCGGGCAAACTATACGCTCCGATTTTTTTCTAGTGGCGGTGACGCGATTTCGCGTTTGGTTCGTATGCGAATATTTTGAGACAGCCGAACCCTCTAGCTACTGTGTCGTTCCGGAATTATGTTAAAAAAACGAAAAAAAAAAACCCGACTTCTTTGGCCGTTTTTCCTTATTACTCTGGGCACGAGATAGAGTCCAGAGCCGCAGATAACCATCGAAACCCAATGTGTTTTCACGTGTCGGACGCGATTTTCGACTAGAGTTCCATTTCTGGCAGGCGCCGACGCGTTCCGGGGTAACCGTTTGGATATCGGCAGAAAACTTAAATTTTGATCGAAAATTTTAGCAAATATCGGTTTTAAAAAATCAACTAACCTTGAGATAACTCCAACATATTACACATCAATACGCGTCTCTTCGGCGGAATCGAAATGCGCCGCCGCGCGTCCTCCTATCACTTACCGTTCTCGAGATTATGGCATCGTCAAGTTTTGAAACTTAAATCGACGCTACGGCGTCCGCGGGGTAACCTTTTAGACGCGCTTCCAAACGAGAATTCGAGGGTATAAAGCGCAAGGATCATATCTCTAACGTTTCGAATATTTGAGTGTTCAAAATTGTCGGATCAAAAATGGCCCTTAAGCCTGGTGGTAGTCGTTAGACGCGCACGTGAGAGGGGCGAATCGAAAAAAAAAAGCACGAAACCGTATCTCTAACCGTTCCGAGATTATTTGAGGGTCAAAGTTCTGAGATAAAAATGTCCCTAGGAGCCTTTGTGGATCCGTTAGACGCGATCGTGACGGCGAATCGAAGAAAAAAAGCACGATCCGATATCTCAACGTTCCGAGATATTGAGAGTTTAAGTTTTGAGTTTAATCGACGCTAGAGCGTCCTAGTAAGCCTATTAGATGCGCATTGCGACGGGGATTCGAATGCTCAAAACCGGAACTCGATATCTTTTACCGTTCGAGATATCGCTAAAATGTGCTGAAAATGTTAAATTTCCTTATTTCACCCCTAATCGTTCTTGCGGGGCAAACTATCGTCCGATTTTGTTCTAGTGCGGTGGCGATGTCGCATGGCGATGCGAATATTTGACCAAGCCGAACCTCTAGCACTGTCGTTCCGGATGTAAAAAACGAAAAAACCCCGTTTCTTGGCCGTTTTCCTTTTCTGGGCACGAGATAGAGTCCAGAGCGCTAGATACATTGAACCCCCATGTTTGTACACTGTCGGACGCGATTTTCGACGAGGATTCCATTTCTGCAGCGCCGACGCCTATCGTAACCCGTTCGCAATACGGCAGAAACTTAAATTTTGTATCGAAAATTTAGCAAATATCGGTAAAAATCACCAAACCTTGAGATACTCCAACGTATTACACTCAAAATACGCGTCTCTTCGCGCGGATCGATGCGCGCGCTGCGTCCTCCTAGCAGTTACCGTTCTCGAGATATGGCGTTCAAGTTTTGAAACTAAAATCGCGCACGGCGTCCGCGGTACTTTAACGCGTTTTTTCCGACGAGGAATCGAACGTATAAAGCGCGGAGCGATATCTCTACGTTTCCGAGATATTTGAGGCCAAGTTTCGGATACAAAAATGGTCCCAGAGCCTTTGTGGGTAGTCCTTTAGACGCGCATCTGGACGGAATCGATGAAAAAGAAGCACGATCCAATTCTCTAACCGTTTCCGAGATATTGAGGTCACATTTTTGAGATTAAAATGGTCCTAGAGCTTGTGGGTATCCGTTAGACGCCATCTGACGGCGAATCGAATGAAAAAACACGATCCGATATCTCTAACCATTTCCCAGATATTTGAGGTTAAATTTTTTTGAGTTTAAATCACGCTAGGAGACGTCCTAGTATAGCCTATCAGATTGCGCATGCGACGGGGATTCGAATGCTCAAAACCGGAACCGATATCTTTACCGTTTCCGAGATATTCGCAAAAAATGTGCTGAAATCGTTGTAAATTTCCTTATTATTTCACACCTAAATCTTACTTGCGGCAACTATCGCTCCGATTTTGTTCTATGCGGTGCGCGATTCGCGTGGTCGATGCGAATATTTGGGAGCAAGCGAACCCTCTAGCTACTGTCGTTCCAGGTTATGTTTAAAAAACGAAAAAAACCCGCGTTTCTGGCCTTTTCCTATTCTAGGCACGAGATAGAGTCCAGAGCCGCTAGATAACACGGAACCCACTGTGTTGTACACTGTCGGGACGCGATCCTCGACGAGGATTCCATTTCTGCCAGCGCCGACGCGCTATCGGTAACCGTTCGCAAATATGGCAGAAATCTTAAATTTGATCGAAAATTTTAGCAAATATCGTTAAAAATCACCAAACCTTGAGAAACTCCAACGATTAACATCAAAATACGCGTCTCTTCGCGCGGAACGAATGCGCGCGCGCGTCTCCTAGCACTACCGTTCTCGAGATATGGGCGTTCAAAGTTTAAACTTAAAATCGACGCTACGGCGTCCGCGGGGTAACCTTTAGACGCGTCTTTTCCACGAGGAATCGACCGTTAAAAGCGCGATCCGATATCTACCGTTTCGAGATATTTGAGTCAAAGTTTCGGATAACAAAAATGTCCCTAGCGCCTTTGTGGTGTCCTTTACGCGCATCGTGACGGGAATCGAAGAAAAAAGCACGATCCGATATCTCTAACCGTTCAGATATTTGAGGTCAAAGTTTTGGATTAAAATGGTCCTTAGACCTTTGTGGGTAGTCGTTGACGCGCATCGTGACGGCGAATCGAATAAAAAAGCACGATCCGATATCTTACCGTTTCCGAGATTTTGAGGTAAAGTTTTTGAGATAAAAATGGTTCCTAGAGCCTTTTGGGTAGTCCGTTAGACGCGCTCGTGACGGCGAATCGAATGAAAAAAGCACGATCCGATATCTCTAACCGTTTCCGAGATATTTTTGGTCAAAGTTTTGAGATAAAAATGTCCAGAGCCTTTGGGTCGTCCGTTGCCGCGCATCGTGACGGCGAATCGAATGAAAAAAAGCACGATCCGATATCTCTACCGTTTCCGAGATATTTGATGTTAAGTTTTTTAGTTTAAACGACGCTAGAGCGTCCTGTATAGCCTATCGATGCGCATACGACGGGGATTGAATGCTCAAAACCGGGAACTCGATATCTTTGCCGTTTCGAGATATTCGCAAAATGTGCTGAAATCGTTAAATTTCTTATTTTTCACACCTAAATCGTTACTTTTGCGGCAAACTATCGCTGCGATTTTGTCTAGTGCGGGTGCGATGTTCGCGTGGCGATGCAATATTTTGAGACCAAGCAGAACCTCTAGCTACTGTTGTTCCGGATTATGTTTAAAAAACGAAAAAAACCGCGTTTCTTGGCCGTTTTCTTATTCTGGGGCCAAGGAATAGAGTCCAGAGCCGCTAGATAAATCGAAACCCACTTGTTGTACACTGTCGGACGCGTTTTCGACGAGATTCATTTCTGGCAGCGCCGACGCGCTATCGTAACCGTTCGCCATATCGCCGAAAACTTAAATTTTGACGAAAAATTTAGCAACTATCGGTAAAAATCACTAACCCTTAGATAACTCAACGTTTTCCATTAAAATACGCGTCTCTCGCGCGGAATCGAATGCGCCGCGCGCGTCCTCCTAGCAGTTACGTTCTCGAGATATGGGCGTTCAAAGTTTGAAACTTAAAATGACGCTACGGCGTCCGGGGGTCACCTTTAGACGCGTCTTCCGACGAGGAATCGAACGGTTATAAAGCGCGATCCAATATCTCTAACGTTTCGAGATATTTGAGGCAAAGTTCGGTACAAAATGTCCCTAGAGCTTTGTGGTAGTCCTTGACGCGGCGTGACGCGAATCGAATGAAAAAAAGCACGATCCATTTCTCTAACCGTTTCCGAGATATGAGGTCAAGTTTTGGATAATAAAATTTGGGTCCCTAGAGCCTTGTGGTAGTCCGTTAGACGCGCATCGGACGGCGAATGAATGAAAAAAGCACGATCCGATATCTCTAACCATTTCCCAGATATTTGAGGTTAAAGTTTTGTGGTTTAAATCGACGCTAGAGCGTCCTAGTATAGCCTACAGATGCGCATTGCGACGGGGATTCGGAATGCTCAAACCGAACTCGATATTTTACTTTCCGAGATTTCGCAAAAATGTGCTGAAAATCGTTAAATTTCCTTATTTCACACCTAAATCGTTACTTTGCGGACAACTATCGCTCCGTTTTGTTCTATCGGTGCGCGGATGTTCGCGTGGTCGATGCGAATATTTTGAGACCAAGCGAACCCTAGCACTGTCGTTCGAGTTATGTTAAAAAAACGAAAAAAACCCGGTTTCTGGCCGTTTCCTTATTCTGGGCACGAGATATAGTCCAGAGCGCTAGTAACCTCGGACCCCAAGTGTTGTACACTGTCGGACGCGATTTTCGACAGGATTCCATTTCTTCCAGGCGCCGACGCGCTATCGGTAACCGTTCGCAAATATCGGCAGAAAACTTAAATTTTATCGAAATTTTCGCAAATATCGTAAAAATCACTACACCTTGAATAACTCCAACGTATTACACATTCAAAATACGCGCCTCTTCGCGCGGAATCGAATGCCGCCGCGCGCGTCCTCAGCACTTACCGTTCTCGGATATGGGGTTCAAGTTTGAAACTAAATCGACGCTACGGCGTCCCGGGTAACTTTAGTCGCGTTTCGACGAGGAATCGACGGTATAAAGCGCGATTCGATATCTCTAACCGTTTCGAATATTTGAGTCAAAGTTTTGAGATAAAAATGGTCCCTAGAGCCTTTATGGTAGTCCGTTAACGCGCATCGTGACGGCGAATCGAATGAAAAAAGCACGATCCGAATCTCTACCGTTTCCGAGAATTTGAGGTCAAGTTTTTGAGATCAAATTCCCTAAGCCTTTGCGTGTAGTCCGTTAGACGCGCATCGTGACGGGAATTGAGTGGTAAAAGCACGATCGATATCTCTAACCGTTTCCGAGATATGAGGTCAAGTTTGGAATAAAACTGGTCCTAGAGCTTTGCGGTAGTCCGTTAGACGCGCTCGTGCCGGCGAATGAATGAAGAAAGCACGATCCGATCTCTCTAATCGTTCCGAGATATTGAAGGTCAAAGTTTTGAGATAAAATGGTCCCCTTGTCCTTTGCGTGTGTCCGTTTAACGCGCTGTGAGCGGGAATCGAATGATTAAGCCGATCCGTATCTCTAACCTTTCCGAGATATTGAGGTTAAATTTTTGAGATAAAATATGGTCCCGCTAGAGCCTTTGCGTAGTCCGTTAGACGCGCATCGTGACGTGACGAATGAAAAAAAGCACGATCCGATAATCTCTATCGTTCCAAGATTTTGAGTCAAAGTTTTGAGATAAAAATGGTCCCTAGAGCCTTGTGGTAGCCGTTAGACGCGCATCGTGACGGCATCGAATGAAAAAAAGCAGATCCGATATCTCTAACCGTTCCGAGATATTTGAGGTAAATTTTTTCGGTTTTAATCGACGCTAGACGTTCTAGTATAGCCTATCAGATCGCCTTGCGACGGGGATTCGAATGCTCAAAACGGAACTCGATATTCTTCACCGTTCCAGAATCGCCAAAATGTGCTGAAATCGTAATTTCCTTATTTTTCACCCTAAATCGTTACTTGCGGGCCAACTATCGCTCCGATTTTTTCTTAGTGCGTGCCGATGTTCGCGTGGTCGATGGAATATTTGAGACCAAGCAGAACCTCTCAGCTATGTCGTTCCGGATTATGTTTAAAAAAACGAAAAAACACGCGTTTTTGGCCGTTTTCTTATCTGGGGCATAAGATACCGTCCAGAGCCGCTAGATACATCGAGACTCAATGTGTGTACACTGTCGGAGCGTTTTTCGCGAGGATCCATTTCTGCAGCGCCGACGCGCTCATGGACCGTTCGGAAATTCGGCAAAAACGTGAATTTTGATGAAATTTTTAGCAAATATCGGTAAAAATCACCTAAGCCTTGAGTAACCCCAACGATTACACATCAAATTACCGTCTCTTCGCGCGGAATGAATGCCGCCGCGCGTCCTCCTAGCTTACCGTTCTCGAGAATGGGTCAAAGTTTGAACTAAAATCGACGCTAGGGGTCCGCGGGGGTAACCTTTAGACGCGCTTCCGACGAGAAATCGAACGGTATAAAGCGCGATCCGATATCTCTAACCGTTTCCGAGATATTGAGGTCAAAGTTTCGATAAAAAATGGCCCTAGAGCCTTTGGGTAGTCCGTTAGACGGCATCGTGACGGCGAATCGAATGAAAAGCACGATCCGATTCCTAACCGTTTTCCTGAGATATTTGAGCAAAGTTTTGAATAAAAATGGTCCCTAGAGCCTTTGTGGGTAGTCCATTAGACGCGCATCGAGACGGCGAATCGAATGAAAAAAGCACGATCCGATATCTCTAACCGTTTTCCGATATTTGAGGTCAAAGTTTTTGAGATTTATATCGACGCTAGAGCGTTCTAGTGTACCTTTCAGATGCGCATGCGACGGGATTCGACTGCTCAAACCGAACTCGAATCTTTCACCGTTTCCGGATATTCGAAAATGTGCTGAAAAATCGTTTTAAATTTCCTTATTTTTCACCCCTAAATCGTTACTTTGCGGGCAAACTCATCGCTCACGATTTGTTCTAGTTTGCGGTGCGCGATGTTCGCGTGTCGATGCGAATATTTTGAGACCAAGCAGAACCCTCTAGCTACTGTCGTTCCGGCCGTTATGTTAAAAAACGAAAAAAACACGCGTTTCTTGGCCGTTTTTCTTATTCTGGGACATAAGATAGCGTCCAGAGCGGCTAGATAACATCGAAACCTCATGTGTTGTACACTGTCGGACGCGTTTTTCGGCAGAGGATTTCATTCTGGCAGCGCCGACGCCGCTATCGGTAACGTTTTCGGAATATATCGGCAAAAAACGTAAATTTTGATCGAAATTTTAGCAAATATCGGTAGAAAACTCACCTAAGCCTTGAGATAACCCCAACGTTATTACACATCAAACGTACGTGTCTTCTCGCGCGGTAATCGAATCGCCGCGCGCGTCCTCCTAGCACTTACCGTTCTCTAGATATGGGCGTGTTCAAGTTTGAAACTTAAAATCGACGCTACGGCGTCCGCGGGGCGGTAACCTTTAGACGCGCGTCTTCCAACGAGGAATCGAACGGTATAAAGCGCGATTCCGATTATCTCTAACCGTTTCCGAGATATTTGAGGTCAAGAGTTTCGGATATAAAAATGGTCCCGTAGAGCCTTTGTGGGTAGTCCGTTAGACGCGCATCGTGACGGCGAATCGAATGAAAAAAGCCGAGTCCGATATCTCTAACCGTTTCCGAGATATTTGAGGCCAAAGTTTCGGCATACAAAAATGGTCCCTAGATAGCCTTTGTCGGGTAGTCCGTTGTAGCCGCGCATCGGTGACGGCGAATCGAATGAAAAAGCACGATCCGATATCTCTAACCGTTTCCGAGATATTTGAGGTCAAAGTTTTTTGAGATAAAAAATGGTCCCTAGAGCCTTTGTGGTTAGTCCGTTAGACGCGCATCGTGACGGCGAATCGAATGAAAAAAGTCACGATCCGATTTCTTCTAACCGTTTTCGAGATATTTGAGGTTAAGTTTGTGGAGGTTTAATCGACGCTAGAGCGTCCTAGTTAGCCTATCGGATGCGCATTGCGACGGGGATTCGAATGGCTCAAAACCGGACTCGATTATCTTTTACCGTTTCCGAGGATATTCGCAAAAATTGTGCTGAAATTGATGTAATTTCCTTATTTTCACCCCTAAATCGTTACTTTGCGGGCAAACTATCGCTCCGATTTTGTTCTAGTGCGGGTGCGCGATTGTTCGCCGTGGTCGATGCGATTATTTTGAGACCCAAGCAGAACCCTCTAGCTACTGTCGTTCCGGAGTTATTGTTAAAAAACGAAAAAAAACCCGCGTTTCTTGGCCGTTTTCCTTATTCTGGGCACGAGATAGAGTCCAGAGCCGCTAGATAACATCGAACCCCCAATGTGTTGTACACTGTCGGACGCGATTTTCGACGAGGATTCCATTTCTGCAGCTGCCGACGCGCTGTCGATAACCGTTTCGGAAATATCGGCAGAAAACTTAAATTTTGATCAAAAATTTTAGCCAAATTATCGGTAAAAAATCACCTAACCTTGAGATAACTCCAACGTATTACACATCAAAATACGCGTTCTCTTCGCGCGGAATCGAATGCCGCCGCGCGGCGTCCTCCTAGCACTTACCGTTCTCGAGATATGGGCGTTCAAAGTTTGAAACCTTAAAATCGACGCTACGGCCGTCCGCGGGGTAACCTTAGACGCGTCTTCCACACGAGGAATCGAACGGTTTATAAGCGCGATCCGATATCTCTAACCGTTTCCGAGATATTTGAGGTCAAAGTTTTCGGGATATAAAAAATGGTCCCCTAGAGCCTTTGTGGGTAGTCCGTTAGACGCGCATCGTGACGGCGAAATCGAATGAAAAAAAAGCACGATCCGATATCTCTAACCGTTTCCGAGATATTAAGGTCAAAAGTTTTTGAGATAAAAATGGTCCCTAGAGCCTTTGTGGGTAGTCCGTTAGACGCGCATCGTGACGGCGAATCGAATGGAAAAAAGCACGATTCCGATATCTCTAACCGTTTTCCGAGATACTTGAGGTTAAAGTTTTTTGAGGTTTTAAATCGACGCCTAGAGCGTCCTAGTATAGCCTATCAGATGCGCATTACGACGGGGATTTCGAAATGCTCAAAACCGGAACTCGATATCTTTTACCGTTTCCGAGATATTTCGCAAAATGTGCTGAAAAATCGTTAAATTTCCTTATTTTTCACACCTAAATCGTTACTTTGCGGGCAAAACTATCGCTTCCGATTTTGTTCTAGTGTGGGTGTGCGATGTTCGCGTGGTCGATGCGCAATATTTGAGACCAAGCAGAACCCTCTAGCTACTGTCGTTCCGGAGTTATGTTAAAAAAACGAAAAAAAACCCGCGTTTCTTGGCCGTTTTCCTTATTCTAGGGCACGAGATAGAGTCCAGAGCCGCTAGATAACATCGGAACCCCAATGTGTTGTACACTGTCGACGCGATTTTTCGACGAGTATCCATTTCTGCCAGCGCCGGCGCGCTATCGGTACCGTTTTGCAAATATCGGCAGAAAACTTAAATTTTGATCGAAAATTTTAGCAAATATCGGTAAAAAATCACCTAAACCTTGAGATAACTCCAACGTATTACACATCAAAATACGCGCCTCTTCGCGCGGAATCGAATGCCGCCGCGCGCGTCCTCCTAGCACTTACCGTTCTCGAGATATGGGCGTTTCAAAGTTTTGAAACTTAAATCGACGCTACGGCGTCCGCGGGGTAACTTTAGACGCGTCTTCCGACGAGGAAACGAACGGTATAAATGCGCGATTCGATATCTCTAACCGTTTCCGTGATATTTGAGGTCAAAGTTTTTGAGATAAAATGGTCCTAGAGCCTTTATGGGTATGTCCGTTAGACGCGCATCGTGACGGCGAATCGAATGAAAAAAAGCACGATCCGATATCTCTAACCGTTTCCGAGATATTTGAGGTCAAAGTTTTTGAGATAAAAATGGTCCCTAGAGCCTTTGCGTGTAGTCCGTTAGACGCGCATCGTGACGGCGAATCGAATGATAAAAAGCACGATCCGATATCTCTAACCGTTTCCGAGATTTTGAGGTCAAAGTTTTGAGATAAATATGGTCCCTAGAGCCTTTGCGGGTAGATCCGTTAGACGGCGCATCGTGACGGCGAATCGAATGTTAGGAAAGCACGATCCGATATCTCTAATCGTTTTCCGAGATATTTGAGGTCAAAGTTTTTTGAGATAAAAATGGTTCCCTAGAGCCTTTGCGTGTAGTCCGTTAGACGCGTGCATCGTGACGGCGAATCGAATGATAAAAAGCACGATCCGATATCTCTAACCGTTCCGAGATATTTGAGGTTTTAAAGTTTTTGAGATAAAAATGGTCCCTAGAGCCTTTGCGGGTAGTCCGTTAGACGCGCATCGTGACGGTGAATCGAATGAAAAAAAGCACGATCCGATATCTCTAATCGTTTCCAAGATATTTGAGGTCAAAGTTTTTGAGATAAAAATGGTCCCTAGAGCCTTTGCGGGTAGTCCGTGTTACACGCGCATCGTGACGGCGAAATCGAATGAAAAAAAGCACGATCCGATATCTCTAACCGTTTCCGAGAATATTGAGGTTAAAGTTTTTTGCGGTTTAAAACGACGCTATAGAGCGTTCTAGTATAGCCTATCAGATGCGCATTGCGACGGGGATTCGAATGCTTCAAAACGGAACTCGATATCTTTTACCGTTTCCGAGATATTCGCAAAATGTTGCTGAAAATCGTTAAAATTTCTTATTTTTCACCCCTAAATCGTTACTTTGCGGGCAAACTATCGCTCCGATTTTGTTCTAGTGCGGTGCGCGATTATTCGCGTGGTCGTATGCGAATATTTTGAGACCGAGCAGAAACCCTCTAGCTACTGTCGTTCCGGAGTTATGTTAAAAAAACCAAAAAAACCCGCGTTTCTTGGCCGTTTTCCTTATTCTGGGACAAGAGATAACGTCCAGAGCCACCAAGGTTAAAGTTTCTGAGATTTAAATCGACGCTAGAGCGTTCTAGTATAGCCTATCAGCATGCGCATTGCGACGGGGAATCGAATGCTCACAAAACACGGAACCCGATATCTTTTTATCGGTTCCGAGATATTTCGCAAAAATGCGCTTGAAAATCGTTAAATTTCCTTATTTTTTCACCCCTAAACCGTTACTTTGCGGTTTAAATATCGCTCCGATTTTGTTCTAGTGCGGGTGGCGCAATGTTCGCGTGGTCGATGCGAATATTTTGCGACCAAGCAGAACCCTCTAGCTACTGTCGTTTCCGTGAGTTATGTTTAAAATCACGAAAAAACACCGCGCGTTTTCTTTCGGGATGTTTTCCTTATTCTGGGACAAGAAGATAACGTCCCGAGCCACCTGAGGTTAAAGTTTTTTGAGATTTAAATCGACGCATAGGCGTTCTAGTGTTGAGCCTATCAGATGTGCGCATTGCGACGGGGATTCGAAATGCTCAAAACCGGAACTCGATTATCTTTTTCCGATTTCGCAAAAATGCGCTGAAAATCGTTAAATTTCCTTATTTTTCACCCCTAAACCGTTACTTTGCGAGCAAACTATCGCTCCGATTTTGTTCTAGTGCGGTGCGCAATATTCGCGTGGTCGATGCGAATATTTTGCGACCAAGCAGAGCCCTCTAGCTACTGTCGTTCCGGAGTTATGTTAAAAAAACGAAAAAAAACACGCGTTTCTTGGCTGTTTTCTTTATTCTGGGACAAGATTATAGCGTCCAGAGCCACTCGTAACATGAAATCCAATGGTTGTGATACACTGTCGGACGCGATTTTCGACGAGGATTCCATTTCTGGCAGCGCCGACGCGCTATCGGTAATCGTTTCGGAAATATCGGCAAATAACGTAAATTTTGAGCGATAATTTTAGCAAATATCGCTAAGAAATCATCTAAACCTTGAGATAACCCCAACATATTACACATCAAAATACGCGTCTCTTCGCGGGGAATCGAATGCCGCCGCGCGCGTCCTCCTGGCGCTTACCGTTCTCGAGATATGGGCGTTCAAAGTTTGAAACTTAAAATCCGCGAGGTGACCTTTAGACGCGTCTTCCGACGTGGAATCGAACGATATAAAGCGCGATCCGATATCTCTAACCGTTTCCGAGATATTTGAGGTAAAATTTCGGATATAAAAATGGTCCCTAGAGCCTTTGCGGGTAGTCCGTTAGACGCGCATCGTGACGGCGAATCGAATGATTAAACGCACGTTCCGATATCCCTTACCGTTTCCGAGATATTTGAGGACAAGTTTCGGATATAAAAGTGGTCCCTAGAGCCTTTGCGCGTAGTCCGTTAGACGCGCATCGTGACGGCGAATCGAATGATTAAACGCACGTTCCGATATCCCTTACCGTTTCCGAGATATTTGAGGACAAGTTTCGGATATAAAAGTGGTCCCTAGAGCCTTTGCGCGTAGTCCATTAGACGCGCATCGTGACGGCGAATCGAATGATTAAACGCACGTTCCGATATCCCTTACCGTTTCCGAGATATTTGAGGACAAGTTTCGGATATAAAAGTGGTCCCTAGAGCCTTTGCGCGTAGTCCATTAGATGCGCATCGTGACGGCGAATCGAATGATTAAACGCACGTTCCGATATCCCTTACCGTTTCCGAGATATTTGAGTACAAGTTTTTGAGATAAAAATGGTCCCTAGAGCCTTTGCGCGTAGTCCATTAGACGCGCATCGTGACGGCGAATCGAATGACTAAACGCACGTTCCGATATCCCTTACCGTTTCCGAGATATTCGCAAAAATATGCTAATAATCGTCAATTTCCTTATTTTTCACCCCCAAATCGTTAATTTCTGGGAGAACTAACGCTCTGATTTTGTTGGTCGAAATGTTCCCCTGGTCGCTATGAATCGTTTGCGACCAAACCGAACCCTCTAGCTGCTATCGTTGTAGGGATTAAACAATTGAAATGTTAGCTGATCCTAACATAAAGAACGCCTATCTAAAAATAAATTTACTTCTTTCCCCATGTATATTTGTTTCGTTATAAACGTTAAGCTCTTGATGTTGTAGCACAATATCTTGAAATATTTACTCAAAATAATATACGAAACAGTGAGACTGAGGATGATATGACCTTATGATAAATTACACAGAAAGCAATGCATATAATAAAAATATTTAGTAATGTTGCAAATTATACATGGCGGGCCCCAAAATTACACGCGGTTGGTCACTCTTGGTATACAACTATATATTTTTTTTTGGAGCGACTGGACACCGATTTAAGAAAAAAACATCTTTAAAATCAAGAGTTAGAAAGACGGCCAAATACTTGTAGTATTTCACATCTTTTTTTTCAATGTATTGATTACATAAAACCCCATATGTGTGTCTCAATATTTAAAAATAAACAAGTGCCCAACAGCAGATTTTACAAACAATAACCAAGTAAACATTTCAAAACTGTATTTTACAATGATACCGAAAATTCCGCCCCATTCAGTTGTACTATCTCTCTCAAATTAGATGCGAATCTAAACCCAATAAATTCTTGATTATTTATGCAACCGAAAACAAGGTACAGTTTATAGTTGTTTAAAAATGATTGGAAAACAATTCTGAATTACAAATCGCCAAGTATTGAGTATGTACTTGTTGATTAGATTATTTTGTTTAAAAGCGTTTTTAAATGAACGAGGTTTAATGTTACCGCAGTTTACTTCTTGTTATTGTGGGCTTTAAACAAATGTTAAAAAAAAAAACTGGAATGACTGACCACTAGAGTTACAAATTCTGGCATTTTTCAAGCAATAACGATTTTTAAAAGAAAAAGTTTTAAATTGCACATTTTTTGTGTTTATGTGATTTTTTTTTAAAAAGCACATTTACCTTACGAAATTTGTACATCACAAACATCGCGCAGAATCAAATTAATGTTTTAGTTCATCTTTATATGAATTCATTTTATTTGCAATTTAGAGATAGATATACGAATCGACATACCTTACGCGACCACCTTATGCAATAAACTAGATGGCCATGGAAAGGATGCGGAGTAGCAGTTTTAAAAAATTAATTTTGTATTTTGTCGATTAAATAAACTATAAACCGCGACAATTTTATTGTAAATCGTTACTGTATAATCATTATTGCTATATGTTTATTGTTATTAAATATAAATTGCTTACCTTTATTCACATGTACGTGCATCTTTTTTTATTAGTTTTTCGCTTTGAAGAATGAAAGCACAAAATCAAGGATTTGTTAGTGGTGTTGCGTACATCAAAGTTTAAAACACCACAGATAAACACTCGCGCGCGCACACTGAAACAACTTTATTAGGGTTGATTTTTATTATTGTTGTGCAAAGTGAAATAGTAGGCGACATAAACAAATATTTGCACACATGATTTACAATCAGACAACTAACATCGCCATCAGTAGTAGCGCCACTACGGAAGTGTTTGAAATCACGAGATTGCCGTTCAGCAATTGTTACAATTGCACAGGTAATCAGTCAACTTTTAAAGTGAAATGTTACAAGTGCATTTTAAGAAAAAAGTTGCCGTAGTTTTTTTTAAACTGCTAACCAAAGGTAGCAGAAGCCGGTTGTAGCTGCTAACATAATAAAACATGAGTGTCATACATTACTGATTAAGACTTTCCTTTTCTAAACACCTTGAGAGTAAACGTAGGAAAGAACAGTTTGAGAATACCACATTTTTAGTAACGGGGAATTTGTGGTGAATGTTATTCTCCGGAAGTAAAAACTTTCCATCGGTTCGAGAATAACCTCCCAACCAGAGAATGGAAATATTTTCAAATTTGAAATATCTGGAATATCTCTAAAGCAGTTTTAATTATTGCAGAAATGTATTTTATCGGCCTTACCCTTTACAGGTTTCGTATGGTACGTATAGATGGCCTAAGAAATCAGTCGGTTTTGACCAAGGTACATTCTGTGTGGTTAGGTTAGGTCCTATATTATGTATGGTCGGTTAGGTCTGACACTCGGCGATTTTGAATATAATAAAATAATCAAGGTTTGTAATAATCTAGAGTCACGACAACCATAGTGATGATACCTGGATGATGTTTGCAGGCGATGGATGACAATTTTTTAACAAAAGTATTGTTTGAATAGGGCGAGCTGAAACAGTTGATGCTTTATATTAAAAACATGCCAAATTAGCAAGAGATACAAGGTAGCTTTGGTATTGTCAAGACAATGAAAGAAGCCAAGGTCGCCACTGAAAAGCTAGTCCAGGTGTATGAGATTTGTTTACACTTTTTGTCCTGCGCCCATGATTCTGTGGTGAGTGCTTCTCCGGATACGCTAAACAATTTGCTCCTAAACAAATATTAAGCATATTTTTTTTAGGAACTACACGACCCGATGGCAAGACAATTACCTCCTACTGGCCAAAGAGGATGTGGTTTTTTGGTTACAGGCGAAAAAGCATATTCAATATATGCATTTTGAAAAGCACAATGGCACTGTTGTGATTGTGACGAGCCTAAGAAATTGGGTAATCACATTGACATTGAATGAGAAAATACAAAATCTCTGTGCTCAAAGCATGCATGGTAAATCTAGATCTGTTTGAAATTTTGTTGACATTTGCTATTCTCGATTTACAGATCATTTTAATACGATGCTTATTAATGATATGGTAACTCGTCATTCTATGATTGCTAGAAAAAAGCACAAGCACCAGAAGTGAACATAGTTGTCGATGTATCTTGTCTAAACCTACAAGATAATCCATTTCAAAATATAAATATAATGCCGGTAGCATATGTCAGCGGTTGGATTTCCAAATACATCCAAACATTAAGCGATTGTTCTATGTTGTAGTAACCTCAGTAATTCCCTTGAAAATGCATAAAAATAGCTACATTTATACCAATTTTTGTTTATAAAACTACAACCACAATTTTACTCATTCACAAGTTAAAATTGCATAAAAAACTGAATTTATTCAATCGCCAGCAAATTGTGAACCAATATAACAGTGCATATTTACTCATTTTCCTTTTTTAATTTACAACAATGACTTAAAAAATATACATAATTATTAGCATATCTGCTGATTTAATTTTATGCTAATATTGATCCTTCAAATAATTTCATGATCAATCATTTCATTCATTCATTTCACCCTTAAGTCATTAATCTATCAACCACTAAAATAGTTGTCAATAGTCACCAATATTAATTCAGTAATTTTTATCACCTGTTAAATAATTATTTTATTTTTTGATAATGATGGACGGTCACTCTTACTATTACACTAATACTGCTTTGTTTGAATATACGATTCGAAGTGGTGCCCTTCGCCTCTATTATCGTAGGTCTACCCTCTTGTTTATACTAAACTACTTTTGTAACTATAAATATTTACGTCTGGAATAGATGCGAGAATAGATCAGACGGATGACATCATTCTATACATGTATATACAGATAGGTTTAATGCTACGTGCTAATATATTTATTACTACTGTATATACTTATTGCTACTTATCAATACTATACTACTTAATACACCCTCTTTAGAATTATGAACGATAAAATAGTATAGCTAGAGGTGAAACACTTTATCTAATTTGTGTAATAGAATTATTTGCTACCTTCTTAATACCACACAATTATTATCATATCCACTCGTTCACACCTCATAATTACAGAAAAAAAAAATTATAAAAAATTGATACATCATATTTGTCAACTTCTAAACGAGCAAATTAAAAGAAACTTGTAATTATATATCTAATTGTTAAAATAATTCACATAGACAGGGAATATAACAGCAAATGTAAAAATGAATTTTATTTTATTTTAATTAAACATAAATTTAATTATATATTTATATTGAGGAAGAAGGTGACCAGGACTCTGTGCCATTATAGCAGGTGATAGAGGGGGAGCTCTCTGCCTAGGATTACTGCAAAAAAATAAACGGCTCGTATAAAATATTTTAAATTATAATCACAAATATCATGAAAAAATTTGTACAACACTAAAATTTAATAACAATAATGTTTAACAACCAACCATTACTTAGCAGACTCTTTAAATATTTAAAATTACAACTGTTATAAAAATCATTAGATACATTTTCTGTTATTTTTCTTACCCTGAGGCTTCTAGGAAATCTCCTTTAGTTATACTACTTCCAAATCTCAATTGGAAACACTTCTCACCTTCTTTTAAATATAAAACATGTGATTGAAAGATTGCGAATTAATGACGATGGCTGCACTCATAATCGCTACCCACGCTTCTATTTCTGAAAGCATTATTGAGTCTTTAATTGTTACCCACACGTTTTTAAATATCACCATCTTCGCTCTTCGCTTTAATCTGACCATCATGTACCTAAAATATATACGAATTATAAAATATCTAATAAAAAGCAGCATCAACAAAAAGAATAATAAACCGTATTTTTTGAATGTTTTGTATAATTTAGTACATATTCCTTTGGTATGAAGAATATAAGCGAACATGCACTGAGCTGTTGAGTGATTACAATATAATGTAATGTATCATCGACTCAAAAAAAGATGACATGAGGAAAATAAGTCATAAGAAAACATAAAGAAAGCAAGCTATAGAGCAAAATACTGCGAATGTAAATCTAGCTGAAAATATTTCGGCGTCTTTGTCGGCTAACATCAAGGGGATTACTTTTCTAAATGATTGTCGGCATATATACCTTTTCTTTGTTGTTTATTTTAATTATCCGTTACTCGCACGTGACCATCAGATGACATAATTTGTGCAAATATTTAAAATGTGTTCTTGTATAATTATTTGAATAAATAAATTTATTCCTGTTACAAAAAACTGTTTTAGTTTTATAAAAATTTCTTAAAATGGATGTATAAATAAATAATCCATCAGACATAAATTCCAAATGGCAATTTTTATTGAAAAAGTCTAGAAAATATGGAAAATTGTTTTTCTTAAAAATTATTTTAATAGTTTAAAAAATAGTTGTTCTTTTGGCTCTTCATGGCTTTTTATGACGACACAACTCGAATTACTGCATAAAATGTGGATTAGATGTTTTGAGTTTTAAACTTTAAAAATTAAGATGATTCGACTTGATGTGTGAAGTGAAAAATATGAACAAGACTATACTTGAAATTGTTTTGGTAAACCTATTATTACAAAAAGTATCTAGTTATAATTTTATTTTGTCTTGTAGGCATTTTTCCATAGAAATTTCGTCCCTTCAATATTGAACGAGAAATAAGCAAGTAAACCGCTTCTTTTTCAATATTCTCACTATTGATATAGTATATCGTAAATAACTAAACAAGTAATTGCTATATTTGTAAAGCTAAAAAAATATATTGAGATTGTGGACATTTATTTATTCGCATGTAATAGTAAGTTATATATACCCTATTATAACTGAAATAAAACAATTTAAACTAAAACTATCTACAAAAATATATTATTGTTTATTATAAATACTAATATAACGCACCCAGGTAACTAAAGAGAACTGAAGTTAATGATAATTCAAATATAAGAAAAAAAAAAAAATGAAAACAGCTAATTGAAGTAAAATTTCGACGTAAACAAGAGAATTAGAAATCAGGATTATTGTATAAAATCCTTTGCCGGCAACCACAAAGGCTTTCGCGGACGATTCGGCAGCTGTTGTTAGGGCCGGCTCTTCGGTGGAGGCGACTCGAGTCATCAAAACATCTTTAATAGACCTTAATGCATGGTTTCAACAAAATAATTTTAAACTAAATATCTCTAAAACGCAGGCTCATGATATTTAACCGTTAACATGATCTTAATGTGAATATCCAACATCTAGGTGAAGAACTTACCTGTACGGAAGAAACCACCTTTCTGGGACTGCGCGTGGACGGCGGCCTGTCTTGGCGATCCCATGTCGGCCTCATGGTTTCGAAGCTGAGTGGCTTGTGCTATGCACTGAGAGTGATCTCTACCAATCTGGGTTGTGATGTGGGTCTCCAGTTGTACTATGCTAGTGTGCACTCAAGGCTAAGGTACGGTGTTGTGTTTTGGGGACAAGCGGTGGACGTGGCTAGTGTTTTTGTGGCGCAGAAGGCTTGTCTACGGGCTGTATTTGGTCTAAAACCAAGAGACTCGTGTAGAAGTGTATTTAGGGACTATAACATCTTAACCTTACCATCGCTCTACATACTAGAAAGTGCGGTTTTTACACATACCAACTACGCCGACCTTTTCGCTAAATACGAGTTGGTGCATGGTCATAACACTAGGGATACAGCGAAATCATATCTCTTGCCACCTAAAACCGAATTGAGCAAAATACAGAAGTCTTGTTTGTTTCAATGCTTAAAGATATACAACCACTTACCAGTAGAAGTAAAAAACTTGCCACCCAAAAAATTTAAATATGCACTAAAAAAATATCTACGTAACAAAACATTTTATAACGTCAGCGATTTTTTCACAGAAAAAATATATTTTAACGACGACATAGATCTGTTTGTGTTTTTTGTATTTGTATTATTGTCTTATTTACATATATGTGTCTTTTAACATTTATACATTTTTTTATTACCTACTGTTGACGATCTCTTACGCTGTATAAGCATTATGAGGTGAAATATATTATTATTATTATTTAACTCTGGGTGGTATCTTTGTCGGGCACCGTTAAGGGTATTATCTTTCGAGACCATAGTTCATTGCGTCGCGGATTACGATGGCATTGCGTTTAAAGTAGATATGTTAGTATCTCTAACCGTTTCTGAGATATTCGCAAAAATGTGCTAAAAATCGCCAAATTCCTTATTTTTCACCCTCGAATCGTTAATTTCTGGGCGAACTAGCGCTCCGATTTTGTTCTACCGGCGTCGCTACGGATCTTTTGCGACCAAGCCGAACACTTTAGCTACTGTCGTTTCGGAGTTATGTTTAAAAAAAAAAACGGAAAAAAGTCGCGTTTTCTTATCTTGCAACAAGAGATGGCGTTTCGAGCCGCTAACAAAGACCGAAACCCTGATGTGTTATATACTCAATCACCGAAACTTTGAAAAAATATCAATAATAATCTTAATAATAACATTTTTAGTCTACATGTCCTCAAACGGAAATTATATTTCCGATTGGAGCGAACGGTAGATTCCGCAGATTCATTTTACGTTGCTAAATATATCATATACTAGCTATATTGCAGTCTGTTTTAAGGTGTATGCGTGAAGTGAATATATAACAGCTGTTTCAGTTTGCTTCGACACGTTTGAATCTTCTGTATCTAGTTATCTAGCCGAAAGGCGGATAATGTGGCGGTGGCAAATATATTTTTTTTTTTAACATATCGACAAAACAATTAAAAGGTTTCATCAAGATAGAGAAGCCGGATATTTACCTACCGTGCAACAGTTAAGGATTACCGGTGCTATGTTTCTTGACATAACGTAGAAATCGAAATGTTCGGAGCGGAGTAAAAGATACATCAGTTCTTCTCGTGTGTACTACTTAGCTTGGATGAATCCGTTCCGTCTGACCACACCCTTAAAAGGTTATTTACTTGCTCTGGTAAAAAAGGAGCACGAGAAAACGGTTACATAATACACGCGAATGCACTCGTTTATCTGATGCCTGAGCAACGGGCGCCCGACGTCCGCATTGTTTCCGGATTTCATTTGCAATCGACTCCTTGGGTAGAATCGAGTAAGAGTTTTGGAACAAGCGAGTACTTTTATATATTTCGGAATGCTGCATTGAATTCGGCGCCGAGACCTCGTACTGATCGAATAAAAGTTTCGATTCAGGTAATAGAATCGAGTAAATGTTGGCTTTAGTTTCGACATTTTCTATATTTTGATTTTGTTAGTAATACATATGCATATGGGGCTTATTGTAGTAACGTGATATGCCACAAATAAAAAAAATTGCTTAAAAGTTTTAGAAAAATGCGTAAAACTGTCTATTTAATTTAATATTAAATTTATATGTCCTTCATATATACATTTTTGGTGTTTTTTTTTCTTTATTTGTTTATATACCTATTTTTGTTATTATTGTTTTTAATGTTTGACGTATGTAATGTAATATAGTTTAATCACATTAATAAACTATTGATTGATTTATACCGTAAGTACAACAAAGTAGATTGATAGAAATTAGAGTAGCAGTACAAAAATTTCAAATTCTGTATATATTGAAGCATTTTTATATTACGTAATTTGTTTCCTTTTGGCATTGGCACATTCAAATAATATACATATATTACCTACTACATACCTATCTATTTAATATCCAATACACTTACCTATTGAAAAATCGCAACAATGCACACATTGTTTCTAAAATAAAAACACAAGTAAAAAGCAAATCCCCGTTACAACGAAATACATGGAAAAAACTAGAGGTATGTGAAAAGCATTTTTATACCATATTCGGTGTGATACATAATTTTTTAAAATACTTTTCTATTGATATTGCATTTTGTCTAAATGTCCCACATTTATTTTCCCACGATTCAATATTTTATTCTTTTCAAATAATATGTTTTAAATGCCGACCATTTTTTATTCGGCAATGTTGATACCTACGAAGAAGCTCTGTTGTACAAGCTCTTCTTATTGTCTCTGGAGAAACATCGTGGCAGACTTGACATATTTTGTTTACAAGTCCAAAACATTAACTGGTCTTTCAGCATAAACAACCTGCTTTAAATATCCCCACAGGAAGAAATCTAGGGGTGTCAAGAAATGGAATCTTACTTATTTCCATATCATTTCCAAGTAATATGTGTCTCACGGAATTATAATTTTATAATATGTGAAATTTATTACATATTGTAAAAATACGTTATACAAACGGATTAAAATAATAAAATAAAAAAAAAGTTTTGCACGTAAAGCATAAAACATAGACAGTTTCTAAATGAATGCTCTAAGTTTGCGAGTGTAGAAAATACTCGATTCTGCCACTACTGCCTGAATCGAAGCACTGTTACTCGATTAATACTATAGGTTCCGAAACCGAAACATCGTAACTAGTTTTGATTCAATGGATCGTTCCGGAACATACAAAAGTACTCGTTTGTTTGAAACTTTTACTGGATTTACCCTAAGCTTAATTTATAGATATACTTTGCAGAGTGCCTGCATGTGTTCAACGTTTATAGGTTTTGTCGAAAAAGTGCTAAGCAATTTTCAATAGCAATGTAATATTTGTAGTAGATCGTAAAGATTGTTTTATAAAAAAAAAGTCGTTGGCATGAATAGTACACATTACATATATTGTATGCACCTGCGTATTCTTTCTTCTCGAGGCGCTCGAAATGCTGTTTGATGCAATACGGCTTATATATCAGTCATGCGTGTCGATCAATTAATGCGCCGCTCCTTCGGTTTCTCACAACGATAGGAAGTAGGAAAAACTGTACGAGTTAATAAGGATATGACACCGCCAAAGCTGTAATTTTGGAATTGCAACATGAGTTGATCAGAGAGCGAGTAGAGATGTGTTGTATAGGTCTAGAATTTGTCGTATGACACATAAAATTACTCCGTATTACAAAAAAGAAAAATTAAATTCTTGCTTAATTGCAACGGCACGTCTGCTAAAATTATTGAGACGGTTGTTTTGCATAAACACATACCCATCAGAGTTTGTCAAAAACTTTAAAACAACAACTTGCCCCGCGGCGCCTGGAACGTTGCTTATTACAGCGACAGTTGGTCAGGATAGGGCCATTACAATGATCTCATTTCTTCGTACAAGTTCGTATTGGCTCCGCTCCGTTTTCTTCTGGTTCTGGAGTTCCTCAAGGGTCCAACCTGGGTCCCCTACTCTTTGTGGTGTATATATACGATCTCCTTAATACCCTTCGCTCCTCGGTTGTAACTTATGCAGACGATATTAAAATTTATAGTGTTATTAATACTACAGAAGATACTGACTTATTGAAGCTAGAGTTGATTGTTTTTGCCAGTTGCTAATTTACCATGTAAACCCAGTTCTACCCACCACAAGAACACTAGCCAACTAATTGGATTCGGCATTCAAACTGCTACTTTTAAGCGAAACACATTTTTGTTAAACCATCAGTCTGTTGTATCTAGTCATTGCTCTAGAGCGATAAAATCGAAATTCTTTTGTTCAAATCAAATATGCTGGTGACAATGAATTGAATGCATACACAGAAACAATTGTATCGCTGTGCATCATTGCGTTGTCATTTTTGATTAGAATAAATTATCGCATAATTTTTGTTCAAATAAAAAATATGCAGTATAGTAGTTGCGATTCTAGGAAAATGGTATATTCTTATATTTCAATAAAAAAAAAGATAGAAATGTAAAAAGCTACGCTGTATTTTACCGACAATGTTATACCTGCTGCGTGTTACAACTAAATTGTTGAATAAATATTTAGCCTCTCAGATGAATATTGGACGAGACGTTCTATTACGATTTGACGGAAACTCAAGGAAATCCACTCCAGGCAACGTATGCTTTAATTGCTATGAGAAAGGCGATTATTGGTATGTTATACATAAACTACATATTAGGACTACTTGTTTCGTAAGATTGAGCGTACTTGCATATCTATACCTCGTTCAAGTACATTATTGGATTTGTTAAAAGTACGGAATAACAAAGTCATATAGTGTTGGTTTATCGTTTTATTTAAATGCATATATATTTTACAAGTAATTAATATCCATATCTGCGATCTGAATTTAAAAAAAAAATCGGCTTTTTATTCGACAAGTTATAATTAAAGATACTGCTGATATTAATTTATATGCCCAAATGCTCACTCATTACACATGTATATATATACGTATTTCTTACTTTGTAACGTAAATATCACCCATGCATTCGTATGTAGGTACTACATACGTTCTCCTGGCAACTCTTTCCCCACATTCACAAACGTTACATGATATTATTGTATTAATATGTTAGTTATTTTTCTATACTGGCGCATTTGAAGCTCTAATTACAATAGCCGTGCGGCGAACACTATATGATATTTACCACGGAAGTACGAACGTCTAAATCTCTTTTTTTTTTTGCTTATAATTGTTAGTTCTATACCTAGAGTTTTCTGTTTTCTACTGTGTGCGATAGGTAAATGCTTGTTAGACGTTTCCTTATCAGAAAACTCTAATTTGTATCGCACGAACCATTTCAACAACAATTGTATACAGGCCGTTACAATTGGAACGAGTCGCCCCAAATATTTGCTATCGTTTATATAAAATTTTGAAATCTGTCGTCAATTGTCATATCAAGCGGAACAATTTTTTATAACGAGTCTGACTATGTAAACTCATTCCTGGGAGCGCAGCAACCCCTACGTTTAAAATTTGAATATAGAGGAAGGGTCTTGTGACCATTCATTCAAAAGTTCTTTTAATTCTCTTCACGGCAACATTAATATCAAAAAGTTTTTATTTTTAATCACCAAGCAAAACACGCTTAGAAAAAAGTAGCTTCAATTGCTCTCTTGACATTTTTTTGTGGTAATCAAGACAACTCCTATCTTAGACAATAATTATTTTGTACGGTATTAGTTTACGTTTGTATTGTTTAGTGAAGATGAGGCGATTAGTCGATTCCATTAACTGAACGAACGGTTATCAAGGAGTATACTGATATAGCAAATGATTGAGAACCGTCTGAGAGAACGTGTTTCTGCATCCAACCCCAGCGGTTTGATCGTGCCGCTTCTATCAGAGTTCACACCCTAGCTGAGAAAGTTCACCGTTTCGAAACTCACACCAGTCGATTTTTTTTCTCTGGGGGCATCTTAAATCTAAGGTGTATGCCGCGCGTTCAGCCAGCTCCCTTACAAGAGTTACGCTAAAAAAATGTTGAAGAAAGCCAACGTATAACTCTAGAAATGTCAGAAGGGCATTTAAAGCGAGACTGATGTACTATTTATCATATAATAGTACAATCAAACTTTTGTTTTCTAAATAATGACAATTTTCTTCCACATAATTTATATGCAAGTTAATTGTGATTATTTAGAACATTTAATAAAATGAAATCTTAACCATTTCATATTACGCGTTACAAATTATGCACTTTTTGCTTGCTGATTAAAAAAAAAATACTTTTTGATAAATGTTGCCGTAAAGGTAATCAAGACCCTTCATTCACAATTAACAGATTTCGTTATTTTATACAGGGTTGGGATAAAGTATGGAACCAAGCAAATACCTTTAAAACGGAGAGAATGGTGTTGATGCAACTTTGCAATTAAGTGTCACGAAATATAATACATCTAATTTCGGTTTTGTTGTTGTGACTATACTTCCAGTTCAACCGGAAGTTTGCTTTTTTTTTTTTATTTAAATGGAATATCCTGTATATTTTTGCAGATTATAATAGACCTTGTTTTTGCGAATTCGACCATGCTTGTTTTAGTACCATTATCTGTAAATTATGAAGAGATAGAACACTTCACATTTACTGAACAATTAATTTTATTTATTGTAAATTATTAACAAAATGGTTGTCATCTTTAACTCATTCAAAATGTTCAAAATGCTCGCCGTTTACTTCCTGACAATATGCAAGTCTTCTATGAAATTCCTGAGTTACCTTTTCCAAAACTTCTCTACGGATTAAATCACATTCGTCTATGGATCCTCTACGTCCAATCCATCGATTTCGGAAAGTAACACCCAAAACCTTTCAGTGACAGGATATGGGAATTCTTTCGGGAAGTAAATCATTAAAAAGGTGACACACTTCTTCATGGGTTCTAGCGCGATCGCCAAATCCGAAACAGTCATAACAACAAAATCAACATCAGATGTATTATATTTCCTTACACTTGTCTGCAAAGTTTTGTCAATACCATCCGCTTGGCTTTAAAGATATTTGCTTGGTTCCATACTTTATCCCGAACCCTGTATAAATCGCAGCAGGTAGAGTTACTTGAGAGGGCTCGTTTCATTTGATATGCCCTGTATATCTTTATACTTGAGCTGGTTTCTGTCGCTATTAATTTTATTTATTTGTCATCTATTTTTTATTTTGTAAGTTATTAATAATTTATTTATATAATTACACATTTTTGTGTGTACTTGAAATACCATTATTCAGATACAACAAGTACGAGTATGATGAGGAATGGTTAACGTGTTTTTTTTTTTTGCATCTGGGTTGCATGTGTGCAAGTGTGTATCCTCTTTCACCTGAAAATATAAATAAAAATGTTTCATTAATAAAAATTCCTTATGCTTAAAATAGGGTAACAATAGTGATAATGTCCTTCTCTGTTCTTAGAAAGAGACGCTAGATAAGCCGGGCACTGCAGTATCGTAAGTGTATCCGTTCTGCTTGCACGAGATCAGTGATGTAATATCGACGTGATCAGTTTTTATTAGGTATGTATGTGGGTAAACTGGTGCAGAGTAACCGATTTAATTGCAATAATCGACGTGCATATTTCACTATTCTTTGAAACTGTATGCTTTACATTCTATGGCCAGCAATTTAATTCTGTTTGGCAATAGTATAAATTGCGTTTTCAGAAAAAATATGAGATTCATATAAGATATGAATGTACAAATTCAACAATTATCGCGATTATCAATTACAGAAACTAAAATTATTCTGGAGTAATTATAATTTCCCTATTGTAAAATGTATGCTTGCCATAATTTTTGTATGGATATCTATGTATATCAGACTCCATACATCTAGTTAGCTGAAAAGCACCGGAGGTCTCATTCAAATCGAGATTTTCACGAATCTAAACACCTGGACACATCAAGGAAAAAACATTTTTGGAAAAAAATAAAACTGCCATACAACAAGTAGAATTTCTAGTGTTTCTAAATGTATGTATGTTAAAAAAAAAACACTTGTATGCTTCACTTACCATTAAGAATATAATTAAGAGAAATGGTATCATTATAGGTGGAAGTGTATTTTTCGGTTTGTGTGCAATTATTTAGTTTAAAAACCGGCAATTTCTTATTACCGTTTTAATATGGACTAGGTATATTATGATTCATATACCTAGCTTTTTAAGGTTTATACATTTTGCAGAGATTGGAGAAAATATCGATCAACCTACATAATGCATATCGATATAAAATAATGATGCACTAGACAAAAAATAATTTAATGAAGGAAGGTGTCGCTAGCCATAATGCATAGAATTACAAAACGAAAGAGATAGCACATTTGAAGTGAAGAAACACGCTTATCCGCAGGAGGTGGGATTCAAAAAAAAACATTCTGTTTTTCAGTCCGACCCGGATTTTTTGCTTTAAAAGTTTTGAACATAATTGTAACTGCCTAACATTTTAGGCATTTTGAATCTATTTCCAGTAGCGCGATTTGCCAATCTTGACGTATCTTCAATCTTGCAACAGCATGTCGATACTGAATTCGATAAAGATCTTCAAAGTATAACGGTATTTTTAAACGTCTTGTAAATCTATCAATACCGGTATAAGTTGACGGTTATAACTCTCTTTGCAAAATTATATTCTGCTCTTCTTTCAACAATAACTTTAGTTTACTTTTAAAAGCAGCATATGACAGACAGTTGCTTTAAGGCTAGTTACCTAACTTATGGTATTTAGTGTGTATGAAAAAGGCAAAAAAAAACTGAAATAATGCGGTTCTATGAGAAGAGAGCCTCTAAACCTAGTTATGATAGAGTATACGTATATCAGAGCGAAACATTATTTTTTTTTTAAAAAAGGTAGGTAATGAAATAACGTAAAAAGCTGTCGTATCTCAAAAGGAGACCCCTGGATAACAATATAAAAAAAAACACCTGTTGTCACGTCTGTTTATTCTAAGGCTAAGATAGTATTTATATATTTGTTGCAATATTTTCGTTTCGCGCAAAATAACCTGACCTATTAACTACAACTATACCAGGTAATTTTTGGTTTGTCTCCGCTTCAGTGTGCCTTGTAATTTTTTGTACTAATTGTGTTGGTTTGTGACGCTATATTTGTTTAGAGGTTCAGATTACCAGAAAAGCTTGAGGTAAGTGTTTCTAGCTTTTGTAATTTTATATAGTCCCTGAGATAAAATAGTTTTGTAGTCACAGTTAACGATAACCTATATTTATATCGATGAGCCGATGATGTAATGGTGAAGTAGTAATGGAAAAGAGTAAAATCTTAAAAGGTATTTGGGGCAAAAAAGCATTTGTGGCGATTAGTAAAGATATTCGTACGTACTGCCACATTGCTACACATGAAGCAATGATAATGTTATATTGCTGCTAAAGTGCTATGCTAATGCTTTAATTTTTTTTTTTTTTGGAAATGTATTTTTATTAATTTAGTATTAAAAAGTATTTGAAAACAACACGTTTATTGTGTTTTTATTTTTCGAGAAACTAACTATAACAGCTCTATAGTTAATGCTAATACGAAGAAAATGGATCAATCATAAATTGGCGATATAATAGAGTCGTATCTTTCGACTGTATTATACGTATTCTTCCTCAGACTAAGATTGTAATTGAAAATCATCGGGTGGGTTTTAAACAAGCATGTGTAGAAAGTTTATACCCTTATACTATATGCTATACAAGCCAAATACTGCGCCATGCATTTACCTATACATTGCAATTAGGATACTTGTATCTCATTTTGCTCTAAAAACGTTGTGTATGGTTAGATTTAGATTTAGATTTTCTCTATTGATTATTCGTGATTATTCGACAAGACACTGTCAAAAGCAAGACTCTTGATCCTCGATCCAAAATTAGAAGTTCGATTTTTTTTTTTCGTTTCTGTATAAAACATTACAGGAACATATCAGAAAAGCGTTTCTGTATATACATTTAATGTATATTTGTATATTTGTTACGCACATACGTAAAAAAAAATAACAAGAAATTAAAACTGTTATGATCATTTTGATCACGTATAGCGAAGATAATAATAATAATAATAATCATAGTAAACACATCAATAAATCAATACATGCAGAAAAACATAATTTGTTACAACACAATTATACATTATAAAATTTGCCAATTATACAATACGACTTATCTATAAGAATGTTTTTTATAGACTTAAGAAATTGTTTATCTGATGGTATCTTTATAATGCTCTCAAACAAATGATTATTGTACATTTTAATTCATTGATATAAATGGAGCTTTTCTGCGTCTTCGTGAGATAAATAGGAGGAGGCACTCAGTGATTGTTTGCGATTGCACCCGTACCATAGACTGATGTTCAGGTTCGTACTTTTTGAAAAATCATTATAGCTGTTTCTTCTGACAAGCCTGGCACACTCAAGTGTAAAAATTGATGCTAGGGTAAGTGTTTTATATTGAACAAACACAAGTCTACAGGAATGTCTAGACTTCAGTTTAAACATTACTGTCATACAGGCTTTTGTAATATACATATAAAGATATTTCGCAAAAGGGTTCCATCTATAACTATTAAACAATCCGCTTGTTACATCAGGGTAATATTTCAAGTTTTAAAAACTAAAAATGCTACTGCATCGTTTTTTATCTCCCTCTCTCTCTAATAAGTAATACTGTTTTATTTACAATTATAGTTTTATGTTGTTTCAACGAATTTTACAACATTACTTTCTTAAATAATTAGTAAACACTGTGCCAAAAAGCGTCCGCACAACAGAGGCCATTATATGTATGTTTATCTACAAATATATTGCGCAGCTAGGTACCATGTACAACGTAAGTGCACCACTTTTCGACAAGCAGCCGAAACATCTAAAGTTTTACATGTTTTACAAGTTGCTTTCCTAATATAGGTAGTACTGAATGTTCTTTGTTCATGTTAATGGCTATTACACGAATAAAGCATATCTATACTATCCATCATACAGGAATTATATCCTACATTGCATGTTAGTAGATGAAAGTATAAATAAAATTTTAACAATATATCCGATAAAAAAAATGCGTACAACTGGTTTACGGTTACATCGTTGCGAATCTTAATCCAAATGCCAACATCTGCGTTAAAAGGTATGCATAGGGCACTGTTTTAGATACATCGGCAGTCCATCTTAGAAAGTACTATCTCCTCGGACACTAGACGGAGGGGGCACATCCACAGTATATAAACGAATGGGTGTAGTCCCCTAATAAGCACAGTTGCATCCAAGTCACCCATTCTCCAGCAGCATGAAATTTATGGCAAGTATCCTTTCCTGTTAGCGATGTAGGAGAACGTCGACAACGTTTCGGACTTTGATATTTGTAATCTGCGATAGAATATAAAGCGCACCTCCGCGGTGTCTCTAATGATTTGCTAACTGGTTTCAGATTTGTGCTCTACTGGCCATCGCGGCAGTCCAGGCCGAACAAGGTGCTACTAAACAGAAGCGCGGAATCATCCTTGGCGGCCATGGAGGCTACGGTGGCGGTATTGGAGGCGGTGGCTTGAGTGGACTTGGTGGAGGTCTCGGAGGTGGTGGAGGATTCGGAGGTAAAATTTATACGCACTTGACTAAAGCATATACACCCTTCAAGTAGCACTTGTTTATGATCAAACTAAGCAAATCGTTTTTTTTTCTCCTTCTACTTCGTTAGTTATCCATTTTTTGTAAGGGTGCTGTTCATGATAATTATAGTTAGGTTTGGTGTATTGTGCTACAACCAACGAAGAGGTTTATCAATATTTATTCAATGAAAAGAGGACCAGGTTCCAGTTAAATGAAGTTGATCTTAAACTTACTAAGGGTGATTTTCATAATATTACTTTAAAGCTTTAAAATTACTTTAATTTAAAGTTGTCATAAACGATACACAAACTTTTGCTAAAGTGACATTTATTATGAAATCCGCCGTTACCTATATAATAATAATAATAATATATAATTGGTTCATCCAAATGTAACATTTTGGTCCATCTAGATTGGTTAAGGTGAGGGTTTGAAAATAACATTATTTTAGACGGCTACATAAACAAGGTTGTAACACAATTTGAATATTTTATGCACTGGATTTTTTTTTAATTTTTTTTAACCAACAAGGTTTGCAGGGATGAATTTTGATATTTCAAACTTGACGTTAAAAATTCTGTTGGTTTTTGTTTAAATTATTTCATAGGAAATAAGTATTCGACTGTCCGAACAATGAAAGCAACAAAAAAGTGTATGCTTTGCTATAACGAGTAGCTTAATTATTAGTGGCACAGACCTTTGTAGATATTGCAAATAGAAAAAAAAAACCATCTTGTACCAACATTATACTCTTCTCTTGGTAATGAAACCGTTATTTCAAAAATTTAAATGAAGGAGACGCCCGCAAAGTATAGGGTAAAATTAAACTGGAACTGTTAATCTTTTGCTGATATAGATTCTGAACAAGTACTAGATGTGTTTAATTACTAAATTTATCTTTAAAGAGGATTATTTAAAATACCTATTACCTATAACGTGTTACACTAAATAATGTAATTACGTGCACCGAGAAAAAAAGATGTGTTGATTCAACCAATAATTGGTTCACTCAACAAATTTTTGTGTTTAAATATGCTCAAACCACCGGAATGTTTAAATCAATTACGCAAAATTAGTTGCACTAATGTTTTGAATCAATCTACAATTGTGGCTCATCCAATAATCTTAATGTTGAATTAAAATAAATGTTTGTTCAAATCGGCCCTACAATGCATTCAGTTAACTAATTTTGTAGTTTTACTGACGGTTAAAGCAAAAAATTGTTTGAATTAACACATATAATTCAACTAAAATATGCGTTTTCTTTCAATGAGGTTACTGTTTTGCAATAAAATTTAAGTATTCTGATTTAAACGAAAACTGGTTGAGTGAATGCAAAAAGTTCAAAATAATAATTTTTGTTGAGTCAACATTTTCATTTTTCTCAGTGTGGATTGTGGAGATTGGCAGGCCTACATTTTTTTTTTTGGATTTTGGGTATAAAATAATTTCTACAAAATTATAATTTGGTAAAAATACTTTTACACATTCATTATTATAGAACATTTAGCTTACGATGAAAGGAATACATTAAATGGTGTAGTATCTGAATATACAGGGTGAGTTATGTAAACGTAATGATGTCATATTTTTGTGGCTAAATTTTCTTCGATTGTTCCATGTCATTCCTTATTTTTCTATTAAATACACTCTTCTGAAGCATTTTTTTTGTACTGTTCCGTAAGACACTCCTGTTAGTTAATTTCAATGCCCTAACAATTGTCCCTGTTTTAGCATCATCATTTTCCCTCTTCAAATTGTTATACCGATACATTCAGGATTATCTGATGCTGTCTATCAGTATTCCAATCATTTCTTGCACTGTCAACGTGATCTGCTATCGCCTCATTACCTTCAATTGCCAAATTATTACTATCCGTGAACACATGGTCTCTTGATTTTTGATCAGTAGTCCACGGTTTTCACATGTTTTTGTTTCACAAATTTAAATATCTACACTTTCCTAGAATTGTCGTTCAACTATATTTTCTTATTTATTACCTTTTTATGTATGTTGTTTTGTACAAATTAGTTAGTTAAGCAAAATGGATGTTAATATTTAAAATACTATTATACAGCATTTTTAGTATATTCACAACTATATAAATATGATCTGTTAAAATTTACTTGTTTACTTCATAAACGGTGAATTATATCGAATGAAATATAATTATTATATACTTAAGAAAAGTCTAATTTCTCCTAATACCGCCTATTACATCATTTATATAATTTCTTGGTACCTGCCGCAGCAGGTAGTTGATAATCCCCGATAAACTACGCTACATCGACAACACTGTTATCATGATTCGATCGTAAGTTTTCTGTATAGACGACGCGCGACGGCGATTTTAGCGTTAAGGAGACAGACTTCACGAAATTTATGTGTTAATCTTTTCCATTGCGATTTGACTCCTTTAGATTATTTTCTCTGGGAATATGTAAAGTGGCAAGTCTACGCCGATAAACTAGAAACAATTGAGCATTTAGAAATACGGTCTGGTTTGCTGCGAAGAGTTTGTGAAAATTCAAACATTAATGCTACAAAACTATTAATGAATATTTATCAATCTGTGTTTTGTTTCAGTTTTAAGTTCTCCCCCTCCAAAAAAAACAACCAATTATCTATATTGCTATATTACGTTTCGAAGTCAATGAAATTTATTCTAGGTGGTGGCGGATTTGGAGGTGGCATCGGAGGCGGCTTAGGTGGTGGTTTGGGAGGTGGATTCGGAGGCGGCGCTGGCGGCGGTGGCGGCGGTGGCGGTGCCGGCACCGTCACGCACATCACCCTTACGAGACAGATCAGTATCCCGCAACCTGTACCTGTGCCGGTACCCGTTCCACAAAACATTCCTGTTCCGGTGAGTGTTCCGGTTCAAGTGCCCGTGGACCGACCCGTTCCAGTTCCAGTGCCGCAACCCGTGCCCGTACCAGTGGTCAGACCAATCCCGGTGCCTGTCGTAAGGACGGTGCCGCAACCTGTGCCCTACCCGGTGCCACAGCAAGTTCCAGTCAGTGTTCCGGTGCCCGTAAGCCGCCCCTATCCAGTTCCCGTTCCGCGACCAGTTCCTGTGCCAGTACCGGAAACTGTGATCGTTAGGCAACCAGTTCCAGTTGCTGTAGGAGGAGGCGGTGGTGGCGGCGGATTCGGTGGCGGTTTCGGCGGCGGTGTTGGGGGAGGTATCGGAGGAGGTATTGGCGGAGGAGGTGGATTTGGAGGTGGATTAGGGGGAGGATTAGGAGGAGGATTAGGGGGAGGATTAGGCGGAGGACTAGGGGAGGATTAATCGGAGGACATGGCGGAGGACTAGGAGGCGGTTACGGAGGCGGACACGGCATCTACATCAAACATTAATATGACTCGACCTGTCATTTCGCGTTTTTGTGATATATCATAGCTTACTTAAATCAAACAAAAAAAACATGTGTATAGCATAATAAAAATCATCGACATCATCACCCCCTCTCACCTGCGCGAGCGATCCCGCTAAAAAAGAATGCAACTGGCTGGGGCGTCGGGTGCATCATACACTTATACCAAATAGGATCGCACTTTCCCTTTTCCTCTGTACATACGTGCACGGCGAAGCCCCCTAAGTATCATCGTTGCATCATACGGAAATTTATTAGTGTATAATACAAACCTGAATATTATTTTATTGAATAAAGAAACAGTTTACAACTAAATTAAATACCATTATTTTACCGAAAAGCTGTTCTAAGATATCAATTTAGAGTATAATGTTAAAATGACTACATATTCCTTAAATTATATATGCATAATTCGTCAAAAAAATTAAATGAAAGTTTACTTTTGCAATAAATCTTTTCTTTACATATTTTTGCTAAAAAAACCAAAAATATTTACGATTAGATTGCATTTTATATACAAAATACATATATATAATTTAATGGAACGCAGGCAAAAACAGATTGTTACTCCTTCATATTGCAGAAACTCTACAATACCTTGCCTTCTTCCATTTTACTTTGCTCTTAGTGATAGACTTAATGGGTACTGACTATAAATAATACTCTAGAAAACGTCAGTTACTGACACTTCAGGTTTCGCTTAATTATGAAAAATTGTTTCGTCCAAAAGTTACATGGAATCAAGAAGAACTTTTACGGTTACATTTCATTAATAATTAATTAACCGAAAATAAATATCCTATCAGTTTTGTGCTCTACATGCTGACTCAAAGTAAAAACTTCTTGTTCGTTCAGAAATTGAGAAATTCGTCCATCTATAGCTTTAATTTGCACGTATATTGTGTGTTCCATCGCCAGAACCATTTGAATAGGGCAGTTACATTTTTATTCAAATAGTAAATGCCATGTCCGTTGTTAAATAATAAATATAATAATACACCGAGGTAAGAAATAAACTTAATAATGTTAAAACCTGCAAAAACTGTTATGCAACTCCTAGAAACGAAAGTACTCATGATTACCGCGAGACACTTAATTTATACACAGTGAGCGGCATAAATGTTGTAACATGTGCGATTTTTTTTGCCGTTAAAATCTGGCAAATCTTCTTTAAAAGAGGATAGAGGTTCAACATGTCTAATAACCCCGAAATTTATTTTTGACGGATGTCACGTGACTAATACGGCGGTAAATTTAAAAAATATTCCATGAAGTGAAAAAATGTGAGGTTAGATGATATGATATCAACGAAAATTATTTGAAGAAGTTGTTCCGTATTCAATTTTGAGACCTTATGCAAATTTTGGCAATTATATAATAGAATGCTACTAATTCATTATGCACACTAATACTGCACACAGCACACACCAGAATTACCAACATAAAGAAAGAAGTATATATATATATATATGCAACTGTAATGTGCCTATTGTTGTAGTCACGTAGAAACTATCTAAAATAAACGTTTACTCAAGTGTGTTGTTCCTGAAATTTCATCATTATATTTAAAAGAAAATGAAAATCACATTTTTTTTAAGTAAATTACATGTATATTTCCGTTTTTGTCGCTTTTAGTAGCTCAACCGAAGTAGTATCTCTGAATTTAGTAGTTACTTAAACAAATTTGGCAACACCTATTCTATAATTGACAGAATTAAAATTAAAAAGCAGAATTAGACATTCTGATACACACACAAGATATGTTGAAACGGGAATCAAAGAAAGAATTGAAAATTATATTCTTCAAGTAACGTTCAGTTGTCCACTGGAGCAAAAAAAACATTTAATTCTAATAAAAAAGAAAAACTACAATTTATCTGGTATAACATAGCTTCTATAGAAGATTATTTTTTCAAAATCCAGCAAACTCTCAACTCAAGTAAAAACAATATCATAGAATTAGTCTTTTGTATTTACATAATATTAAAAAACAGATCAAAAACTAAGTGAGAGATAGTAAATTAAAATTCCAAGAAAAACTATCTATAAGAAGTTGATCATTGTTTTTTGACACTAAACATAGAATTGTCAAGCAGACAACATAGCCGCCATTTTAGCCGATTTAAAACTATCAACAATTAAATCTACATATTAGGATATTTTAATCCTCTTCCTCCCAATATTTCTAGATTTGTTTTTATATAATTAGATTAAAACCCAGGAAACCATTCGTGATGCAGATGTACTGGCTACAAATGCGATAATCTATTATTTATATGCCTGCGATGTACCTGATACAGAACACAAACTATATAACAATTCTATGTATCTGGTATATAACATATTAACATGGTGAGGATGTAAGACAGATACATGAATACGATATCTATTATTTATATGCCTGTGAGGTACCAGATACAGAACACAAACTAATAACCATTCTATGTATCTGGTATATAACATATTATATATTAACATGGTGAGGATGTAAGACAGATATATGAATACGATATCTATTATTTATATGCCTGTGATGTACCTGATACAGAACACAAACTATATAACAATTCTATGTATCTGGTATATATCATATTAACATGGTGAGGATGTAAGACAGATACATGAATACGATATCTATTATTTATATGCCTGTTATGTAGCTGATATAAAACATCAGGGAACATAAACTATGTAATAATTCTGCGTATGGTACATATTTTTTTATCGTAATGTGGCGTCACTAGAGATTTCATACACCCCAAAGCCCGCTCTGCACCTTCTTCAAATTCTGTTCATTGAAGGTAAGTGATCAACACAGTTAATTTTGTAGGTTGAGCTGTTTTTGTTCTTGTAAAAGTTTTAACTTCTTATATCAGTTGCTAGGTTAGGTTAGTCACTTTTGCGGTCAAATTTTATTAGTATTTGCTAGGTATATGTAAATATACTACATATTCTTACTTTTTAGATCATAAATTCCAGTACTTTATTGGTTAATACAATGGTCTTTTAATTTTCAGAGACTGTTAGGTTTGTAACACATACTACAAATGGTTACTGAAGTCAAATTAGAAGTTTAAAACGAACTCTCTATAAAATACGATGGGTATTGTGAAGAAGTAAGAATTTGAAATATTTTAGAAGAAAAATGCTACATACTATTTGGAACACCGATTGACAGTAAATCACAAACCCTACAATTATTCCTCAGTCCTAGCCATCAACAACTAATGGATATGTTATCTGAGTACATCTTCACAAGACATCTCATAATGTGATCTTTCGCTTCTCGGCCATCAATCCCAATGCCGTCAGTGTGGGCAAATTTTTCTTATACCTTCGAACATGTCTCCATTTTATCCAAATATATTTTTAAATTATGGTATTCGAATATCATATAATTAATAACCAAAATTGAATTTGAATGTGTAGCTGCAGAATAGCTCAGGCTTTCTGAACAACGATGAACGAGAAACGGTGTACAAAAAATTATGTATGTATGTATTTTTAACTTATATCATTAAAAACTAGTTTCATATAACTTGTGTTATATTCTATGCATTTTTTTTGTTTGGTTTTAGGTTGAAACTGTATTCTGCAACTGCTTCTGGCCGACGTATCGTTCTCGCTCGTATGAGATATATTTCAAGCTGCTACTTATGTTGCTGTTGAACCACATTTTAGCTGTACAGCAACATTAGTAACAATACCTAAAGATGTCTCATTCAAGTAAGGACGAAATGTCGGTCACAGGTATTTGCAGGACACGGTTTCAACCCGGAAACCGAGTCATCGTATCGATGTAACGTTGATATCGCCAGCATATACCTATTCAATATCGCCGGCATATACCTGTTCAATATCGCCAGCATATACCTATTCAATATCGTTAGTATATTCTCAGAATGTGTACTTGTTGCGGACATAAGTCTCAACATGTAAGGCGCATGCATGTTACTGAGTACATCACCAGGCTTGCGATATGTACATATCTACATCGCAGCGATGTACCTGATACATAACTTGGTTTCTTAGGAATGGATAATTCCGATTTATATTTTGATATATTCTAAACAGAAGTAGAGAACAAAATATTTGGTTAAGTGCTTTCCTTAAAACTATATCAAGAGTTTTTTTTATTACTAACTAAAAATTGCAAATTTAGCTGATTTGTCGCAATAAATGGGATTTATTTCTTTTATAAATATAAGAAGAAAAATATTTAAATATTATTGCACAAACCGTTATCTATATTATAGCAATTTTCCGAACAAAATTTGCTTGTCTATTTTTTTTTATTTCCTTAAAAACTATACTTATTTATTTTTCTATCGTAATATCAACAACAGTAATGAATAAACTTCAAAAAATAGAAATAGCAAAAATAAGACTGAATTATTAGTTTTGAATTTATAAATTTCAAAGCTGTTGCAGACATCTATTGTATAATTATTGTAACAACCGCACGAATCAGCAAAATGATGTTTATATTAACGCAGAATACGCTACTCCTGACTAAAGAGCGTTGCATCGCTACTTCACTTGTATATCGTAACATTAATCTCAGGAGGCTTAGCGCCATCACGTGAGTATCGGCTGAAAGTATTAAAAAAGTTACCTGGTTGCTTTTAAACTTCATTTAGTCATGCTACTTATATTAAGAGGATACACTTCTGATACTCTGATTTTCATAAAGAATATACATATGTGCAGATGTGCACTCGAATCTTGACGAGAAGCATAAATAATGTAGACGAGAAGTTATCACCTTCTTCAGGGTAAAATATTTTTACAATGCAAAAAATTCAGTAATTAGAATTTAAAATCTAAAATTTACCAATATTAATGTTTAAATATACCAGGAGCCAAAGAAGATAAAACATTGCAAAGCATACGAGTCAAAAATATAATAACAGATGTAAGTAACAATTATTTTAAAATTGAAATTATTAGGACAGGAGTTACAAATTTGAGTAAAGTAATGAACGAGAAAAGAAATCTTTACATTAAAGTAAAGAACGAAACGATATACAAGGTAAAGTAATAAAATAACGAATTGAACATGTAAACATGGTAATATCTAATTGAAAGTACAGAAGCAGTGTAAAATTTTGCATATCTTCTTCTAAACAATTGGTTATTGTTTTAATGGTTTTTTGACATCTTTTTGCATTTCTTGAACATTACAAAAACGCAGCATTGTCTTTTTGAAGATTGAGCTTTAAATTCTCCTATGCACACTTATTAAAAAGTCCCCATAAATCACAGCAGGTGAATAATTTTCACATTTAGGGAATACACCTAAAGTTAGAAGGACCGGAACGAGGAAAAAGGCAACGAATTAACAAATACTAACCAGACATCTCCTGTTTCCTATGGGCGCTATATTTTAATGGAGCGCTCCTATATATTTTAGATTGTTTGTGGAAATATATACCGAACTAGCTTTCTAACAATTCTAATTAGAATATTACGTACATATATGACCCGGGCAAGTTTAGGTTGATGTTATGTAAAAGCTTATAGGTGTAAATTTAATTTTATGCGTATACACATGAGTGCTTATACAGTTTCATAAACTAACCATAGATATATTTTAGGTATAAAGCAAGTCATATATAGGGTGATTCACGAAACTCGTCCATTAAAAGTTCTTGACTTTGCAATTACATCTCGACTTTGAAACTTTGAGGTTAAGCATATTTAGAAAAAATAAATTCATCTATGTCGCTCTTTGGCTTACATTAAAAATCATGGCCAACTTTGATATTATAGAAACCTATATTTTTTAGTACATTTTTAGGTTCTACTAAGCATTTTAAAGCCAATTTTATAAAACATCTACTTAGCTATAAGTGGTTACCGCTTCAGAGTTATTTTGATTTTTGTGAAAAAACGCTCATAAAAAGTATGACACATTAAATGTGTATTAGCTATTATACAGTTAAAGGTAAAGAGTTTTTATGTTGACTGTGGAGAATGAGTTCTCTACTCTTTAATCAAGGAATAAAAAGTAAGTAAACAAAATTATGCAGGTTGTCCCATGATCTAGGGCTGATTTGGGGTAAGTTCTTAAATATTCTTTTTCCAAATGGAACGCCATGTATATTTTTACACCATGTGATGTAAAATTGAATTCTCTATCGAAAAGTTATAGATGTTATCTCTATTTCTAATGGCTCTTTTAGGATTAGCGATTTTCAGAAAATGTAGTAATATGTGTGTGTTCGTTGTTAATCTTGTGTGACCTTTGAAATGTATGACCGACATTGACGACTAATATCATTTCTAAATTATCTGTGGTAAAACTACATCTATTAGGTTGTAGTATATTTTTAAATACAGAAAAAAATCTTTATATATCACAGCTGTTTAGTGGAGCATGATCAGTTTTTTTAACATTCTCTTTTGCAACCCATGCAATCACCTTTGAACAATTTTAGATTGTAGAACCAAAAGCCATTTTGAAACATACAAGATTATCAACAACTACAAACGAATTAAATTAAGAACGACCGCATCCGCACAACAATATTCAAATATACCGTACAATTTGGCAATTTATTAGAGAATGTAATATTCCGAATTTGAAAATAAAGTCAGTCATTCTCCGTGCATATGACAAGTAGTCTTGTGCTTGAAATGAAGATATTCCCTTTTACAATATCTGGAATAAGCTTGGTTATGAGTGATATATTTGTCGTTGTCAACAATGCTTAGAAACGTTCATTAAGCTTAAGTTATAAACGTAAAACTTGCACTATCGATGGATAGAGCAAACAATAACTTTGCTTAGATTTCCTAAAGATCTTTGCATATATAACCAAGTTCGAGATGCCTAGTGCATACTAATGTTATTACCTATTTTTATACATTGAACAAAAGTTTCTGTTTCTTGTATCGGAAAAGAATTATTGTATTTATTTCATTCGATAATTGTCTACGTACACTAAAATACCAAAGGATGTTATATTAATAGCTCTAGTTCGATTTAGTAAAGCAACGCCAAACAGATGTTGCTAAATAATTAATGTGAAACGATTTTTGCAAAACGTTTCGCATCCGCGTAATAATACGACTCGAGCAGACTGAGGAACGGCGGCGAATGATTTCCTAATATTATTACTGCAATATATATGCTGAGCTTTACGTAACTACAGTGCTTTCCGTTATTAATTTAAACATGCGTTGATAGTCGGTGGTAAAGTGGTTTTTCAAAGGGAAGCCTTTACGACGGAGAAAATAATAAATCGTGTCGCTAGAGCACACCAGTGACGACTCGTGCTTTAAAAAAAAAGGCAAACAGTTGCAAAAAAGGAAAAATAAATTTGGAATTTGGTAGATATGTGTCAATCAAAATATATAAGAGGGAATATGTCGCATGAGAATCTAGAGCTAAGAATGGCTATACTAATTGGAGAGTAAAAAATATACAGGGCATTTCAATTTAATTACATATGAAATTATGCACTTTTTGTTTACTGATTAAAAAATATTTTTTATAACATGTTGCCGTAAAGAGAATTAAAAGGGCTTTTGAATGAATGGTTCTCTATTCAAATTTTAAGGGCATCCCCAGGAACGATTGCTTCAATTGGAATGTCCTGTATAATGCAGTGCATACGGACACACATCAGGCTCGTATACATTTTTATCCAGAGAATAGGAAAAGAGGCTCTTCGACTACCTGCTTCACCTTCACCTGAATAGCCGCTACTGCCATTCAGCGAGAGACTTTGGGCGGCAGCCACGTAACATCGCGCAACGCATTGAAAGTAATTAGTTCCGGACCAAATAGAGGAGTAATAACAATAAATGCTCCACCAATGCGTGAATTTTTAGAATGCACCTCCGAGATTTCGGTAAGAAATAAGACGAATACAGACATATATGCTATGGTAGATGCTTTTTCGCTCGCACGCTTGTGGATTTATTTATTCGTATATTAAATTCAGGCGGACGTTGCATTGCGCCTTTATTAAAATAGAAAGTAAAGCGTTGGGGACGATCTTCATATTCGGGGGGCGCATCGCCCCATCGGCCCCTAATATATATATATTGGAGGCGCTCTTGTACTATCAAGCGTAGTTGCTTCTATACATCTAACAAAGCAACATGAAATTTCTGGTAAGTTGATTCTTTGGACGGTGAATTAGTGATATTAAATATTGTTTGTACTGAATAAATGGAATACAATTTTAAGCAGTAAATTATAATAGTATATTTCAAATCAACGAGGCTAACGAGGTTTGAATACTATTTTCAACTTGATCCCTTTACTGTAATGAACTATTTTTCCATCCCGCATGTAATACATTATTACGTATGCCAGTTATGTTATATTAGATTATCGACAAATTAATTAAATTAAATTAAAGTTAGGGCATATTGATCTGAAAAGTAAATTACAGTGTGTAAAGAGATGTTGTTTGCTTTGAAGGATCGCTACTGATTTATTTCTATTTTTAGGTTTGCTCGGTTCTCTTCGTCGCTGCGGTCTTCGCCGAAGACTCTAAAAAGACAGAAAAGCGCGGTCTAGATCTCAGCTTGGGCGGTGGCGGCCACGACTTCGGCAGTGGCCTAGGCGGCGGATATGGCGGAGGTCATGGAGGATTTGGTGGTGGACTCGGAGGTGGTTTGGGAGGCGGATTCGGAGGTGGACTGGGAGGCGGCGATGGCGTGCACGGAAAAATCACCCACATCACCTTGCATAAGACCATCCCCATCCATCATCCAGTTCCGGTGCCCTACCCAGTAGAGAAGAAGATTCCAGTTCCGGTGAAGGTGCCAGTGCCCGTTCATGTTGATAAGCCGTACCCAGTACCTGTTCCCAAACCGTATCCAGTGCACATCGACAAACCGTATCCGGTTAAAGTAGAGAAAACAGTTCCCGTGCACGTGCCGTACCCTGTAAAGGTACCAGTTCCAGTCAAGGTTCCCATCCACGTTCCAAAACCGTACCCAGTTAAAGTTGTGAAGCCAGTACCAGTACACATTCCAGAAACGATCGTCGTCAAGAAACCCGTCTACGTCCACGTTGGCGGTCATGACGATGGTGGCTTCGGAGGCGGTTTGGGCGGTGGTTATGGTGGCGGATTTGGCGGAGGTTTCGGCGGTGGTCATGGCTTCGGCGGTGGATTCAGCGGCGGATTTGGCGGACACCATTAATTCTTGTCGCGGCGACAAAGAGTTTCCATCGACAGCAACCAGAATATTCTACTGCGTCTCTTCTCGACAGTACTTCATCGCTCCTGTTCATCGTTTTCTCGAAAAGTTAACGTGATAGCAGCCGTCTACCTCACAAAACAAAAACGAGTTCCACAGTAGATGGAATACTTCACGATTTCTTTCAGAAACGTTGCAGCGCATCTCTCTCGTAGCACTTGTAGCATTTGTTGCATAACGTGCTCGTTGACTTTTTTTTTATATATATTCTGTTTATGTGATCATACTTATTACAAAATAAATTATTAAATTAAAAGTAAATCGTGTTTGTATCGACAGTATTATCGAGCAATTTGATTCGATAAGTCGAAGATAAGTCTGCATATACTTTATAGGAAAGGCACATGGCATTACAAAAAAATAAAAATAAAAATGGAATAAAAACCGAGCGTTAGAAGCGAGTGCATTGTTCGCTTTCACTTTCGTTCGCGCTATAAATTTCCGTTGTGGATTATTTCTGGCCAGCGATCTCCGAAACAACGCCCAATTATCGTATTACATAACTATTTATATATTTTTATGTGTATTACGAGTATAATAAAATAGTTGTGCAAAAGGTTTAGGAAATATATCTTAATTACACACATTCGCGTAATCGTCACCTTACTTTTTTTTTTTAATATTATACAATATGTACACTAAAATACAAATTCATGTCTCCCTAAAATTTCTTTGTGAGCGAATAATACGTCTAATTCAAATGTAAGCATATCTGAGGCAGCACTCTAAGAAAGCTTGAGCCCTTAATGAAACGAGGGTTACATTAGACTCATTATATTTAAAAAATACAAATACCTTAGGGAGACATGCGTTTTGAATTTGACTGTTTACACTTGATATTATTTTTAATAATAATTCTATAGAAAATTGAAATTGATTAAAAAAAAAAAAGATTACGTAGGTTATTTCGGTAATTCAATAGGACAGAACGCAAACAAATATGTTGCTACTTAACCTACCTACTGAATGAAAAGGAAAGTTTTTATTTATATGTGCTGCTTTAGTTTTATGAATTATCTGGTCCTGTTGAGATTGTTGTATATGCAATCTGATTGAATTTAGCTGTCACACCAGAATTTAGTGTTGGGATGAACGTGGTTTCATTCGCCTGTATAGCTATGAGTAAATATTGTAATGGGAAGTCACATAACGAATGAATAAGGCTCAAGGTTGCTTTCACGATATGAATGGAGATATTTCGTGAAAGGCAGGAGCAAGTAGCTCAGTTCACGGCGTGACTTTTATAATAGGTTACAATTTAGTTTTTGACAAATACCTTATTGATAATAACGCATTGATACAATAAATAGTAAATTGTTTACACACAAACAGGTTGCTACATGTTTATTCTCGTGAAAGTAATGTGAAAGATTTACTTCATGCGTAAGCCCTTCATTCACGCAATTAATAAAGTAGACTGTTTATGAAGTCGCATGATGATGAGAGTTTCGTTCCCAACCGGATGTAACAGATATCTCGGCTGTTGTTGGAGATACTACAAAGTGTTGAAGAAAAAAAGTTGTTTTTACATCTACTTTCCTATTATGTGCCTTAGAATAAAAAGCAATTGAGCATCAAATGTGTTGGATATAGCAAAGACAGTTGCTTATTCCTAAATCGAATTATCATGTAGTATTCCAATTTGTTCAAATTAGGAAGAGCTTGAATTAAAGGAAGTGAGACAAAAAATGATATATTAATGTATAGTATGTATGTATAATAAAGAAAGAAATCTTATAACATATCCTGCAAATACGTATTGGTAAAATAATTACTGATGTTTAAAAAAGTCCGGAAATTTTCATTTGTTTCAAAATTGGCTGTAGATTTGTTGTTCACTCTACCTTCTGCAAATTTGTGAGAACTGATGTTCGATTTGGAGAAAGGAAAACTGGTTTAAAATTTTCATCAAAATTTGTGTTCATATCTTTGTCATATTTTTCTTTACTACCAAGCTACGCGGAAACTTTTTTCCCTTGCTATATCAAGTGTTAGAAATAAACGTACTGCAAATGATGATAATAATTTAGTATTGGTGTATTTCAAAGCACATCCACTGAATTAGATACGACAAGTGAAAAACTACCAAAAGCCAACTATTTATGTATTTACATGCAAGCGCAAGTTTATACGTATAGTAGATTCGCTCTAAAGTGAATGTTTGCTAACTATATTCACCTATTATGTATATGTAAGCAAGTGCAAACGAACGGATGAGGTTAATGTATCAGCATGGTTGGAGAAAAAAAAAGAACATGTAAATTTTTAACTTTCTCTATAAACTATCATTTTAAAATTCTTGTTTTATAAATATTATATTTAAAATAAGTAATGGGTAATCAAAAATTCATACACGGCTACAAGTTACCCAAAAATAGTGACCGTATTTAGTTAAATGTAAAGGTTTTAAAATCTGTACATACATGTACCATCTTTAACAAACTAAATGCGAATTAAAGCTCCACAAATCTTCGATTATTTATGCACCGAAAGTACAATTTATATAGAATTATTTGCAAATAATTCTTAATTACTATTTTAGCGTGCTGTAGCTTCGATCGAGAATTTTTATAGATAAACATATGTGACAGAATATTTGCACTTTTTTAATATTAATTTTCTTTCGTATTTTAACAGAGAAACTTAATGGATGTTGACGTTACTGTTTCTCATGCAGTATTTGTTAATTTTTTTTGTGAATATATATTAATTTCAAAGAGCAAACTAAAGAAATGAATAAAAAATATAAATATCTAGGTTTACAGGTGACATTCTAAACGGAAACTGATGCGGACATGTATATCTACATTATACATTTAAATTGCATCAATATCATACAATAAAATAAGAACGATGACTGGTATAAGATTATGTAAAAGTGAGGGTCAATTTTGGCACATCTCATCTAGAAAGTAACCAAATCCCTATATAAAGGTGGCAGTTTTCTTGAGAGGCATCAACAGTTGCTTTCGAATCTTTGAATTGGCGATATGAAGTTTTTGGTAAATTCTTTGCTTTATTCGCTACGATTCCATTGATTTTATATACAAATTTTATTTGTGGCTAACTCAATCTCTAATTAACTTTAATTAATGTAGCCTTCTTATATATGTCATGTCCAATTTAACACACTTTATTTCCATTCAGCTATTTTCTTTTTCGATTTTTTTGGTGGGTATAAAGTAATTTATTTCGTAACAGGTTTGCGCTTTGCTTCTTGTGTCGGCCGTACGTGCTGAAGACAAGAAAACGGAAAAGAGGGGCATTGCTCTAGGCTACGGAAGCAGTTCATCTATTGGTGGAGGCTATGGCGGTGGCGTAGGAGGCGGATATGATATTGGCGGAAGTATCGGAGATATCGGTGGAGGTTACGGAGGTTACGATGGCGGAATTGGTGGAGGATACGGTGACAGTTTAGGAATTGGGGGTGGCATCGGAGGAGGATTTGGAGGTGACGTTGGAGGCGGAATTGGAGGAGGAATCGGCGGAGGAATTGGTGGTGGAGCAGGTGAAGGGTACATTTCTCACATCACCCTCACGAGACAAATACCGATTCCAAACCCAGTGCCGGTTCCAGTACCAGTTGTGAGACGGGTGTCTGTTCCCGTGAGAGTTCCAGTACCTGTGAAAGTGGATAAACCGTACCCGGTACCAGTACCTAAACCCTATCCGGTTCAAGTGGACAAGCCCTACCCAGTTCCCGTGGAAAAGACCGTTCCAGTTCAAGTGCCGTATCCCGTGAAAGTACCAGTTCAAGTTAAAGTGCCGGTTCCCGTGCCAAGGCCCTACCCGGTTCCAGTACCGAAACAAGTGCCCGTACCGGTTCCTGAAACGGTAATCGTTAAGAAGCCAGTACCTGTTTCTGTCGGAGGATATGGAGGAGGTTATGGCAGCGAAGGTGGTTTTGGCGGAGGGATCGGTGGCGGTTACGGTGGATACGGACATCATTGAAACTTCGTAGCGGAATTACTTTCATTTTATAATGTGATATCATTTACCTCCATCTCTATTTCATACCTACATATCGATGGCGATAGCTGGGAGCGCTAGTCAAGAGCAACTTGCAACTTCTATCGCCTATTCGATTCAAACAACTGTTTTTGTTTTGTTTTTTTTTTTTTATTGTAATTTTATTGTACATTTGAATAAAGGTGTTATGTTAAAATGCTACGTTTTTTTCCATGTCTTTCAATTACTAGCTAATATGTACATACCGTATTCACATTGCTGGATGTATATGTATTCCTAGGTTACTTTCGCGAACTTCATACTAAGCAAAAATAATACCATAAGATTAGAACTTGGTGTATATTTTATACTATAAATTCTAAACATAAAACCAATGTTCAGTTGACCGCTGACCAATTATTCTAAACGTAGTTGCATACGTACTATATAAAACAAATGTCTTGCATTAGACTTAGAGAAGAATACATATAAATAAAGAGGGAAAGATATAGGCCATCTATGAGCTGTGTAAGCGTAATATAATAATAAACAGGTGTTGTTTGGACAGCGGCGCGTGCCTTTTGATGATAAACTAGCAAATAAGATAACGAAGGAAACACCCACGCAAAAGCGTCTATTGAATAGACGGCTTTATTATTATATTATCAGTATTTCATTACTGACACTGATATAAGGTTTGTTCGCTGTGCAGTCAGAAACTATCCACAACTGAACGACGCATGCGTAATAACAGCTGTGCGTTCGCAGTGCAACAATTTCGTATTTCGACCGTTGGTAATTTAAAATTTGGTGTTCGCACAGTGTCAAAATGTAGTCAGTGACAGTTTGTGATTAATCTAGAAAGTTCACGGATTTCTTGTGGATTTTAAATTCGCTCATGCGCACTAAACGAGAGAGATACACTGCGCCGTGTGCTCCGCCGGCTGACATATAAAATCCAATTGCTGGACACAGATGGCGGTGGTGTCGGTTTTGCATGTGTTCACAGAGCAAATTATCAAACTAATTTCAAACTACAATTCCTTTTTGAATCATGCGCACTGGAAAAACCGAAATAGTTTCCAATTAAGTTCTGATTCGCACAGCGAACAAACCTTAGTCAACTCATATCGTTTTAGGATATAAATTAGTTTTAATTATCCCAAGCCGAAATTTCAGTGAAATATTAATTAAGTACACAATCATGGCTAGAAATCAAAATTTCAATAATTTCTTTCATTCACATAAGAATAATAATAGTAGTATTTATTTTAATAGTAATAATTAATTTAATAATATCACCTTTTTCTTTAATACTGGTAAAAAGGAGTATCCTCAATTTACTTCCTATATAAAATTTCATGTAAGTTATTGATTTTGAAGTATGCATATTATGTTCTTTTTTTTCAGTTTTAAATATCAAGTAAAAACATATTCAGAATATTTCAACGAGGTACAACTAATTCAAAGTTCTTTTATTGTATTTATGAATCGCCTTAGGGGCTTTAAGAGTGTAAAAGCAATAATGAATGTGTCAAGAAGTTATTTTTAGTGTAGGTTGAGCTATTTTTACAAATGTGAGAAATGGATCCAGGTGCCGAAACAATAAATATTTTTTGGTACTTCAGTAACTGACTTTATTGGACATTTTTCCATTCAAGTAAATAATTTCTAAGACATTGTGGAATTTTGGCATCCATTAAATTTTAAAATTCCAATTTTATCCTACTTGCTTCATTTAATTTATTATAAAAACTGCTTTTATTTTGTGTAACGTATAACTAGTTCAATTTTAATTTATTGCTTGTGCAGTTCTAATTTGATATCGTAGATGCGTTCAAAATTTCACTTTTTTACACACGCGACGACGTAGGCTTGTCCCGAGAAAAACGAAAAATAAAGCGTTGCAATTTGAACGCGGTCACATCGACAGTAGCCGGGTTAGAAATGCAAAAACATTGACAAAACGGAGTGAATGGTGTTCACCTAGGCAATGAACGTGAAAGTCAAAGACCTCACCGCGTAACGCATTATGTTTGTATAGAAAGGAGAGGATGCGATATATACATTCATAAAATATTTTGCTCTTTCAATTAAGAGATTAAAACGCTGTTTAAAATTATTTGGCGAGATTTGAGGAGCATGATAGAAGCAAGATAAATCAGTACATGTCATAGTGTCTGGAGTCTTCGCACTAATTAAAGAAGTTTCGGTAGTAATTTGCTATCAGCGAATAACAATTTACCCATTATTAGAAAGGGATTTTATCTGCTCTGTTTATCGATGCATATTATACAAGATACGTTAATAGAGTCTTTTCCACATGGTACGTTTATTTTATACGTACGTATGGTATTGTTATACGTTCAAAGAAAAAAAAAAAAAAGAAAGCACGCCACTAGATAGACTTCCAACGGAACCAAATCATCGCCTCCCTGTTAAGTAGGAAGGAATTGATTAGATTGGAGACCAGAAAAAAGAGCGGCATTTTTCGGATAATGACGAAATGTGATGTCTGTGGCGAAAGTAAGGAATTGTAGCGAGTATAATTTCGGTATAAAAGAGATTTGATTAGCGGACGTGCATCAGAATTCCTCGTACTACCGTCACAGGTCCTACATCCGTTCGGCAACGATGATGAAATACGCTGTAAGTACTATATTGACATATAACAGTTAGTTTATCTCAGTTAAGTGGTGGGCGATTCGAATACAAAAAGATTCGGTAACTCTAAACGAATACTTATTCGATTTTTATGATTAATTGAGTTCTTTTTTCTTAACGAATTGAAAATCGTTTTAAAAGTCGAATCACTAATCGTAAAGGGAGACAATCGAATGGGAAAATGCATAAGAATGTATAGGGTATTTTTTAAAAATAGTTCATTAAAAGTTTATGATGTTATACCATTTACTTATTAACTGTTCAATTGGAACTGTAAATGTGAAATACTTTAACCATACAATAATTTAATCATATAATTCTACATATTTCTACATCATTTTCTCATTCATTTCACCATCAGCCACCATTTATTCAAAAATAGTCCTGTCAAAATACTATTTTCCTGCGAAATATACGTAAATTTGTCCTTTTTTTTGCCATTATTTCATCAAAATAGGTTTTCGTACAATGTAGCATTTAAATTTCTGCCAGGTCTCTATCTTCTTCGTGTTGGGACTAGCCCTAGCACAAGAGCACATAAGAGAAAAGCGTGGCGTCAAAGTGATCACCCAGAAGATTCCTTATCCGGTGTTTACTAAGATCCCGGTGCCTGTAGTCAGCAAAGTGCCGTATCCCGTCAAGATCCCGGTTCCAGTACCGGTCCACAAGACCATAACCATACCCATCCCTAAACCGTATCCGGTACCGATCGTGAAACAAGTCCAGGTCACCAACAACGTGGACAGGCCCGTACCCGTGCCGGTCAAGGTACCCGTCTACATACCGAAACCGGTACCACAGCCGGTACCCTATCCCCAAGCTGTTCCCGTTAAAATCGATTACCCGGTGCCGGTCAGTTATCCACAACCAATCGTAATCGAGAGCAAGGTGCCAATCATCACTAAGGTACCGTATTTTGCCGGCAGTATTGGAGGACACGGTGGCGATTTTGGAGGATTCGGTGGATTCGGAGGATTCCACGATTTCCACTAAAATCATAAGGTAAAGTTTATCATTGTGACCTGCGTAAACACCCATCTAAACGAAAATAATTTTTATTTACAAGAAATTTTCTATTAAATTTATTCTTTAAACATCGATCTAAATCCACTTATATTTTTGTTCCGCTAAACAAAGATTCTAAATCGTTCATATTTTTTATCAATCCACTTCATCTTTATGCACAAGATTATAGTGTTTTTCTTATGATTTTCCTCTTTTATCAAATGTATTTCATTCTCTCTCAAAACTATTTTCCACCGACGTCGTTTTGACATAAATATCTCGAATGAAATTCACTATTTAACAAAAGGCTTTTCACATTATTGAAAATGATTTTCTTCTTTTTTTAATTTAAAAATTAAAAGAACAAAAAAAATTCGAGACTCTATTTTATTGGAAAAAGAAGAATAAAGCAACAATGTATTAACTATACTGCACACGTATGTACTATCTAAAAATAAAGTAATGAATCCAAAAGCAATAACGCCTAGTGAATCTCGAACTAAGAGGCTTAAATGCGAAATCGAGCAACTGGGCAACCGTTCTATTACACCACCGCGCCGTATAGGGGCAAATTTATCTAATAGGTCCTTTTCTATCGAAAAGGGTTGAGTTATTCAATGCTGCACGTGCTAATGCACGTGTTTACTACATGAGCAATAGATATTATATTTAGAAAAGAGACAATTTAATGTTCTATCATTGTAGGGAGCAATCTTCCAGATTATTCAAGGAAATCCCTATTAACATTGCTCCCTACCATGATAGAACCTTAAATCGTCTCTTTTCTAAGTGTAAATCTCCAACTCCGTCAGAATTACAATCCAATGTTATTTATCGAATCCCATGTCAAAATAGATATTATTACTTAATAGAAGGAAAGGAAGAAATTATTGAAGCGTAATATGAAATATATTTCGTTATAGCCCAAGAAGAAATAGAATGTTAGTATATGAGAATAATATACATTTTTAAAATACTTTATATATTTTTTTCTTGCAAATTTTTATTCTAAAAAGGTTACTTTTATTTCAAAATTAAGCAAACGTTACATAAAAATAATTGAATATCGAAGTTAGTTCGAAGTTTCTATGGAACTACATACAAGTATTGCATATATTTTTATTCAGATACCTTTTTAATGAATTATGTATTTATACTACTGTACTAATTTATATTATTATCCATCATCCGATTACGAAAGCTTGTGTGCAGCTTAGATTCGCATTTAATTTGCTAAAGATGGTACATTATTTCCGGCTAAGTAGTCAATCGAAGATGTCAAGAGTTCTCCAAAGTGTTCTACATTGTAAGACCTGTTTTTAATGGTGAATAAATATAATAAATTAAATAGTTTTTTTGTAAATAAAATTTGAATAGGAAGGACAATTACATTTTAATTCTACACCATTCAAACAGGATTTTTTTTAATATAATAATAAAATACTTATTGTAGCAGCGATGGAATAATTACGATCTCTTAATTGCGGCTTAATTTTGTTGGCACTTCTTTTTCTATGACCTTCCATAAGATCTAGAATTCACTTGAACCACAAATTCGTCAATAAAATACATTTTGTCTCTATGAGTAACCATTATTCTGTTATACAGAACAACATAATCAAACCTAGTTTGGACAATATCTGGTTCGTTACACCTTTGTTTGTTACAAAAGAAGCGCGTTTTACAGAATAGTGAAATGTCTTTGTCGCTCTGTTAATGATCGATATACTTGAGTAAATTTTTTGGTACCATGCATTTCTTTACATTCCTTTCTTTTCCATCTCGTTCGTTATTTTGTCTTGTAAATTTTTCTTAGAATGTTCGAAAAGACTTTAAATTGTCGTCCTGTTTGGACTGGCGAACTACCGTCATTCACCTACCTCGTTCGAGATTTTGTTGTTTTGCCTTCTTTCAGTATTTACATACCTTGACATAACAATGTGATATAGTTTTGACAATTAAGGAAATAATTTTAACAAAAGGGGAAATACCTCGATATACCTACACAGCAGACTCTTTAGTTAAGATGTTAAATAATTTTGAGAAATAGTGAAATACATTTGACAACCAAATGAAAAATAAATTATTTTTTAAATTTTTACAAAAATGCAATAATACCGTAACATTAATCAGAATTTATATTCGACTGCCTTTTATAATAGAAGTGTTAACAAGTTTTTCGGTCAATACCCTTAAATATTCATCAAAGTTAGATCCTATACTTCACATGCAAATTAAGTGGTCACCTGTTCCTGGTTCTTATTAATTATTAATATAACTTTTTTTTAAATCATTTAGAAAGTGAGAGGCAAAAAAGTAAAATTCCGATATCGGCGAAATGTTAATCTCTCATTTCCTCGTGAAAAACAATCTATCATTTCTTTAGCACAATCTATTTACTTGTACGGAATTGTTTCGCGTAGAAATTGTTTAAAGAAGCAAACTAAAGACATACTTGCTTATTACTAATAAAGTAAGATACAATGTAATAACACCAGAACTACCTACTATGCTACATGCGCATGTCTAATTGCGTGTAAGTCGGAACTGCCGCTGCAGTTGTGCCAACATAGAATGTAGTTTCGTTTTTTTTTTATATTACATTCACTCAAGAACGGATTAAAGATGTAATGAGAGAATGGGCAATCGTTATTTTAATTAAAGCATTTTTTTTTGCTATCGCTATATAAAACGGAGCAGAATGGATTGTAATATACTTTTAAAAATACCTTCACGCTCGTGCACTTAAATGGAAATAATTTTCTTTTGTTTTCAGGTTGAATTTATTCGAAGGGAGTTTACGACTGTAGAAGCCCTAGATATATAGTCACGTGTGATATTTAAGTCATTGTTAATAATTTTCATATTGTTGTTGTTTCTTTTTGTTTTTTTATATGAATCCGAATTATATTATTTTAAAAAAAAAGATCGTGTTTTGATTTAAGATACACAATGACATTGACAAAGTTATTGTTCTATAGTTTTATTTTTTAAGCAGGATACACACACGAATGAAACGGAACTATAAAAGACAACAAGAGAATATGATGTCCTTTTTTGCATAGCAAAGTTGTGAACTTTACGTTCAGGTTTTTCAAAGATTATTGATTTTATCTGACTGATTTTTGTTTCTGGAGTTTATTTTATGCTGTTTCAATTTAATATTTTTTTAAACCCATGATATTTTTTTTTTTTTTTTTTTTACTTTGTGATTGCGTTTCTCTTCTCCTAATTTATAAAAGTTCAAAATAAGTAGGAAACTATTGAATGGTTATCTCAATACCATATTCCAATAGTTTAGTAGTTTTGAGAAAACAAGGACGTAAGTATAAGAAGTTGATAAGGATTTAAGATTAGTGATTTTTTAGCGGTTTTCTGTTTCTTTTTTCGTGATTTAGACTATTTTATCATAAATAGCAGAATATCGTTTCTTTGTGCTTTTTCATCTTCATGAACAGATAAAACTTAATCTTACCTTAACGAAGGATCCATTTTGTATGTTCTTGTCTCCTAAAATAGATTTTCTCAAGTTGAAACGATTTCGTAATTATGTTAGGTTACATTGTGCTTTCCTTGCATCACGAAATTTTGACATTTTCCAGAGGACAGGATAAAAACCAGGTAGCTATAAAATAAATTACAAAAAGAAATTCTCAAATAATTTTCTTTATTTGAAACGTTATAGAAATAAGACATCATAAGCACCTACTGTGCCCACGTTACGGTTATTTCATATATGAGAGCGCTAAGAGGCATCACTGTTATTTCTCATCAGATGTTGCTTATTTGTGATTTGTTTCATGGTTGCTGTTTCTTGTTGTTCTCTCCTCTTTTAACTCGTATATTCGCTTTATCCCTTGAAGTTTCTTTGCCTTCAATAGTTTTTAGTTTCGGCGCTTTCTCCTCCCAAATATCTTGCTGAAGATAGTTTCTATAAGAAGTTGAAGTTGAAGTTAAAACTACCGTTTCCATTCTTCCTCGGCTATTCTTCCTTTCGCGTTTTGCTTGAGCGAGCCTTGGAGGAACAATCTTGGGAGAACTTCTAAAATCTTCTTTCTTCTAAGATTTTTGAAAGTTTTCAACGCAGCAATGTTTTCGTCGAGAAGAGAGACAAAGACAAGGACAAATTGGAAATATGTCATATATTAGATAGAGAAAACAATTGTTCACTTGTCAAACGCAGTATACGAATTTGAAAACACGTCAAAAGTAGAACAGTTTTTTTTTAAAATTTTTTGGCTTATTTTTAAAATTGTAATATCTGTAAAACCAAATCATTGGACAATAGCTTAGGACAAGATCTACCAGCTAATCTGCAAAGTTTTTTACATGTTTCAACCATCGATTCCTATCAAACAAATAATGTGGTTTGATAAAGAATAATTACATCTAAACTACATATTCCTGTCTAAACTAGATAAAATACGGTATTACAAAATTCGTATAGATAAAAAAAAAGTAGAAGTACAATTCAGAAGTGGAGTACTTACACATTTATTTTTATATATCTTTAAAAGTTATTTTCTAGCGGTTCGGCATTCAAAAATAATTTCCCTTTCTTCATCAACATTACCAATTTAGGGTCGAATTCGATCTTATAACTCTCGCCCTTAGAAGGTAATATCCTGTACTTGTCCAACAGCATGGAAATTCCGGTCTTCACTTGCATCAATGCGAAGCGAGCGCCGATACAAATCCTAGGACCCTCGCCGAATGGTATGAAAGTGTAATTGGGCCGTTTTGCCTTATTTTGATCGTTGAATCGGTCCGGTCGAATCTATCCGGATCTGGATAGTATTCTTCGTCCATGTGTAATCCTAGAACGCTGACAAAAACCGTCGTCCTGGTTGGCAGGACGGCTCCGTCAACTTCTGGTAGTTTGTAGTCCGCATCAGATTTGCGGAAGAGCATTGGGGCCGGTGGATATTTTCTTAACGTTTCTGAAATATGATTATAATTATACGATATCAAATATATTTGTCACTATGCTATAAGGTAAATCTTCGCATTAGTAATTTGGACGTGATAACGGTGGCATGATATGCACGCGTGGCATATTACCTAATTTTGTAGTTGCACGGATATGTAATGGTGTTTCTACGTCAATAAACGTGCATTATTAAAGGATTATAGTTCCCGCGTAACTACAAACAGTTATATACATCGTTATAAAGCGTAGTAGAGGTGGCTTCCACTGTATAATGAGAATTAATTCTGTTCGATATTTATTATCAATCATTCGAGGTTGCACTAAGGTGCTTGTATAAGTAGGTACTATTTCGAATCATCAACATTTCCAGAATCAATATTATTTTAACAGAAACAGAAGGAAATTTTGCCAAGCTACAGATTGTCTATACAGAGTGATCACGGACCCGTCCATTAAAAGTTCTTAAATTTGCTATGCTGGTTTATTTAGAAAAAATAACCTCATCTATTTATGTCACATTTACCAGTTATATCCAAAGTCATGGCCAACCTTGATATTATAAATAGAAACATCTTTTTAGTGCATTTTTAGGTTCAACTAAGCATTTTAGAGCCAATTTTATAAAACATTTACTTACCTATCAGTTAGCGTTTCAAAATTATTTTGGTTTTTGTGAAAAAATCTCATAAAAAGATAATGCGTTATGTGCGTGTAACAGCTATACGGTAAAAGGTAGAGTTTTTATGTTGACCGTGGACGGTACGTTTGCTCGACTATCTAACCAAGGAATAAAAAGTAAGCAAAATTGTACAGGATGTCCTACTCCTGTAGATTAGGGATAACTTCTTAGTACTAAAAGTATTTTTTTTTTCAAATGGAACGCTCTGTATATTTGTACACCATGTAATGTAGAATTGTACTGTCTATCGAAAATCTATAGGTGTTCTTGTACCTATCTCTATTGCTTCTTTTAAGATTAGTGATTTTCAGAAAATGTAGTTTAGAATTATGATTCTCTATGTAACCGGCAATATGACATAGATGAAGTTATTTCTTCTAAATAGATAACTATGCAACATATTATGCAACGATGATATTCCTCACCGTTAACAACCATATCTAGATATTTCATTCCCATAACACCGTCATAGGTCAATTTTCCTCCGCATTCCTTCATTGCGTTTCGTATCTCAGCCCTGACTTTTTCCTGTATGTCTTGATTATATGCCAGTTCGTGCAGACAGAACGCCATCGTAGTCGAGGACGTCTCGAATCCTGCGGCGAAGAAGACGAAACACTGAGCCGCAATCTGTTCTATTGTTAATAATTGCTCTCCAACTTCGCGCGCCTTCTCTTGCATTTCCATTAGTATCTGGACGAAATCGTTTCGGTGCACTCCATTTTCCGTCCTGTGATCGACCACCTTCTTAATGGCGCCTATGAAGAATGCCTCCACATCATCGGGTATCATTTTAATACGCGACATTTTCATCACTTTCGGAAGAACGAAAGCCAAAAATTGCGTGAACCGGCTTCTTGGTTTTGGCTCGAAAATCTGCCTGCCGTACCTTCTGAATTCGGCGTCCGGATCTTTGAAACTGTTACACTCCAAACCGAACGCGCAAGAACCTATCACGTCTGTCGTGTAACACGCCAGGATCTCTTTGATATCTAGCGGCGATTTATTAGAGGAGAGTTCTCCGATCCGTTCCAACATCGGTACTCCGCAATCCAACAGCGTGCCAAACATTTGCCTCATCTTTCCCGAAGTGAAGGTCGGCGTCAATTTGACTCGCATATTCCGCCATCGTTCACCTTCCAAATGGAATAAATGCTCTGTTAACGGATCCATCTCCTCGTTGTGAGGCAAACCGCGGCCGGTGAAATACTGGAAGTCCTTGGATAATATCATCTTGATTGTTTCTGGGTGGACAATCATGTATACAGGCTGCATGAATAAATATATTCCGCCATGTTTGTGCCCGCGTTTCTTCAGTTCGTCGTAGGCGTTCTTTAGATCGTACTTTAGGCCACGTTTCGCCCCAATTGGATTCTCCATATGCCCCCAAAATGAAGTCACTGCTAGATGAGGAACTTTCTTTGTTAACCAATATTTTTGAGATTTTTTGACGTATATCAAAACCAAAAGACATAGAAGGCTCGTTAATAAAATCGTTCCCTCAATAAGGAACGCCATATTTATAAAATGTAATGTTTTGTTTCACAAATGTTATAGAATTATTTTTCAACAGTGATTTGAACACTCTGCTTGTCGACAAACTCACTTGACTGCATTGACTGTTAACAGCTATGTCCTATCGAACTTATCTTATCGTATGTCTGATCTTATCTGCACACCGATATAGTTAGTCTAAAGAGGTGGAAAATATTCAAATAGTCCTTTCTCAGCATACGCTACACCTAAATTATATAATAAATAGTAGAAATTTTCAGTAAAGAGAAACGGTAGTCAATAAGAATTAATAAGAAAGGACGGAATGAAATACATATATGTGCTATATGCACCTATTATACAATCTGTTTTCTAGAATGTTCGCCATGACACAATATTTATTTTTGAGGTTATTAGCGATTGATGTAATCAAACAATTTTCTGGTTTTTCAATCACTTTTAGTTTTTATATCAACAACACTGTAATTTCCTGTCTAATTTTAACTGGCTTATTAATTAAAATGCACACCACATTTATTAGGTAAACACACAAAATAAAACGGAATATATACATGAACAATTAGGATCTACCATAACTATTTTCCTGGTTCCAGTTATTTTCATTTTAAATATTAATCTACTATATATATACTTTAGATAATAGATGACGCTGCTATACTGTTGTATATATTAATAATTAGAATCACTTTACATCCTGTTCTTTATTCATTAAAGTATTAAACTATTGGCATTCTTTCTTCTACACGTAATAAAATAAATAAATAAACGACAAATAAATAATATGGTGTAGATTTTTGTTTATACCGTTTTAAAATTCATTTTTTATAATAATAATTAATTTATATGCAATGTGACTTACTCCAGGAAACTCGTTAATTTTGATCTTAAATTTGCGATTTCATAAAATTTGGTGCAACTGTAATATATTGCCCAGAGTTTTGTTTCTACTCAAATAGCAGAATTTAAAATGCAAAAGGAAAACGGAGTTATTGAGTAAAATACCAAAATGAACTTATTTAAAAACTTTATCCATTACCTGTAAGAGGGCACTTATTAAATACATTTGTTGGAAGTTTGAAATATTCTTCCCGCTAAACATAACCTACGTTAACTAATCTGAATTATCTGGAATCGAAAACAAGTAGAATCTATGAAAATTAGTTGCTAGAATTTCGTCCAAGTTACAAAAAAAAAAAAATGCAGGCGTTTTTAAAATCTGGAAAATTGGAAGCTGAAGAAAGAACACCATCCACATCGAAATCACAGAGAAAAATCAAATATTTACCATGGGTTGAGAAATAGTACGTTTTAATACTTGCGTGTACGTCATTGATACCTACTATTTTCTTACTATTTGCAGCCGGCCTAAGCAAGTTACAGATATCGTAGATCAGGGTGAAGTTGTGGCTGTTCTTGGACAGTGTATACAAGGAGCAGACTTACCTAATTTGCTTTTCTATGGACCGCCTGGTACAGGCAAAACCAGCATTATTCTAGCTGCTAGCCGTCAACTATTTGGTGACATGTACAAAGAACGAATACTGGAATTGAATGCTTCCGATGAGAGGGGTATACAGGTTATTCGAGATAAAATAAAGTGGTTTGCACAACAATCGGCAAGTGCAGTCAGACCAGAGTGAGTTTTGTTTAGTTACTATTGCATATTGTGTGTTTGCTCCTATTAACGGGGGTTGTGTGCAGTGGTAAGCCATGTCCGCCCTTCAAAATAATCATCTTGGACGAAGCAGATTCCATGACGCATGCTGCTCAGGCTGCTCTCCGTCGAACTATGGAGAAAGAGTCGAGGACGACTCGATTTTGCCTAATTTGTAATTACGTGTCTCGGATCATTGAACCCTTGACTTCAAGATGTACGAAATTCAGATTTAAACCTTTGAATGAAGATTTAGTGTTTGAAAGGTAAGATAGCAGTAATTACAGAATATTAGTAACTGCCAATGGGATATTTATGGGAAATGCATGCAATAACAAACAAAAAATATAATAATTTTCAATAAATGTAATGTTTGCTAAGTGGTTTAAAATGAAAATGTTTGCAAAATTTTATTTATTACTACTAGATACAGTCTCTCGCAACAAGTGCCATAGTGAAGATGTATTTTTCAGTTGTGGTTGTTGATTATTCAAAAATTGACAAAATTGTTTGAATATCAACCAAATTTATAAATATTACTGCAGTCGAGCCGCTAAAAACGAAAAAAAAACTGACGTGTGTCTAAGTAAATCTTGGTATTCTTAATGCACACTCTATTAACACAAAAGCTTTATTACAATTACATAAATGTCGGTTTTCTGTTCATGCACGTAATAAACGAAAAGTTGACAAACTGATTGTATGAAATTTAAATGTGTTCTGGCACCTAACACTTTTATTAAAAACTAATGTAACTAACATTAAAACGCATTAGAATAACTAAATAGTTTTAGTTTTATTGCAAAATTATGACCATTGCTTGTGTGTTGACAGAACACATCTGCCGTTTATTTTTTAATGAACTATAGTTTTTTTCAACCGTATTTTTTTTAATATAATTGTTTAATATTTAAGTTATATACTTTTAAATTGACGTTCTCTATGCACCACAGCGTTATGGAAAAAAATAATGGTAAATAAACAAAAATAAATGAGTTCTAGTTTGGAGTGTCTTTTGATGCTATGTAAATATAATAGGATTTCAAAATGAATGTTATTTAAAAAATATGCAATATTATGCCGTGAAATTTTAATAAAAATTAGAATCATAAAATGATCGTATAACAAAATAATTCAAAACAATAAACAAAAAAAATAGTATCCTCTTATACATAACAAATAAACAAAATGAGAACTAACAAAATAAATAATAATTGGTACTTGATCACTACTCTATTATTCGCAACAGGTAAACTTGTTAAAAGCAATCAATATTTATACATTGGGAAGTAAAATTTGAAGAAAAGGACAAGGAAAGAAATCACAATTTATCTTGGAATAAGTTAATCAATTGAAATTGAAACGATTTTGAACAAACTTAAAGTCAAAATCGAATTTAAATTAATATTGAAAACGGTTTTTAACTTGACTCAGAAGTATCGATTTGATTCATATGGAAGTCGATGACGTCGGTTGAAACGTAAAATAGACAGATAGTATCCAAGTTTATGACGTCCCTCTTCCATATTGCTAAGAAGGGTTATGAAATTCTATATCGGTGTCGTTTGAGGTGATCGTAGTTGTACCTGTTTATTTTTAAAATTTATTATGTCACTTAACAAACACCTTGTATAAACGATTAATTATGAAAGTGTTATTTGTTGTTAATTGGATATTTTTGTTCTATCCTTTTCAACAAAATTCCTAACTCTCATAGTAAATAAACCTTTAACAACTGCAGATTACGTTGGATATCAGACGAGGAGAAATTGATAGTCGATGATGGTACTTTGCGGGAGTTAGTATCGACTTGCGGAGGTGACATGAGAAAAGCCATCACTTGTTTGCATAGTTGTTCACGTCTGCACGGCAAGGAGACTGCAATTAATTCCAGCCATATATCCGAAGTAGCTGGGGTGAGAAATAAGACATACACAACACTCAATTGTTCTAAAATAGAAGAACTGTTTAGAAAATTTGAAATAACAGTTCATTTAATTACAGAGGCAAAGCAAAAATATATTCTGCTACATGCTATAGACGCTAGACATTATATCTATGAATGTTTTCCCTTTAGATCATTCCTAAAGACGTGATCGACGAATTCCTACAAGTGTGTAAGCAGAGAGACTATGACGCTTGAGGAATTTCATCAATAGATTCGCCCTGGAAGCGCACTCGGGCTTACAGATGCTGGAACAACTGAACGATTACTTGATAGAATCAGACGAGTTTAATAATAAACAAAAAGGGCTGATTGGGGAAAAAATGGGGGTAATTGAAACCGTATCGCCCTGACCAGAGCTCCGAATAACTAACGTTTTTATTTCCAGTCCATCGCTTATTGTTTGCAGGATGGAGCGTCTGAATCCCTTCAACTTCTAGATTTGGGATGCATCGTTATGACCGCTTATGCTGCCTGAATATTTAATTACTCTCTTTATATTATGCCCTTCCTTTTTCGATTATTTTTGGTGAAAAATAAGTAAGTGAAACAGTTGCTTGTATGTTTTATTAGAATAAATTTTTTGCGATAATATATTGTGTTTTTCTTACTACAATATAACATTAAAGGTGTTTATTCAAAAAGATTAAAACTTATTAATGAATTGATGAAAAGTGTTGAAAAGAAACCCAAGAAATTTGATAAACATTCTTGAATCTTTGGAATTGCTTATTAATTATTCATGAAATATTAATGAAAAATAAGCGCGCAAATATAAAAATTGGTAAGTAGACATACATATGCAAAGTAAATTGTGTTCTAAAACCTTTACATAACTCCTTGAATATTTTAATATTTTTTTTCCTAAACTTGACGCATTTAAATAAATTGATTGAACGTGTTTTGTTAAGTTATTCGGATATTTCACGATTAAATCAACAAACTATTTTACTAGTTATGCCATTGTTTTTTTGGTAGGGGAAAATCCTTAATGGACGCCAATGATCTATGAATACAACCAAGCTACCGCTAGTATTATGATGAACCCGGGTATTTTCTTCCAGTTGGTTATGCCAATTAAGAAGTTGCAAACAGAAATTATAGAATTTTATACACAAAATGTTATGCATTAAATTTTTTTTTGGCTGTGCTAGTTAATAAGGAAATAACGGATTGAAATAATGGTTCAATTTCTCACAAATTATTTTCAATTAAAGCTACCAGTTTCGTCCAAGTGGGGACATTCTCAAGAGGACATCATCACTTGGACGAAACCCGTATTTCCTTTCGAATTTTCTAATACATGTTACATATTTTATACAGTGTGAGTCGTTAAGAATTGGCAATCTGGAAACTGGGAATAGTAGAGCCTATAACATGAGGCTCGAATTATCTTTTTGTATGCAGAATCAGATAAACCGAATAAAAAAAATGAAAGAGCGAACTTTTTTACATAAAAAATACATACTTGTTTATTTTTAATATCTTGATCGTTTTCTGAGCTTTTCATTCGAAGTTTCAATGCAGTTCGTGTATCACACAATTTTGATTTTAATTTACGAAGTTCCGGTAAAAAAATAAATAATAAAAAGAATAATGCATACACGTTCAATCATACTTTAGCAGTAGAGTAATAACATACATAGAATGTTTGAAAATAATGTCTTATAAAATCGACTTTCCAAAAAGGTAGCAAGCTGGTACCACTGTCATTACAAGCGCCTGCACATTATACTAACTGCCTTATTTCTGATTACATTGGCAGCTTCTTGATTTTTTGGAAACACTCTCTCGCGATACTCAATTCTTTCTTGTAGATATTCCTTCAAGACTAGACCAAACAGAGAAAATCTAAGGGGTTAAAATCTGGACTTCTAGGTGGCCAAGGAAATTCACTTTGTGGTGACGCTCCATCGTGTATAAACCATATATTTTCTCTTCTATCTTCTAGCAGCCCATTTAAATTTTGTTCGAGAAAATTTAGGTATAGTTGACCGTTCAGATTCGGTGGAAGTTCAAAGGGACTAATGAAAACATCAGATATCATCCCACACCAAATGTTTATTTTGAATTCGTGCTGGAAATGTCTTTCCCTTAATGCGCGTGGATTCTCAGAATCCCACAAATGACAGAGTTTCTCTTCTCGTAAGACTTTATTCATAAACGTTTGACTTATTCCTGTCGCCGCACTTAAACCGCGGGTACTTACGCCTTGATTTTCGGTAACACGAACTCGAACTTCCTCTTCTTGTTCTACTGAAATTGTATTTGGAGCACCATTATGACGCTTAGGATGAAAACACCCAATTTCCCTTGGGCGATTATAAAGATTTCTAAAAATTCAACAAGTTTTCATAAAGTATATACTTTTGGGTCTGCTTAATTTTTCTGTACTTTGACATATTTTCTCACGTGACGTGAAAATATGGTAGACAATTATTAATAATTTCTCTGACAAGCCAAATTAGTGGGCGAATCTTCAAGTAGTAGCAATTTGTGTAAATATACCAGATGATTTTGTCTGCCAGACACGTAATCATAACAACATAAATAGAGGATATGGATGCTATAATTAAATTTCTCACGGAAAAAATACAATGTAATGCTGCTTGGCGAAATACATATGCATTTTTAAACAATACCTGAAGTATGTAATTGTCATTTATTATACTTTAGTAGAGAATTACATATATCCAAAATTCGAACGTAGAATATCATACACTGATATAATAATATTATATATATACGTATATTCCCACATGTGTTCAAGTATATGATGTACCGATGCATCTACATAAACAGTTATTACATTAGAATATTTTAGGAAACAGATTAATGCATTTCACTTAAAATAAAAACTAGACATATTTGCTTGTTTTTGATAAACAAACACTGAGATTTATTTTATGACGCTCTAGATAAAATTCTGGATTGACGGAGATTAACCCAACAAGATCGAAAATGCGACTTGAATTTGATGAACGAAGATTTTGATATATTACCCAAAAACGTTAACCATATCGATATCCAGATTGTTTAAAAGGATAATATGATTTTGAATAGAAAACAGCAGCAGAGTTTTATCGAAATTACGATGTGTATCTGTGCTCAAACGTATTTGCTTTTTTTTCATAGAGCATAGTGGAGATGCCTTCGACTTTGTGAGCTTTCTTTGATTTGTTATTATTATTATCTGTGCTTTTAAAGTTATTTCGACACGCAACCGCTTAAGAATCGTAATAATTTTCCAACATGTAGTTGCAAATTTAGTGCTCCTCCAAGGTTCCAGGCTTAATCATTACAGCGTTTCCTTTCTAAAATATCCACCATAATTATTAAAACGTAATCATGACATGAGGGAATTCGCGATGCCTATAAAAATAGGACTGGTGTCGATCGCGCTATGGACAATGAAAATGGCTTTCGCGGAAGTAATCGGTGTATTCGTGGCACTCGTATTCCTCCTAGTTCTTTACGTAAAATGGGCGCACACATACTGGGCCGTAAGAAGATACCTCAGCTGGAATGTACTTCGTTCTGGGGCAACATGGAGAATCCGCTGAGACAAAAGTACGGCATCAAGCAAGACGTGAAAAACGCTCATGACGAGTTTAGAAGACGCGGCGTACGCCACGGAGGCATTTACCTAATGACACGGCCGGTTTATGTTCCAGTCGACTTAGAATTGATCAAGAACATCTTCTCGAAGGACTTTCAGCACTTCATTAGCCACGGGCTGCCTTACGACGCGGAGAAAGATCCCTTGAGCGCGCACTTATTCAATCTGGACGGCGATGATTGGAGAAACGTGCGCGTGAAACTGACGCCGACATTCACTTCCGGCAAAATGAAGATGATGTTCGAGACCCTGCTAAACTGCGGGGTTCCGATGATTGAGCACGTGGATCGATTGTGTGTCAAGCGCGAACCCCTGGACATCAAAGAGATCCTCGCGTGTTACACGACCGACGTGATCGGCTCTTGCGCGTTCGGTCTGGAGTGCAACAGTTTCAAAGACCCCGACGCGGAATTCAGAAAGTACGGACGTCAAGTGTTCACCGTTTCGCTGCGAAATAAAGCTCTGGATTTTCTGAGATTCGTCTTGCCGTCGTTGTCGAAAATCGTGTACGTCCGTAGTGTTTCCATGGATTTAGAACGGTTCTTCATGAGGGCGATCAGAGGCGTCATGGATTACAGGATCACGAACGGTGTGAAGAGGAACGATTTCATGCAACTCTTCCTGGATATGCAGAAGGACGCGAAGGCGGAAGGAAAAGATTCGCTCAGTTTCGATCAGATCGCCGCGCAGGCTTTCGTATTCTTCTTAGCGGGTTTCGAAACGTCTTCTACTACAGTTACGTTTTGTCTGCACGAGCTGGCCTTCAATCAAGACATACAGAGTAAAGTGAGAGATGAGATCTGCGACACTATGAAAAAGTACGATGGGAAACTTACTTATGATGCCATCATGGAGATGAAGTATTTGGATCAGGTAATTAACGGTAAGTAAACGTACATTTTTTGCTTTTCAGATTTTGCAAGTTGATACATTTATTCCTACATTTACAAATCATGAAATCTTAAAATGTAACATCCCAAATAATGTTTATTTTTATATTTTGAAGAATGACAATGGTATGCAAGTTTTCATGGAATGTTTTTTTTAGTTTACAATAGCTTTATTTAGTACATATATTTGCAATATACATATATCCTTCAGAATAATTTTCTTTCTACATATGCATTATTTTTCGATCGCCATTGTTACTCGTATTCGGTGTATAATCCACTACATTATCTTACAGAAACCCTACGAAAATATCCACCAGTTCCGTTTCTTACGCGAGTGTGTAACAAGGACTACAGGATACCGAATACGGATGTGACTTTGACCGCCGGAACGGACGTCTTCATCAGCGTCCTTGGAATACAGAAGGATCCCGAATACTATCCGGAACCGGAACGTTTCGATCCAGACCGCTTTAGCGAAGAGAACAAAAAGAAACGGCCGGCATTCACTTTCCTGCCGTTCGGAGAGGGACCCAGGATCTGTATCGGGCTTCGTTTCGGCGTCATGCAAGCGAAAGTCGCCATGTGCTTGCTTCTCAGTAGATTCATATTGCGTCCGACTAAGGGTGAAAAGTACGATTTGGAATTCGAACCGACGTTGATTATATTAACGAAGAAAGGGAATGTGACACTAGAGGCTATCAGAGTGAATAATTAGAATTTATATTTTTTAATAGTTAAGACTATGTGACATATTTTTTTTTTGAAACTTACTACTAAATAAAAACAATGTTATCAAATTACTGATGTCGGGAATTTCGATTTTTATTGGTAGGTAGCAGTTGTAATAATAAATTTCAACATGCTTCAATTCGATTGCCCCTTTTTGTAATAAAGCAATAATTTGTTTTTTGTGAAAGAAAATTTATTTTACTGTTAATGTCATTTAACATCTTTACAAAAGTAAACTTAAATAGGTACTAAATATGCTATGAGATTATACTTTTAATATTTTCTCTAAACATGGGTTATTGTTGTAAACAGTAATGTATGGTAATGCTTTAATATTTATAGATGATTAGTTATGGTTTTTTCGATCCAAACACGTGTCTTTACCACATCGGTTAGAAGAAGGTAATGGTTCAGGTTGCAACTTAATGATATTGGATCTCGTAGCAGATGATTGACTAAGCCTCTTAAGAACCATTTTCCAGACAAATTGTCTTTCACTATAAAGCTCGCTCCGCTATCGTGTCCACAGATAGTGCTAACGCTATTTCCGGTATCTGTAATTCAAGCAAAATAGCAAAATGTAAGTGATATAAAAACGGGACAAAAAGAAAGATTATTATATGTTTGCAGGTAATTGAGTTATATTAGGACATACCTGTACAAAATACGTTACGCGTAACTTCGCCTCCAAAAAATTTATTACTCCTGAAGCATAATTCTTGCGGTACGACAGAAAGTTTCGCGCTCTTCGGCACCCGACCACCCTCTTCCGTTGTCCATCCAACCATCATCCCCGACGTTCCGACGACTTGTTCGAATTCTTCTCCCCCATTCCACAAACAGATCGGCCTAATCGCCGGTTGGAATATTATCGGCTCATTCAAGATCAGGATTGCGATCCCCGAGTCGGAGTTAGTTTCCACCGACCTGATCTTCTTCACCGTACTATTGGTCTTTGCAGAATCATCTAATCTCAGCTTACCTAACACGATAAGCAAATTGCCGTCTTTTCCAGCATTGACGCTAGAGTTTTTCACGCAATCATCGGCTACAACGGAACATATAGAAGGGAATTTACTCTATTTAGAACGCATGTATGACTACGTGCCACATAACAACCTACCTGTTAAAATGTGTTTTTCAGATATTACTGTTCCCGTACACCGAAATTCGTAATCAGTTTTCTGCTTGTACACGATCGCCGCCAGCCACGGAAAATCGCCGGGTCCAACTTCTTGAGTGTACGGAAAAAGAGATTCGGAGTTCCTTTCTTCGGCTACACCACATTGATACGGTAAACTGGTAAACGTGACATGTGAAACGGGAGATACTGTTGGTGATGGTAATGTCCTAGATACTTTGTCAGATGGTGTTTGGATCACCTGAGTGGACTGAAATGATTGCGAGTGAAATGGACCGAAAGTAGTCACAGTAGATTTGGCCCACATGTTCGTTTGCACTACCCCTGGAATTACTATGAAATAAAACAAAAACATTAGAGTTATTGGAGCATTCTTTATTTACAAAAGAAGAAAGTGCTGTGCTAAAGTGGAAACAAGTATATTTTCTTGAAAATAAACATAAAATATGATTTCTATCAGTTAACAAGGTCAAGAAATACGCATGCTATTCTGCCGGGCAGTTGTACGCTTCGATTTACCATCTCCAATCCGCATGCTATCGCTGTCTAACGGCAAGCATTCATAATTCAATTCAACATAGCCCACATTCCGTCTACTAAGGGACGAAAAGAATATGATGCTCGATTTAATTCGGCTGAACTATATCAATTTGTCGAACGTTAATACATTTACTAATACAAAGCTACTAATAATGCAAGTGTATATTTGTATTAGTACATTTATTCCCGTTGATGCGGTTAGCAAGTACTTGTTCGATTATATATATATCAACAATCACAGGTTTGAATTCGGCATAGTACCAATAGCTCAATTGGTTAGAGCGGCCGTCCGGAGAACGGTGGGTGCATGGTTCAAATCCTGCTTGGGAGATTAATTTTTCTTTGAAAAATTTCTCCCAGAAATTTGTTACAGTAAATCAATTTTCCTATTTGTATTTATATTATATGTTAATACATTTGTTCTGCGGCTTCGTGCGTAGCTACGCCTATAGTTGAAATCCTTCCCATTTCCAGTCGCCCAAAATGCAATCAATATACCTAACTAATATTCGCTTAATATAAAACCAATATTACACTGCTTTTCTGATATTACATACAAGGAATTTCAATTGAAACGACCCATCTTAAGTAACTCTTTACAACAGCTTTTAATAACAAAATATGACAAGAAAAATTGAGAAAACAATTACAACATGATTTGGAACGTAAAATGTGAATGTTAAAGACAAATTAAATAAATACGGAAAAATGAAAATGACGTGAAACTTTATTTTAATGAAACACAAGAGGAGTAAAATTAGTACTTACGAGGATCCGGCATTCCACTGCAAAGAAGTTTACTGTTGAATTTTAAAGATGTCAATTTGGGAATAACGCTTTGAACTGGGAACCTTACAGCGTAATTCAGAATACTGTCTCGTTTAAAAAATTCGGGCGTCTTCGACAACGTAATAATTTGAAGGTTGTTCTAGGACAAACAGTACCATAACATTTAAATCGGGTTATATCATGTCTACACCCATACTTAATCAAAAAGATTGTAATATACATTTAACATATTTTTGTTTTAGTTTCATTTTTCTTTTTTTCATAATAGAGACGGAGAAGAAAAAAGCTTACGTAAATATGACCGGGACTGTTCATGGACATCTTAATTTCCACCTCGGATATAGATGTACCATCTCTGCGTACGGTGATAAGTCCGTAATGCCCGCCATATCTACTATCGAAAGCGTATTTGAAAATGTTTGGGCAGTTGACTGATGGGTATTGTCGCTGTGCGAAAACGCTTGATGAAAATGTTAGGGTAATACACAGAAACCGGAAATTAAGCACTTGTTCCCACATATCAAACACTAAGCTCAACTTGCTATAAATCCTAAAATACACTAAATCCGATATACAGAGAATCTTTCTAAGAAGGTTATGTAAATAGTCGGTCACACAATTTTAATAGTTCTTTAATGGTCCGGTAATCGAAGTATAATTAAGAAACGTTTAAATGTGCCCATATCTATGAAGGATAATTGCCCTGGTATCTATTTACATTTTGATAAATATCTTGTTACATTTCAACACAACTAGAAAATTCACATTTACTCAATAAAGTTTTGATATTGTGTTCTTACAAACATATTGATGTTTTCAAAAATTCCCTATATAGTCGTGACTGACGTTAGACAAAGTTGAAACTCGCAATACAAAAGCTGAGGTTTCGTCACCTTAGAAGTAGATGCAGAATAAATAAGTACTATGCTTTCAAATACACATTCCTGATTAAAGTAGTCTGTTTTTTAAGCAATTTTTTAGTAAGACTGCCGACACTAGGCTATTTTTAAATAATTGTACTTCAAATCATGAGAGCTGGCTGTCAGTGACAAACCAAAATTAAAAAAGGTTGCATTTGATTGTTAGTAGTGTTTTATTACAACATGTTAGAATTACACATTATTATCGAAACTGATCGAGAATTCAATAACGGAGAATGAGTTTATTCCATTAATCAGTGCATGCAGTGGATTTCTGGCAACAGTTCCCTAACCTAGCAGTTACTTCCGCACAGCTTCTAGGTCATGCCTCCACTTTTATTGATAAATTTGGTACAACTGGGGCAGTAGCTCATAAACCTGGCGATGGTGCACCTAAAAAAACGAATCGCAAATTACGTAGAGCATATTCGATATCGAATGGATAACTTACCTAAAAACAGTTTCAAAGCTTTGTCATCAAAATCAATTGTCAGTAGGAATATGCCATACCGTTTAAAAAAAAAAGCCTTAAAAGTTATTTTTGTTTAAAATTCAAGTAATTCATGAACTCACGCAGATAGATTTTGATACGAGAACAGCGTACTGTCAACGCATTACAAAGCATCCCAACCCCATGTTCCACCTAAAAGATACTACACGAGTAGTACTACATGGATTCCATAACAATTGAAATGATCCAAATCAAACTAAATAATTTCCCTGTGATTGTTAATAACAAACATATAAACAGTAGGCTCGCAATTATATGAATACTACTTTATGTGAAATGCAGAAATATGTGAAATATTAGTTCACCTAATCGTGAATCTATTGTAAATCGACCAACTATCAGTTGTTATTAAATGCGCCCATGGAACGACTTTTGTTATTTCCCGGCATTCGCCAAGGACATTGATTATATATATAGTATACTTATATAAAATCAACGGCCAAGGAGTAAGGGAAAACCATGGCAAAAACCTTACTCTAGAAGGATCTGGGAAGAAGTCCCACACCTTGTTACTGATAACCGGCTAATTATTGTTATTCTTCTGCATTTTGAAGAGGTAGCCTCCACGTTCTGTCAATTCCGACAGGTATGCCGTCGTCAGGTAGCTGCTCTCTTCGCATCGTGGCTAATTTAATCCCTTGGTTAATGCCCTAACTTCCGTACGCGACCGCCACTCCTCAGTGAATCGGCATTCAAATAAAACATACCCCGCTGTAGCTACCCCACCGCATTCACAATGCAAATCATTAACCCTCCCAATTCTATATAAATATGATCTAAAATTACCGTGATCCGTTATTAATTCGATCGCCTGATACGATAAATTAACCCTCATTTCCCTAAAACGTGTAACACGTGTACCTATAAATTTCCTAGTCCACCTGTCATTTAAAAAATATTCCACCCACCCTACCGATCATATTGTATGTACTCTAATCAGGAAAGTATTTGAAAGCATTGTATTTTGAGATAGATTTGGACATCCTTCTTATTATGGACGTAGTGATGTTACATTAAATATCAAATCACTGCATTAATAAAGAAAAGTATCTTAGGCAATTCGATGAAGGTATTTATCCATAACGAAAAGCTTACGTCCTGTCTAAACCATCGACCAATTTATAACTAATTTTTTTATTTGAAAAGAGGCTTTCTACAGCAATAATGACAAGTATGTGTATTAAACAATAATATTACGTAATAAAGAAATAAATAACAATCAATATGTTTTGCTTCGCCATAATGAGAACCTCGACTCAATAATATCAAAACACTACATTATTACTTCGGTTCTCCCACGTACAATATCAAAATTCAGCCTTGCCTACTGGGGTAGAATCAGAAACCAGTCCCCATTCTTCGGTTCTCTTCTTGACCTCCTCGTATGAAGCGGGAAACCAAGTGAGCAGATATTGCCAACTATTTTTGCGCAAGGCCAGCACTTCCACGATTGATATCGCCTTGTACGAAAGATGGTACGGCATCAGTTTCAGACCTTGCGCCTCGCCGAAGGTCATATTGGTGCGTAACGTGTGCATGTGAATCTCTTTATTGTTACTTGTGACATAAGCGCCCACTTCCCCTTTGTGTATAAAGTACATGGTGTTGTCCATATCGCCCTGGGCGACTATGTAATTCCCCGGAAAGTAGATGCAGCGTTCCAAATGAACAACCAATTGTCGCAGGAAGTCCTTGTGTGTTTTGGCGAAAAGGAAGTGGTTCTCCAAGTGGCTCATGTACAGATAGTTCATAATGTCCTGTTGCAGATAGGCGGGGGCGTTGTGTATCAGCATGGGCATCCATTCGCCGCGTTGTATCTTCCAAAGTTGCAAGAGGTAACCCCACACGATGTTCAATATTGCTTGGGACAGATGATGGCTCTAAGGATACAACAAATTGTAAAATTAGAAATAAGATTAATAAAATAATCACATTGCAAAAGCTATCAGCAGTGTATTGAAGGTGTGGAAAATAATTTTCAAATTTTAATATAGCATGAAATACAATGTATTCTTATAATTTTATTCTTTAATGTAATTACTTTACTTTTGAGATTTCAATAAATATTTTTAAATTTCGATAGTTTTATTGCATCCTAGCGACCTCTCTTCTATCTAATTTGAATATTGTGAGCAGTGACCTTTTATCTGACAAGTTATAGCAGGAGGCACTTGTAGATGTATCAACTGACTGGTTGGGACACCTTTCCAGATGATTTCTAACGAATCGATAGTTATTGTATCTCTATTGTAATATATAGTTATAAAGTCACAGGAATCGTACAATAAAAGAAAACTAAAAAAAAGAACAAAGGACTGTTCTTTTATTAAATACACCTAACCTACTATTCAATTATTATTTTAATTAATATAATTAATAATTGCTGCCTATTTTAGTTCAATCCTAGAGAAATTATGTTGGACCGTACATATTTAATTTATTAAACAAAGTTACTAACTACATACGTCTCAGTAATAGGTAGAAAACCCAATAAGATGTAGATGTAGATTTAGATATGTTCCAATAAGTTAGAAATGAGTTATATTGTTTATAAATTTAAACGGCAGCGCCATCTATTAATCCTCGCCTTTTAAAGGCTCTGCTTAAATAAATAAATAAAAAAAAACTTACCTTCAAGTAGTTATTCAATTTCTGAATGCTGTACTTGTAATTACTCAATATCGTGTTCTCGATTATGATTAGTGTGACGAAACCGCTAGCCAGCGCCGGTATTACGTACTGAGTGAGGATTATGAGAAACATGGCTACACTCAGTTCCGTTATCGTATACGGGCTGACGTACGTCAGAGTGGCCGAGGTGAACATGTTTCCGATGTAACCATATGCGGCGATGATCGAGTGGATACTAGTATTTGCTTGGATCAATTCTCCGTTCCAGTCGTTGTAATGGCAGTAATTTTCGGGGCAGGTAAAGAACATCCTAGAAAAGGAAGGACCATCATCCCCGCTCCGAACTTTACCCCTTGAACCGCGTCTATACTCACCAGATATTAACCATAAATTGCAGGTTAAACAGTGTTTTGTAGATCAGATACGTCCAGCGCAAGTGCTTGCTGATGTTCAGTTTGTAATTGCACACGTTGTAATAGTAGACGAGATAGAAGTATCTGAGGATGCGATTGCAACTTCCATAGGTCTCGTACTTGGCCCAGATGAAACCGACTGGAATCTCGAAGGGTACGCACGTGAACAGATCGAACCAGAACCAGCGTTTCAGGTAGACGACCATGATCTTTTTTGGTTCCGTTTCGACTATGCCGGTGCTCACGTCGACGTACTGCAGGGTGAAGCCGAAGAATATATTCGAGAGGTACAAGATGTCGATGAAGTAGATGAAAATTCGGACTGACCAGGGAGTGGAGGTCGCCCAGCACATGTAGATTAACACGACTAGGCTAGAGATGACGGAGATGTGAACGTTTATCATGTACTTCCACAACCAAAACCAGAAGCTCTCCTGGTTCACGTATTTGTTCACCGTAATTATGAGCCACTGATAGCAACGTGCGAAGCCGTTTTTAGCTATGTAGGATTCTCTCATCTCCCGCGTATTCACGAACGGTTCCAAATACTCCAATTTCAATAACCTAACATTCGTATAACGTCTAATAAATACACGTCGTTTAAGATGAGGAGTGTAGAGTGACAAAAAAAAAGTAGAGTGTGTCAATTCTATAGTAAATACTAATTGCAAAGGATAATGAATAGAATATCTTTATATTCGTGCGTGACATTTTGTGTATGCACATGTCAATATATAACATGTATGGCAAAGTAAGAACATGGGTCTAATACAATAAAATTAATATAATCAAAATAATTTGATATACACAGCATCCTCTTTAATTAAGAGGTTAAATAGTTTTTTTAGAAATAGTGAACTATATTTGACAAAAATGAAATATTAAAAAAAAATGCAGTAATATAAATCAAGTTATTAATTTATGGGACTTTTAGCCACCTAGTTCCGGTTTTAAAATGTACATCATGAAAAATACTTGTAAAAAAAAAAAAGCCTAGAATAACACGCCGATCAAAGAAATGTAAAAAATACATTCATTTAAAAATAAAAATGTTATGAACACTTTCGGTCAAATCGGTGGTAATCGGGACATTACAAGTATGTGATGTACTATAAGCCTCCCCAAAATTTAAATTTTTATCTCAAATAATGACAAAGTTACAGAGTATAACCAATTCTATTGTCATCCGGTATATCGTAAAAGAGAATGATGCTTATAAGAAGACGTGAATAGCAAAATTAAGAAACAATAAACAAATTGGTTGCTAGTTATAGTAGACATCAACGAATAGGAAATGTATAGATTACAAGATAACTTTAATCCAGAACGTTTATAGCTTATATTTATGCCACAATGTATTTTTACTTACTTTATGTCTCTCATCACATTCCTCGCTTGTTCGTTCTCCCAAGGTATCATGACCTTATGGAATTCTTTGCTGTCAATGGCTAATACGATAGTGTGCATTTTCGCCACAACGCTCAACGTCTGTCTAAGGACGCCGACACGCGAAAAACATCCGAATATGCCGCCCGCTTCTAGCGTGCTTATCACCACGTTAGCAACGATTACGTCCACCTTGCCTTTGTATACGATATAGAGCTTCGTTTGGACGTCGTTGCAGCGTATTATGTGCGCGTCCTTCTTGAAATGGACCTCTTCGAGACTGAGCGCGAGACGTCGCAGAGAATAGGGCGACAGGTGGACGAAAAGCGACGTAGACCTCAGAGTGTCCTCGTACAGGAAGCAGACGAATTTGACGCGCAGGTACAGGTTCAATTTACTGCACACCTTCACGATGCTGGTGCCCTGGGTTTCTTTCCACACGTACTCGTTGTGGGCCACCGTCTCCTTGATCAATTTCTCCTCCAGTCTCACCTCCTTCGCGAACTTGAGAAATTGCTTCATTCGTGCCTGGTAGATTGACAGGTTGATATTGCCACCCACCTGAAAGCCGGAAAGATGCATACACCTGACACCGGACTCCGATCGGGCGACGGCTCTTACCGTGGAACTGGTAAACTTGGCGACTATGGCGGTTCTGAACATGTGCAAACAGAACACCATCACGGTGAAGAAGAGCATCTCATTCTCAGTGATCGCCTTGTACGCTCCAGTGAGGGTGTTTGCGTAAATGGCGAGGGTCAGGTAGACACTCTGTATAGACATGACGTACCAATTCCTGTAGGGCTCCTCTAACGGAGACTTCTCCAGCCAATTTTCACCAAAGCAATCCATGCCCTCGCTAGTAAATCGGCAGGTGAAAAGTAGCAGGAAATTGGCACAGATGCACAAGATAGCGCCGGTGACGATGCTGTATCTGAGCTTCATCAACATGGAAGCCTTCGACCAGTGCAATTCGCTTTCGCAGTAGTGTAACACGCTCAGGGGTCTGTACAGCTGAATGGGTCTCGTTAATAATCGGATGATGCCTTTCGTTCGCGTCTCGTAATTGGTACCGAACAATTTCGCAACGCTAACCAGCGTCATGGGCAAGGCACCCATCAGATCGATGATGAAGGACCGCGACAAGTAATGTTTCGCGGTGTACAAGGAGTGCGTTACCAGTATCCCTTTTTCGTTGTAATATTGACAGTGTAACCTTAAGTACACATCGACGCCAGCCATTACCCTGGAGGAAGCTACTATGTAATCGGGGTAAACGTAGTACGCGGCTGGTATGTTTATGGAGAGTACCGTGGCTAGGACGTCTACTACTATGACTGTACTCCTGCAAGCTTCCCAAATTAGAAACAGCGTCGTCTTGGGATCAATAGTTCTACGCAATAATACGTATCTGATGAAGCTCCATTCTAGAATCAGTAACGACATTGTTTCTTTTTTAAATAACACGAATAGGTAGTCATGTTGTCCCTTCATTCTGTGCAATTCTGGCACAAGAAGCTCTTTAAAGAACTTGAGGGGTTTTTATTTATCAGTTTACGTTTAGTGTAACCTATAAGAACTCTGTGGTTATGCACAAGGGTAATTAGACCTACGATAACGTGCGGAGTATGGGGCAGTTAAAATGCTAAGTGCCGTACAAAGGCTGACATGTCTGTGTGCTACGGTCAACAAAAACACGACGGTGTTCCAAGCTGACGTTGGTGCAATACATCACTGTGTCCGAATACAATGTCATTTCTGTCTACGTCTAACATGATCCGAACATTCTAAGTTAACGCATGCGCGCCTTGCTTATTTCTTTATCAAAATTACTGAAAATTATTATATTTATGATTGTAATTTCCCAATTTGTAAGAAATTTTAAGTTTTCCTAAGAGATATTAATATTTTTCTTGGTAATATTACAATGATAGAGTTTTTTTTTTTTTCTAAGAAATAGAAATCTTCCTATAATATTCACGTAAAATACTTGTATTATGCGAATATTTCCACATTTTTCTTAAGTTTCTGCGCGTTTACTCCCATTCGGTGCGAAAAATTACAAAAAAAGCGATTTTTACCAAGAAAAAATGAACAATTTTTCTTAATGTGTATAATTAAAAAAGTTAGTTAGGACAACCAAATAGAAGGACTTACGTTTCTCCTTAATGGGCTTCAAGTACTCATCCTTTACGCGCTCGTTCTTCTGCCGCAATATCTTGTAATCGAATGAATCCGGTTTTCCGTGCGAGGGTTTTGCCGAGCGCAACTCCCACAGTCTGCAGCTCTTCTTCTTCAGCAGATTGTTGTAGAGATTGAGATGTTCTTGGAGTGTCTGCTGCACGAAAAGGTATTCGGACCTGTGGCTGCGCAGGATGTCTCGAAACGTATCGTACGGCATCTGCATAATCTCTACGGCCGTTTCGGTCACGATCGTCGTCACCGAATACATCCGATGGAGGAGTTCGACGGGTGCCAAGATGTCGCCTTTCTTCAATGTCACCTTAATACCTCTCTCCCTGTCGCCCGGTAAGTCCGACACCATCGAACAGTAACCCCTAAGGATCACGTAGACGGTGAGAACGGTGGCGCCGACTTCGATCAGCGGAGTGTCCTCCGGCAGTATGGTCACCCTCATGTGCATCGACATGCATCGAATCAGTTCGTCGCTGAATACGTTGAAGAGCGGCACCTGCTTAAGGACGGAAGCGATGCGTTCGTTGATGATGTTGGTCTTGAGTTCCTCGGAGACGTCATTCAGGATGCCGCTCGACCCTTTTATCTGGGCGTCCTCGTTGTATCGCCAATTGAAGTCCAATATGTGTATGAAGCTCGAATACAGCTCTGCGCCTACCAATCTGTGCTTCATGATATTCTTTACCACCAGCATTTCGTCTTGGTGGGCGTACACCTAGTGCATTTTAAATTACTTAAACTAATTACATTAATTTATAATAATACAATATTATATTATGAATAAAATAGTTGTGTAAAATTCAAGTGAATTACAATTATGAATATATTTCATTTTCTTTTTTATAAATTTAATTAATTAAGATTTATTTATAACTATTAGACAATTTTGAATTAGCCAATGTTAATATTGGCGGAACGTCAATAAAAAAATAAATGTATTTTCTACATTCAAAAGTTTATTATTACCATTTCCGCAAAACCAAGCTACATGAAAGAAACGTAAAGGAAACGGAAAAGAAAATATCTAAGAATCACAGTTAATATCTAATTAACTCTCATATTCATAGCGAATGTGAAATGTTAAGGAAAAGTATGACTTAAGTAAGAACACTAACACTTGAATAATTTTCTACTTCATAGTTACAACCACGATTCACTTTCGGGGAAGGACACCTTCTATAGAATTGAAACAAAAAGAAAATAATCGGGGCGCAAAGATTGTTAATGGCCAGCTCTGCGAACGTGTATTCATCTATTTCGGTCGACGCGGCGTGCGTTATTTCGGGTATATTACCGGTAGATTTATGTTTTTTTTTTTCATATGCGGGTATAACCCGAAGAAAGACCTATTGTACCCCATATCAATTTTAACGCTCTCAGTCAGATAGCACCCTATCAAAGAAGTTCGCAATGTGTCTGAGAGTTCTGAGTTCGCCCAAGCTATCCCCTCCATTTCCTGCGCACTCCCACACATTCTGCACAAGGAAGAGTTCGCTAGCCCCATGCGATACACGTGCTTATTTAGTGCGCAGTGCCCAGTTAAGATTCCTATGAATAATCTCAATCTGTCCCTGCTCATAAAGACTACCTTACGGAGTCTTTCCACATTCGGTTGTAGCCCTAGAGATTTACAGTGTCTTGCGCCGGCGAGTCCATTCCAAAAAGGAACAGTGCCTAGCACCAAGTTGGGACCTGACAAACACGTCGCGTTGGTTCTGGATCTAAGAACGGCAGCTGTAGATGAGGGTTCAATTACGGCAACAAAAATTAGATTAAAACCGAACGATTGAGAAAGGCGAGTAAGATATGGGGGAGCGAATGCATCCCGCAGAATTGATAAAGTATTTTTAATTTTAGTGAAGTGTGTAAAATCTTACCTTCTTGACTTGAAGAACAGCGGTCGCCGTCAATTCAGAGAACATAAAGCTGTACATGAAGTAACCAAGGAAAATTATCATAGTGATAACCACGACGTCTACCATTAGATATCCGGGTTCCCTGTTCAAGCCATGACCCAAATATATCACAGTTCCATACAAATGGGATACAATCAGATTATGACCGCTCGTACCGTATTTGTATCCGCTGGCGGTGAACCAGCTCCTCTCCTTGCATTTCCCCCCGAAGCAGGAGAGGGCGAACAGCGCACAGGTGGAGGAATAGAGAAATATGACGGATAACACTATGTACTTGATGAAACGCATGTAGACGTTATCAGTCCAAAGATTCTTTTCCTTCTCATTGATCAATATGAACACTTTGTAGATCTTTATCGTTCTGGGCAGTTGGCCCAATATACTATAATCTGTCGATTTAATGAATCCAATCAGACTCCAGTACGGCAGACTACAGAACACATCTATGAGGAAGCTTAATTGCTTGAGGCGGTACAGGACGATATCTCTAGAATTGGAAATGAGTTTATCTTTGACTTTCACTGCTGTGGATAGCTGAACGTAAATATCTAGGTAATAAAGGGCGTCCAGGAATAGGAATATAGTTTGCATGGATCTTCCAGTCTTATTCTCGAAAACTACGTAATACGGAACGATCAGGAATTGCACGCAGGTACTGGCGATGGTTAGATATTCGCAGAATGCCCGAAAGGAGGAGTTCGGGTCCATGATCAATGGACATTGCGAAGTTAGACAGATCGCTTGCACCTTCAGCTCCACTTCTTGACTGAGCACGATCATGTCTAGGTACTGTGACGTGAAGGTTAGGTCCAGTTTCTTCCACATTGACTCCGTTTGGCGCTTCTTGTTTGCGTGTAATGCCGATATGATCCTCCACTGCTTCTTAAGTCTTTTAATCGAGGTTTCGTGCTCGTTCGCGTTAAGGGCGCGACGCATTTCTCTCACGTCTGCTCTAATCGTTTTCGCGTTCATGATTCTAGTATTGAGGCATTGTAAGAGGTACGTGCTTATGTTCGCGTCATCCACGAGGACTTTGTATACGTCGACCAAGTCGAGCGTATGCAATTCGCAGTATGTCGCGCATCTGACGTTCGCTCCACTGACGATAGCCCTGAGGCAGGAGGCTTCTCCTAGTAAAGTGCCGCTAGATAGCGATAGGATGGGAGATTCGTTATCTTCATCTGTGAGGATCTGTAAACATTGTCAAGTTATGGACGTTGGTTATTAAAATAATAAAAAAAGAAACAAACAAACCCTTGTAAAGAGAAGGCTTTAAAAGGAGAGGATCAATAGATGGCGCTGTCGCTTAAATTTATAAACAACAAAACTCATTTGTCGGAATTTATCTAAATTTATACGATTGTAGACAAGTTGTTCTAGGTAACAAATGATGTTGGGCTTTTAATTTTACTTAATAAAGCGTACAATCTGTAAGTGCGGAAAGAACGATACCTTTTGTAGGTTTTACGGTCAGACGGCAATAGGCGACACTGCACTGCAGCGGAGCGACGCGTCGCGACAAAGTATTGTTTACATGCATTCTGGGACAGAACCCCCTGCGTGACAGTAAAACTGCGCAGCGCGACACCATGCGACACAATTGATTTCCATGAGTCGGCAGTGTGTCGCGTCGCGTCGCTTCGGTTCGCTGCAGTGCAGTGTCACTTACAATTAGTACGGTCTGACCTTTAAACAATTCAAACTTAATAATAATATAGGCACTCGCTCTAGTAGGGATCTGTAATCGACCGACGTGTTCAGCTATCATAGATTGTGACTAATTCTCAAAATAGCTAGCTTACAGTTTCCTTTATTGTTGAATCATTAAAATGAGTGTATGAGCCACGACCTGCTTCATGACTGTTTTATACGGCCTGTCGAATCATTAGTTGTATGTGTTCACCGCTGGCGCCACTTACCGGACTTTTTTTGGAAAATTTAAATGAATGTCATATGGACAAATACCAAAGCTAAAATTTCTCAAAATTATTCTGAATAACGGGTTTGCTTCGTTAAAAACCGAGCTATTGAGGTTTTTAAAGTTGTATTTCACATCTTATTAGTTGTTTCAGTTATATAATTATTTGGTTAATAATTTTGTACTATATAGTTTTAATATAAACCCGGCTGTCCTCAGCTGTGTCCACCATTACTATCATTTTGATGTGTCAAGAAAGTAGTTCTCATGTTCTCAAACGTCATGCAGATGTCGCTACTTACCGGAATCTGCAACTGTCTAAGTTATTAAGCAGGTCGTGGTATACCTGAGCTAAGTTATTTCACTGTTGTCAGATCCTTTGCTTATTTGACTTGGTCGATTAGATCGTACGTTGAATCGTATGTGAATCGTGAGTGGTAACGTAATTGTCAAGTATGAAAAAAACACTATTGCATTTTCTCTTCTACTTATTACAGAGATTACATACAACATTGTTTGATAAATTAGATATGTAATTATATTTCTTCATTTCATCGAAAGATGTACCTATAAATTATTCTTTCCTCTTCTTTTATTTATATACACTCTCAATAAAATAAATTATACATTATATAATTTTTTGACAAACACTCTTTAAAGTCTGCTCTTAAGAGGTCGCAATTTTATAACAAATATATAGATCAACCAATTTTGACAACTTTATGGTATTTGGCAAATCAAGAGCTCTTCGGAACACAGTGATCGGTTCTGTTTTCCGTGTTATTCTAAAAGTGGTATGGTTAAAATCTTTAAGTAATATTGACACTGAATAACACAGAAGTTAATGATGCAGTTAATGAATTTAAATCAAAACAAGAAATAGTTGTCACGATTCGTGTCAAATCGTCAAATTTTTTGTCGACAGGTCGAATGGGTAGCAATCGCTGTATTCAGAAATTAGTCGAATCGAATAAACGATCACGTGATATCAACAGATATGTCGAAGCTAAATTGTTGACGATTGTATAGTTGTCCCTTTCTAATAACTATACCGTTAAATCAGTTCGAGTAGTACCAAGTATTCCCGTATCAGCTTGAATTATTTTATATTGGGTCGGGTCGGGAATTCTAGATAACTCTCGGCAATTTTAACATGCGCGTAATATATTTCGACATACGTATGGATGTAAATATAATAAATAAAAATGTTCCCCAGCACGTCTCGCATTAACATTAAGCATCACGTATTAGCTCACATTCATTCTTAGAATGAAACTCTTTTCTATTTATGTAATTATGACCATAGTTTTTTGAGCAAAGTATTGCAACGTGCGTGCAATAAGTAGCATTCTCCAAATTTCATTATAGTAATTTGACGGTTTCAATCGCCGGCAATTGACGCTTGTCATATAGTAGACAGCGTCAACAACCACAATATTACAAAATTTGTTTTAGATATCGATGTGGCCAGCTCTCAACAGATTTTCGCTTTCAACATAGATTCTGAATTAGTCGATTCACATTTTGTCGATATCAAAGGAATCGATTAGACTCGAATCGATTCGCCAATCGACTGAAGTTTTGAATCCCTATGCTGATCTTGTTGGACGAACTCTAAGATAACTTCTGTTCTACAACAGGCTCTAGTCGTCACAATGGACTAAACTACATAACTAACTAACTATATTCTGTTTTTAAACTGAGTGGAGCAAATGAAAAAGCTACATTTACACTGTAAATATATTACCGGATAAATCACTAGGTTATTCTGGCGGCCAATTTTGCTGTAATATTTCGCATTTCGTCTGTGTAAACCTATCTGCGAAACAACCAATCGCAGATACAGGTTTTAGCGCGGAGAATGTAAAAGGCTTCTCTTAATTTAAAAACAGACATTAACTACTGAAGCGTTACATTGATAATTCATATTTTGATCTTATATCTAGCCATATTCTAATTAGTAAAGAAATAAATGAAGATTTAATGCGACACATTCGTTTACTTGCAATACTCCCGAGACTATGTAAACCATTTTCGTCTTCAATTGTCCTGCTCGAAAGAGGTAATCTCCAGGCAATAGGAAATCCGTTTTCATCACCATGCTTATCGAACGTTTGAAGGGCATCTTCGTGCCAACGAATATATGCGAATGCCTGAAGGCCTCCCAGAATATGTCCACGGTCACATCTTTTCGCATCGATATCGGCAGCAATTCTAATGCCTCCGGCATATTCCGTATACCCAATCTCCTTTCCCAAAAGACGTTATAGTATTCTATGGTCTTCTTTCTAACCTCTTTATCGACGTGCCAGTCATCCAGCAGGTAAACGATCTTCTTCAACCTCGTTGTATACTGGTAGAGGTGCCAGTAGCTCTGTATGAAGCCGCCGGTAAGTTCGCCGAAAAATACCATATAATGCAAGGTGAATCCGGATATCAAGATAACTATTAGGAACATCTTCTCCAAGACGGTCACTCCGAAGATGTGCCCTAGTGAAATCGAAAAAAAACAAAACATCAAAATCAAAATGTGCGCGTAATTATAGAACATACCAATCGTGTTGTGCGCGAAGAAGGTACCGGTAATGTGAGCACAAAGGATCATCCAGTGGACCGTGTTGTTGGACAAATACTCGTACGGTCTTAAGTAGATGGTCCAATCGTCGGTGCTTGCTTTCTCGTTGCCTAGTGTGTACCAAATGCAGCTCAGGAAGGTAATTATTAGCAAGAGGATGAGTATCTGATTTATTACGATCATCACGATCTGATGCACGCCGACGTCGCGCTTCTTATTCGCGAAATATATGAACACCGGAATCAGTCTAATGCCCACTTTGATTCTGGTGGTATCGAAGGGCTTTTCATAATCCCAGGTGTATACGTTCAGCAGGTAGTACGTTTCGAAATACGGCAGCAGTGATAAGATACTCAAGCAAAGGATGGCAGTCGACACAGGCTGATGGTAGCGCGTTTTTCTGAGTTGCACCATTCGCCTAGGAAAGGCAATGAGTAGCGGCGATTCGCATATAATACACTTACACTTACTGATGAAAAAATAGGGCAGCAGTATCCACAAGGTAGAGTATCTCGAAGCTGTAATAAAGGCAAGTATGTACATAAGTGTCTCTTAATTTAAATATAAAGTCCATGCTGTTCATGCCAAAGTTGAAGATGGTAGTCGTCACGATTATGTATTTCCAATATGGTTCGAAGGGCAGAAATATGATATTCGCCCAGCTGTTCTGTTCCGAGACGTAATCACTGTCAAATCCATCCATGGCGCCAACTCCTTCTATCATCGTGCTGGATGACATCCTTATCGAAGTGTGCCCTTTTGACGCTGTTGTATCCATTATTGTTTCAACACTTTACACTTTAAACGTTAGTGAATCAATATTTTCCGACTTTTGACGTATTTTCATAGTGAAGTATAACGACAGGTTTCAATGATGACTAGATATCGGTAAGTGATGGTTTCTAAAATACTATTGTTTGCAATATACCTAGAATCTGGTTCACGTTGAGAAGGAAGAATTACTCTTATGGAAATAGTACCCAACGATGCCAAATTTATTTAAGTACTTAATTTTTCGTATGTTGTGGCGCTGAATAACTTTTACGCCCACTGTATTCTATTAGTATGAAAATCGATAGAATAATATTGATTGTATTATTATTTATTCCACGTCAAAATACACAACACAAATAAAAGGTGTTCTTTTCTTTTGTTCTTGTGTTTATTTTCAGGAAAACACACATAGATGTATATTTAATAATAAATTTACAAATATTTACGAACTTATAGAAGGATTTTTTTTCAGCAAGGTAATGCACCGGCACACAAATCTCGACAAACAATAGGTTTCTTTAAACAATTTTTCTATAAAAGAAATTATTAATTTTCCTGCAAAGTCTCCGGACTTGACACGTTTAGATTATTTTATTTTCTCATATTTAATGAATACCATGTTTAACACCAGACATTGCACAATCGAAGAGCTTCGCAATGCTATAAAAGATTCCTGTGCCGACATAATCAGACAAATCTACGTAAATGGTTTTGAGAAGATGAAGTTGAACTGTTTAGCATAAATGCTAGGTGCATGTGGTCATATGATATGGATTACATATATGAGAAATGCTAAAAGTCAACACACGTCAATATTTAAGTTACATAAGTACCGAAAGTATTCGGCAAAATTAGTTGCATTTAAAGCAATATACCTATTAAAAAAAATAGATTTTGCAAATATAATAATGTTAAAATTTTACTTAATTTTATTTAGAACAAAGTTTACTCAGGATGAATTTTAAGTTGTAAATCATATGTGTATACATATTATACAGATCAAACAGTTGACCGGGCACCGCAGGTTGGAACTAGTTGGGAAGGGAGATAGCATGATTTACTGTATTTCGCCAACAAAATGCAAATGCGCTTTGTTGAGTGAAGCACTGTATCACGGGGTATCACCAATGCATCCCTACTTCTCTCTTGCCGATGATTCCGATATACGTTATCCTAACTATAGGTCGACTGTTTGATCTGCATATACAGTATAGTATTTGACAAAGCAATATGCATGATATATTTATTACCATAATGTGTTTAATTATTCTATATTCCACTAATACCAAGTGAAACTAATTTTAAATACCTAAATGTTATACAGATACATGAATAGGTTTTTCTTTTGGAATATGTTAAAAGAAAAGCAAAAACTTGCACAAATTATAGGTATTGTAGAGTGGCGCACCCAGAGTGGCTCCTTGGCACATCCTTCTGCTGTGGCACACCGGAGCAGTTCATAACGGTACCGATGTGACTTTGAGGACGTAATACCAGTATTTAATAACACCAATTATAAGTCTCTGGTTTGTATCGCAGGAGCTATCCAAACTCCAAACAGCTAGATACGTTGTTATATGCATGAAGCGCAAGCTTCTGTTCGTAGTTGATGTGGCTTCTGCGGTATATGTAGAGTCCAAATCAAAGTATTTTTTACGAGCACGGTACATGTACGTTATTATTTGTGACTTGTCGAAATTATAAATAAAGCAAGTCACTTCAAAATTGCTACCGAATGTTTGTCAGCGTTTCTTTTGCGAGAGTCAACGATAAGCATGTAATGCAGTTAATAGATATAAATATTTATAAGCACAACACACGCAGCCTAATCATTGTGCGTGAGGCGATCTGGGTGGTCTGTGATGTAATTACAATAATCCCCAATTTTGATAATAATTTGGTTAATAATCAACAGGTAAGAAATATATTTTTAAACAAGAACTATTTCAGATTTTGTATCATACGTAGGAACCATTTCAATTCAAGAACAGTTTTTTGCTATATATCGGTATTATGTATGTGTACTGCATATAGAAAAATCCGCATAGTAATATTTACACTTCACTGTTGGACGAAAATTGTAGTAGGAATTTTTACTATTGCACGAAATATTAAAACAACGTCGCTGCAGTTTCGTACACCACAGTTACAAAAGAAGCAATAAAATTGTTAGCAAATATCTTAGCACAATCTTCTAGAAAATATTGTGAAATGTTCTACAATATTTTAAAACTATTAAATATAATAAATTGCATCTGATTGGGTGGAAAAAGGTTATAAACGACATACAGAACAAAATAAATGAATGAGATCAAAACTTCTCAAATTTTAAGGACCCTTTATTCCTTGATCCGACAGTTCAGCTTTACTGTGCGCAAAATTCTACTCAAAATTCACTATTGCATTTGCGGCAAGCAATATGCAATTTATGTTTCAATTGTAGGTAGGTTATGTCGACAAATTGTGCAACAAAACTACACATTGTTATGTTAAAAAAAGCACTGTACAGCACTAAAAGCACTACACAGATTGCAACTTTTATCACTGGCCTAAACGTACTATTTGCAACAAGTGATCTGCACTTAATGCTACGGTAATATATAGATTCTGTCAATATAAATTATATATATATATAACAAAAGTGTGCATTTTGTTGCAAAAAAATGCGATATCTTTCGTCAACAATTTTGTGCTCGTCCCTATATGTTCAACAACTTGTTGTGCGAACTTTTATAATTGTTTGAAAATTTACAACATTTTTTTTTCTGTGTGTCTTCACTAACTTTTACCTGATTCTATCCATCATTAATATAACGTAACAAATGGAGATTCAGCCCCATTTTTAAAATTATTAGGATCTGTTTATTTATTTTAGCATTTGAAATTTACAGGAAGTTGAAAAATGATCGAATTAATTGCCGGTTTGATAGCTTTGGTCTTTGCGGCTATATTTTACGTAAAATGGTCCCAGAATTATTGGGCAAGGCGCAACGTTCCTCAAATTGAAACCTCGTCGATTTTCGGTAACTTTGAATGTCCCGGACGAATGAAGAACGGTCCCATAATGAGCCTGAAATCCTTCTATGACGAATTGAAGAGACGCGGTGCGAAACACGGCGGCATCTACTTGCTGACGACGCCAATTTATGTTCCGATTGATATCGACCTGATCAAGAACATCCTAGCGAAGGATTTCCCGCATTTCTTGGGCCACGGATTAGTGTTTAATGAGAAGCTCGACCCGCTGGTTTTGCATCTCTTCAACTTGGAGGGCGAAAGGTGGAGGAATATGCGCGTCCAATTGACACCCACCTTTACCTCGAGCAAGATGAAGATGATGTTCCAAACGCTAATTGATTGCAGCGATCCCTTGGTGGAGCACGTCGGCAAGTTGTGTGCCAAAGGCGAATTGCTCGACGTGAAAGAAGTATTCTCCTGCTACACCACGGATGTCATCGGCTCGTGCGCTTTTGGCTTGGAATGCAATAGCTTTAAGGATCCCGATGCCGAATTCAGGATGTATGGTCGCAAATTATTGGAATCGCGAATGATGAACGCCATGTTCCAATTTTTGTCCTTTATCTGTCCGCCCGGTATTTCAAAACGCTTCCCGATCAAGCGCTTGCCGATGGATATTGAACGATTCTTCATAAATGCCATCAGGAACGTTTTGAATTATCGAACCGCCAATGGTGTCAAGCGGAACGATTTTATACAGCTACTTATAGAAATACAGGAGAACGCAAAAATGAACGGAACCAAGAGTATGACAGTAACCGAAATATCGGCACAGGCATTCGTCTTCTTCATTGCTGGCTTCGAAACGTCTTCCACAACTATGACGTTCTGTCTACACGAGCTGGCACACAATCAGGTGATCCAGGATAAGTTGCGCGAAGAAATCAGGGAGGCATTCAAGAAGAACAACGGAAAATTGACTTACGACGCCATCATGGAAATGAAGTATATGGATAAGGTGCTTAACGGTGAGCATTTTAGATATCTACAATTAAATACTAGAAAGATAAGGGGAACTCTTATTTGACACTCGTCCTAGTCAGGACAGTCCACTCTCTTTCCTTATCGTTTTGTTCATACGTGCTACTTTTCCCTAAAATTCGACTAGCAAAATTTCGTCTTCGATGTAGTAGTAAAATTACCAAATTCAAATTCAACTCAAATACAAGGAATAATAAGAATAGAATTTTGTCCGATGATAATATTAAATTGCCGCCATAAAAATTATATGAGTGGAAGAAGAATGCAGAATAATCGGAACAGAAAATTTCTAGGACGACATTATGGACAATGCATCACACCATTCAAAACAGGCAGAAAACGTCCCACTACTACTAGTGGTGTGGTCAAAATTATAACACGGATTAAATACGTGTTATACGTAAAATTTTAAATTGGCCAATAAATTGCGCAATAAATAGCTAGGTGTAAAACGGCCTTTACAAATAGAATAGTATAATACATTATAGTTTCGATCACTGGCGGCGTGTTCTTTAAATGAAAAGAAAATACATGCAATAAAATAAACAAGGAAATATCCTCGCAAGAAATTATAGTAATACGAAAGACTATTCAATCGAGGTTTGTTTAAAGATATACATTTAGCTTATTTCATGTTTATTAGAACATATGGTACAATTTTAACAATATTATTTGGAGAAAATGTTTCTAATTCTCTAATCTAAATGAATTAAAATATGCCATAACTTATTATTGCTACCTACATGCAGGGAATACAGAATTCTAAACAGATGTTATCAGAAAAGTAAAAGAATTATTTTAGGTTTTAAAATTAAAATTAATGACTGCTGTACCCATTACTACTTAATCATTTTCTTGTAGAGTTCAACAAATTAAATTGCTGTTTTACAAACTTTTATTGCATATATTTATGAAGCATTTACTTACTTACACTAGAAAAGAAGAACTTGCATTAACAATTATTTACAATATTATTGCATTTATATACATAAAAAAAAAAACATTACAAGAAAGCATATTGTTCGTCAGTCTTAGTTAGTGCTAAAATATTTGTTTTGAATTTGATACATTTAGGTAATACATCCTCATTTCTACTACCTGAAGCTGTACTACATAGACAGTTTGTAAACAGACCAAGTATTGGCAATATTTCAAGAAAATAGAACAACGATATTGGATGACACATAGAAATAACCTTAAAACTATATTTGGTAATTTTTTAATACATGGATGAAAACTTTATGGTAATACAATATTTAAGAATACTAGAAAACGATCGTAATCAATACATCAATAATACTGTAATCAATAAATTTATAAAAATCACATTTTCTCGAATCTAAGGAGGCTGATTGTTATATTGTGTATTGCTAAAGTAATACTCACGGACATAAATCGAACAGCCCAAAAAAACAAATTCAAATTTCACGCAATTATATTTAGTAACTTCAACTTAAAGGTATTCCAATAACTATTGATGTAGTACTAAATCGTAGATAACTTGCTTTAGTGTTGAAGTTACTGAAAATAATTGAGGGAAATTTGAATGTGGTTTACTGGGTATCTACTACTATCGATATCAAAGCAGCAAAAGTAATATAATTTTAAAATCCCATTACCATAGGTTTTCTTAAAAAAGAATTATCTCTACATAACATCAAACAAGTTAAATATATACATATATATTTCTAAATGAAGCCGTCTATTCAAGAGGCCTTTTGTTGTTACGTATTTTTTTTTCCATGTGTATTTCTATATTCGGTATTTCTAAAGGAAACGTCGCCAACGAAACTCCAATGTGCTTATATATGTATAAACCTTTTCCTCTCTATATAATTATATTCCTGTTTAAAGCTGTATTTACACCCAAGAAATTTTAAAATTCACGATTGCTGGTGTACCGATTTTCCTGCGGGAAGTGTACGTCACGTTACCAAAGTATATAGAAGCAGAAATGTGGAAATTGGACAATGTGGTAGGGGAATTTGAAAAAGATTTATTATAGAGGATTCAAAAACGTCTGCAAAAACTGAAAATTCAAATTGATGGAAATATAAAAAAAAGTTTAAAACACAGTGTTCTTGCATTTTATTGCCCAAATAGTTAAAAACGTCTACTCAATTATAAATAATAAAACCAACATTAAATTTGTTTTAATGTTTTAAGAGGCTCTCGCCCATTGCTAAACATGTATTTTGTAGATGAAAGTTTGCCTATAAAATGTAATTTTATGAGTAACGCGACTTACTGTTACTATCGTATTGTTTGTAGATATTACTTGGCCAAGACGACGAGCTGTTCATGCGCCTTCATTACTCCAGCTCGATAATAAATGAAGTATAATACCTGTTATCATTATTTCGATATTTTGCATCTTCAGAAACTCTAAGAAAATATCCACCGCTTCCCATATTAAACAGAGTCTGTTCCTTGGACTATAACATCCCCGGCACAGACGTGACGTTGAAGAAGGGAACGAAAGTATTCATCAGCTCGCTTGGCATCCACCACGACGAAGAATATTATCCGGATCCGAATAAATTCGACCCGGAACGATTCAACGAAGAGGCCGTAGCGACTAGATCGAATTTTGCTTTCCTGCCATTCGGCGAGGGCCCTAGAATTTGCATCGGCCTCCGGTTCGGTCTGATGCAGGCGAAGATCGGATTATCCGCTATGTTGCGCAATCATAAAGTTCTGCCGCAGCTCAACGACAGCTATACCATCCCCTTTGAACCCGAACCGTTCATTTTAACCAAGAAGGGAAAAGTGATGTTGAAACTCGCCGAGTTGTCGAATTGAAATCCGCAATCTTGCAGGATTTTGTATCAACAATTGGTTACGTACTGTATGAACACATAATAATTCTATTATATAGGAACAACAGCTTTTTATATATTCTGTAATAAAGAGTTTATTAATTATATATGTAATGTGTATAATTATCTCTTATTTTGAATATTGGCATATGGTATTTTATATTAGCATATCTACGTATAAATTATTTTATTATTCTAAGCGGTAAAACAATAGTAATTATATGAAAATATATGAAGGAGACTATTGGGAGCATCTTCCTAGACATTGCTGGAGCATATGCCTAATGGGGTGGATCTAGATATATCAGAATTTAAAACAGTCAATATCGAATTCCCGCATCAGTTATCATGCAGAATAACTCTTTAAGATCTTGATACTGATATATTAATATATTTGTGAGATTAAGTTATTATGTAGGGACCCACTTTAACTGTATCTATTTAGTATAGATGTGTGATGTTTACTCTATTTTTGTCTTAAGTTAACGTCATTCAATATATTGGCGATTTTTGTGTTATATCAGCGAAAAAAAATAAAGCAACTTACGAATGACCTTTCTAAGACAGTCCAAACAACCAAAAACAGACTGTTGTGTAAGGCATTGGACCTTCACCCGATAGGATCAATATCGACTGGTTCTTCTCACGTTCTAGAAAATACCGACTGATAATATAAAGCTTGCTAATTACAGTTTCGCCATACCCCAACACATTAAATATCTGATGAGCTTAAATCTCAAGAAAAAAATTAAAGTCGCGTTCTCATGTAAATGATGTGACTGGCTAACTGCAAGGAGCACTAAATATATTGTTAATAATTACCCAACTATGATGAAGCCGAAATTTTTCGACCGCCATGAATGTTTACAAGGCGTATATCAGATTTGTGATCCATTATGGATGTATTACACTTTATAATAGCCCTTTGTCTAATAATCTACATACACTCGACATTATACAAAATGTTGCTCCTCGAGCAAAAAATGTGTCGGCGCGATGGAATCTGCAGCAGTCAATGCCCTACAAATTGAAACGCAAACAAGTCACCTTTGACGTTGAGACTACAAATGCTTGCCAGAGAAATGAAGGAAAAGGTTTCCATTCTACGTTAACTCTCAGCATATTAGGTCTGACCAAAGTACATCAAATAGCACAACGTATTCCATAAATACTCTCACAATATGCAATTTCGTACCTACATATAGGTACATTTTAATATTTGTGGGATATCTGTTAGTTATTCATTGTGTTTGTATATCCAGGATACATCATTTATAATATTATAATTTGAATATTTAATTAATATACACTATACATTTATTATAGATATTTTCATAAACTGTATAGTGATTTTTAGTTGTCTCACCTTTTTAAAGGAAATTGATAATATGGGAAATTTAAAAATTGCATTATTAATTATGTTTAAATTCATCGCAAATAATCTATTGCCGGCAGTCGCGGAAAAGAAATATATAAATTCTTTTTATTTATTTTATTGAGTAGAGCCGGATACAATACAATATATCCCCAAAAAACTGTGTGTCACGTCATATTTTTCTTTACTACCAAACCTACGCGGAAACTTTTTTCTGTTGCTGTACGATTAAGCCCGATTCGCACCATCGCATCGGTCAAGTCCTGGTCAGCTGAAATATTGTTACTTGCATTTAGTATTGTTTGACCGTGACTTAAACGTGCGTCTTAATGTGAATTTAGCAACACAAAATCAATGTTACAATATTTGATCTGACCAGGGCCTGACCAATAGTGTGATCGGCCTTTAGAATGAGTGTTTGATATCTAAACGAGCATAAATGGTTTCTATAAAAAAAAACAACAATTATAATTTGTTTTTTATTATCTATAGCAAGATGATAAAAGCGCGATAAGGATAAGCATTGAAAATTTTGTTTTTTATTTTGTATTATATATTGTATAGTGTTTATTATATTTGAATGACTAAGCTTATTTTGCCTTGAAGTATCAGAATCATCTACATATATTGATTAATTAATAGTAATGATGTTTAGAATACCATACCAAAATATGAAATATCACAATTGCAGCAGAACCGTATTCAGAACATCTAAACATAACAATTTCTATACCGAGTAAACCAATGTATGATGATAAATAGTCCTGTTATACGCATCGAATTCTCTCAATTTTTTGCAGCATTGTTTTTTATTTGCTCTATCTATTCCTTATATTTGTATTAGTTTCTTTCTTTACAATTAGGGAGTTACATTATGTGGTCGTTTGAAGGTCAGTTCACTTATGTATATCAATTAGTATTCAAGCTACATATACATATTATACACATTCGGCCAGTGAACATTCATAATCTGGGGATAAACCAATGTATAAAAACTTGCTTCAGTTGCCAAACGCACTGCAGTGAGGATGGGAAACCACACCCACCGCCCTTCCTCAGTCCTGATCGCAGTCTTTCCAAATACTAGAAGCGTTCAGTACTAATCTAGCGCGCATTGATGAATGTAGGTTCGCTGCTATCAGTTGTGTCTTTTCACCTCGGCCTTAGTATTTATTTCTTTTTCATTTAAAATATTCATAATCATTTTGGCCATTCCATTTTGGTTTTTCTTTTTTTTTAATTCTTTATTTTAAATCCTTTTTTCTATAATGTTAATTTACACATGGCGAATAAAAGGAGAAAAATAATTAAATGTAGCAATATTTAATTGTAGTAAGTTGGTCGTGTTATACCTGCTTTTCAAAATAGTCTCAACTCTAGCAACAGTCTTAAATATTATACGCAAGTGTGATTCCACGTGTTGTGTCACCGATTGTCAAAACGTAATGACAAACAATTCCGCTGCTTACGTAGCAAAGGCTGCACAATTCTTTTTCGCGAAAAGCTTTTTGTAATGAGCGTATAAGCACGAGCACCGTGACCTCCTGGACCTCCCGAATTGACGCTGTTAATCTTTGTGGTTAAATTCATTGCTTTAGTATACTTCCGAATATTCTGAATTGTAATATTTTATTAATATATTTGACATAAACTAATTTTCCTTAATTTTTGACTTGTACTGTTTCACCCACCCACCATAGCTATATTGACAAATAAAACGTAATAATTTAGTTGTATATGCAATAGCGTCCTTTGTTCATTTGTTCTGTTCATTTGATTGAGAAGTTAATTAATTTATTATGTTTGTACATATCTTTCACAAAAGTTATGATGGAGTATATGTAACCTTTAATAAATTATACTTAATGCGTCTCTGTTAATGTTTACGATCCTTGAGTTTTTGTGACTCGCAATGTAATCTGTGGTGATGATGATTGCTTCGTCATCTATATACCATGCTGCCAAATTTTTATTTTAATACAGAGATAATCGAATACATAATACATTTTATAAAGTATATATTGAGAGAAATGAAAACTATAGCTATAGTAATCCATAATTGGGCTAGAATTGTTAAAAAATAAAATTTTAAAATAGTACACTAGTAACGGTTAAAATTCGCTTTTACAAGCGAAAAACGGCGGTACAAACTTCTATAAAAAATGGCGAGAACAGAAACATCTGTGATAGAATAGCAAAATTCTTACCTACACCACTCCTTAATAAATGAACGTTGGATAAACCAAAAGTATATCCCACATGGAAATGATCAGCTCACGAGGAGCTGGTACTCTAGTGTTTGCCTACAATTTGAACATTGACATTGTAGTAGCGGATAAAGTACGTCTGCTATATCACATCTACTAACTAGATATAGTTTTCATAATATTCCTTTTGTGTCACCGATTTGACTATTAGAGTTTCTCTTCGGCTGAAGACGGTTACTCTTAGAACCTAAATTAGTAGCGACGCAGTCAGTGGCGGCTGGTACATATGTACGTCACAAGCGGGACCAATACAATACGAACATGTTGCAAACTTATACGAAGAAATTAGATCATTGTATGGCTTTGTAAAACGTAAGCACCAGCCGCCGCTGTAATATATAAAATAGTTGTAGTAAAATATAGCAGTACATATATTTATAATGAAAAGTATTGTATAAAAATGTTATTACAAATCAAAGTAAAACAGTAGTGGCTAAACAAAAACCGAAAAAAATCTAGTAACTAATTATTGCGGTTTCTCTAATATATCGGTTTCAGGACTACATCGGTTTCGGTATTACATTATATCAATTTCAGTATTATAACGGTACCGGGTATGATTTTGAGGACGTAATATTGGCATGATAATAAAACCTTGATTAATAAACCTAGCGTCAGATCCAAAATATTTTTTTTACTAACACGGTAAGCACGATACACACACATCGCAATTATTCGTGACTTGCTGAAATCATAAATAAAGCAAGTCACTTCGAAATTGCTATTTCGGTTCGTTTCTTTTGTGAGAGTCAACGATAAGCCCGTGATGTAGTTAGTAGGTATAAATATTTATAACCATGGTGATGATTACTACTTACTGTGTGAGGTATATAGAATCAACGTAGCTAAAATTCAACGTGACGAACGAATTGTGTGTGAGGTGAGTCGGATAGTCTGTGATGTAATTAGAAGGAGTCTTTTGAATAATCGCCAATTTTCCTAATAGTTTGGTTCACAGTCAACAGGTGAGGAACACACTTTTAAATAAGAATTACTTTGGATCGCGTACCACACATAGGAACCATTTCAACTAATGTAATAGAAACTATTTCTATATATCGGTATACCGTCTTCTTCTCTAACCCTTATTCATTTTTACCCATCGCTAATGTGATGTAACAGTTAAAAATTTAGCTCAATTTTTACAGGTATTGTAATGAAAAAATATGTAGGGAAACTGAATAAAGATTATGCCTAAAGTAATATTTTTCTATTAGGTACTAACGCACCGACAAGTGAAGTGACTGACTGGTCGAAAATTTATGGCTACCTTATTTATTCTTAAATTAGATTCTTTGTCAATTATAGCATAATATTAAAAAACTTTTATCAACATGTTACACATGGTTGAAAACAGTGAAAAAAATTCTTGGCGCTTACAAGAAATAAGAAAGTTGATGATGGCCGTAAAGAACCGAAACGTCGTATAAAAATTTCAAGTAGAGCATTCTGTCTACTTTTTCTCTGTAAGGCCAAATAAAAGTGCTAGAAGCAAAATAAGAAAATCAGATTTTTCCGTTTTTTTAGATAATCTCAAACGTAATTTGTTTGAAGTCTACTTTCTTTTCGGGATCATAATAAACACAAAATTTAGCAAGTTTACCCAAAAGTAAGCCACCTACCATCTATCTCCAACAATAAGCGAGATACCAATGGTGAGGATCGTAAATGAATCAGTCTGTATATTATTAAATTCCAATTCATTGAGATTATTTCACAACTTTATTCTAATCTTCCTTTTAGGGCTAAAGTTACCAGCTTCAATCAATTGTTAATATCAAACACTGTCAGCTCCTTCAAAACTTCTATATTGATTTCTTTCGTTAAAGTATTTGTTTTAACAATTTATTAATTTAGTATTAAAATTTAAAATGTTTGAATATGAACTCTCCTCTTATTGTAAAAAAAAATCGGTAACAGTTATCATAACAATCCTAGCATATAAGACCAATAATATGTATTACCAGAATATTTAAATCTTTTATTTAAATGAGGTAATGTCCAAACTTATGATAAGCTGCTTATAACATTATCTACCTTTGCCATGAAAACCTTCCTGCACAACTTTTTAGTTTATATAAATGGAAACAATATACTTTATTGCACATTTTTCGGCTATATAGACAATACTTACATTTTATAGATGTATTATTAAATAAGGTATGTGTCAAAAATTTTGGCACAATTTTTGTTTTTTTGTTTACGAAAGTTTTTCAGAACAGATATAATTAATAGCTTATAAATAACAAAGTTGTTGTTTGTCTTAAATTAAATATGAAGGACCTCGTATCCAGCATTGGACTGTTTCAATGTCATCAATTTCTTGAATATTTACAAAAACCCGCCATATTAATTACGACTGCCAACCCCCACCATACACTTTTTGGACAAATTGGCCCAGAGATTTTCGGTACAAAAAAGGTTTTGTTGCTGCAGCATTCAGTCAATGTTGAGCTTTGCTTGCTGCATAATAGCAGGAAGTCCAAGTCCAGTCGAAATATAACATCAATTTGAGCATAATTCTGGTGGATAAAATTAACGAATTTCGTTACGAAATTGTTAATATAACTTCGACTGTCCACAGCTTCGCCTTTAACTCGTTCAACAAATCAAGGTCTGGCAATTCCACCGATTGATATTGAGCATCAAATCAAAATTTTAACAGCAGACTTGGTCTTTCCCTTGTCTTTTATATTTCTCTGGGCATTCTTCTACATTATCTGTATAAAAACCGTCCGTTTTCTTTAATTTTAGCAATTACTTATTGTTGGAGTAAGAACCTTTCATCATCTATGACAATGACTTTGTTATTTGCGCAAAATGAGTGTGCTTCTAAGCAAAGGCATGTCACAATTCTAGCCAACTAATTTAGCGATATTTCGGCGCCTTTCTTTTGTAATATTTTACATCTGTTATCTTCAGTTCTCTGGAAGTTGTATCCTTGGAAACAACGTAACGTCGTTAATTTTTTCTCAATAATTATCCAATTTTATTCTTGGCACTCGACTAACTGGTTTGCTCTATATCTTGATAACAATGCTTTAGGAAGATTTAGGCACATGGTATATGATTCTTCGCCACATACTGTGATTTTCAAAAAGTTGGAATCATTTGAACTTTAGGCTTCTGCTCAACTAAATTACAAACGCTTTTTCTAAACTCGAATTCATAAGCCATTACAACAAAATCATTTAGATAATTGAACTATCAATAAAATAAAAAATCATTGATTTATTACTTTTGTTTGCCAACTCAATATTTCGACAATCTTTATTTTTTCCATAGAGTTGTATTTTGTGCCAAAATTTTTGTGCATAAAACAACTATACTCATAGGATCTTTATATTCACGTTATTAGATTAATAACTAAGGTTTAGTCGTTTTAGAGATTCTTGTGGTTAAATTAACTATTTATACATCATCCAATCCAAAAATGTTAATACATCAAAAGTAAATGTGCAAACAAGTTAGATATTGTAATTTGATATTGAGTCTAATTTATTTTTCTCTGTGTAAGACCTGTTCATTTATTTAAACATGTGAAAGACTTGACAAGAACTTAACTAGTAACTCATAAGTATGTAATTATTTGCAGGATTTCAGCTTCGTAAAAATGATCGAACTGATTGCTGGTTTGATAGCTCTGGCTTTTGCGACTACGCTTTACATAAAATGGTCGCATAATTATTGGGCGAGGCGCAATGTTCCCCAAATTGAAACTTCGTCCATTTTCGGTAACGTTGAACGTCCTGGACGAGTGAACGACGGTCTCATGATGAACGTGAAAATCCTGCTACGACGAATTGAAAAGGCGCGGCGCGAAACACGGCGGCATGTACATGCTTACGACGCCAATTTATCTTCCGATTGATATCGACCTGATCAAGAGCATCCTAGCGAAGGATTTCCCGCACTTCTTGGGTCACGGATTAGTGTTTAATGAGAAGCTGGACCCGCTGGCTTTGCATCTCTTCAACTTGGAGGGCGATAGGTGGAGGAATATGCGCGTCCAATTGACACCCACCTTTACCTCGGGTAAGATGAAGATGATGTTCCAAACGCTGATTGATTGCGGCGGTCCCTTGATGGAGCACGTCGGCAAGCTGTGTGCCAAAGGCGAATTGCTCGACGTAAAAGAGGTACTAGCCTGCTATACGACGGATATCATCGGCTCGTGCGCTTTTGGCTTGGAATGCAATAGCTTTAAGGATCCCATGCCGAATTCAGGAAGTACGGTCGACAATTATTCGAACCACGTTTGATGAATATCGTGTTCCAATTTTTGCTTTTTGCCTGTCCACCCGGTATTTTGAAACGGATTCCGCTCAAACGCGTGCCAATGAACATTGAACAATTCTTCATAAATGCCATCAGAAATGTTCTGGATTATCGGACCGCCAATAGCGTCAAGCGAAACGATTTCATACAACTAGTTTATGGAAATGCAGGAGAAGGCAAAAATGAACGGAACCAAGGGTATGTCAGTAACTGAAATATCGGCGCAGGCTTTCGTCTTCTTTCATTGCTGGCTTCGAAACGTCTTCCACAACTATGACGTTCTGCCTACACGAACTGGCGCACAATCAGGAGATCCAGGATAAGTTGCGCGAAGAAATCAGGGAGGCGTTTAAGAAGAACGGCGGAAAATTGACTTACGACGCTATCATGGAAATGAAATATATGGATAAAGTGCTTAATGGTGAGTATTTTATATGTCAATATTAGAGAGAAAACCCGAACGAGACTGTACTATCATGATTAAGAAGCAAGATTAAAGTCTATTTACGCCTAAATTCAATGAATTAAGTATATAATATACTTTCTTGCAAAACTTTTTTGATATGCTGTATTTCGCTAAGTCTGTAATATTTATCACTAATTTTTCTGCTCTGCCTAACAACATGCGGATATGGCATCTCTTCTGTTATGGATGATGGTGAGATGTATGAAGGTATGCGTCTTCTTACGGTATATAGTATGACCCAGGCTGTTTTCATCTGTGCGTATTACTAGCACGTCTAAGAATGGTATAGCGCCATTTTTTTCGATTTCTATCAGTGAATTTAATGTTGGCTTGTTGAGTATTGATATGGAGCAGAAAATTTTCGAGTATTTGTGGTCCATTGGGGGCATATGGGGCTATACAAACATTTCGGTTTCGGCCTACTGGATACGATAGCTTTTTGTTCGAAACCTTCCATAAAGAAATTTGAAGAAAATTTTTTGATCATAAAAGTCTCCGTTCTATAAGTAAGAGTGTCTGTCCATTTGCAATTTGACCGGAAATTTTCATATTACAGAAAATCAGGCATATTGCTAATCTGTATAGAATGCATGAAGAACAATTATATTGCAAAACTCACCTAAACTACTAATACATTTTATCATTATTTCGATATTTTGCATTTTCAGAGACTTTAAGAAAATATCCACCGGTTCCCATATTGAACAGAGTCTGTTCCTTGGACTATAACATCCCCGGTACAGACGTGACGTTAAAGAAGGGAACGAAAGTATTCATCAGCGCGCTTGGCATCCAGCATGACGAAGAATACTATCCGGATCCGAATAAATTCGACCCGGAACGATTCAGCGAAGACGCCAAAGCAACCAGACCGAGTTTCGCTTTTCTGCCATTCGGAGAGGGCCCTAGGATATGCATCGGCCTCCGATTTGGTCTGATGCAGGCGAAGACCGGATTATCCACTTGTTGCGCAATCATAAAGTTCTGCCGCAGCTCAACGACAGCTATACCATCCCCTTTGATCCCGAAGCGTTTATTTTAACCAAGAAAGGAAAAGTGATGTTGAAACTCGTCGAGTTATCAAATTGAAATTCATAATTTGGCATGATTTTTTTCATCAATGGGTTACATATTATATGAAGAAGACATAACAGCTTTTTTTTATTTATTGTCCAATTAAATAAATAATCAACAAGTAATTTAAAAATGTATATAAACAAAGAACTTATTGAATTATACATATCTAATGTGTTATTATCTGTAAGTTATTTGGCATATTGTCATATAGTATTTTACATTAGTATATCTATGTGTAAGTTATTTTGTATTCTAAGCCATAAGAAGTTAGAATTACACGAAAACATTTTGAAAATTTACTTTTATTTAAATCCTGAATATATTAGATTTTGCAAGACGCATTTCGTGTGATTAGAAGTTAATTTGGTCAGTTTGTTTTCCACAAAACGGCAATTTGTATATGAACGGTTTACACGTATCCATTTGCTAATTTTAACTAAAAAATTGCTCATGTGTCTGAGTACACGTGTAGTGATTTATCGACATATTATGGAGAGGTTTGTATTTCAAGAACACACAGTAAGTGATATAATATTTTATTTAAATAATGAAGCAGATTTAAAAACATACAAAAAGGATCCTGCAATAGTGCGTCAGACTTCCACGGCTACTTTAGGTATTAAGTTATGCACTTCATTAATATGCCAACTTATACTGTGCTACAGTGACTTCCGGTTGTACAGAAAGTAGATACTAAGCTTGCGATTTTAAATGAAGTAGGTACTTTATGTATTATTGCACTTTTGAATACTTTATTAAATTTAAATCGCATGTGTTGCATCTAAATCGCATAATTTCTGAATTATATAACTTTTTCTTAAAGAAAATGCATTTGTAGCGTCTTTGAAATTTAAAAAAAATCACCGAAACTGTGAAAACATGTGGTTTTTAGTTTTCGTCTAAAAATGAAAGAACACGCATCTTTTATTAAACAATTATTGTGTTTAAATTGCAGGGTTATTAAATAGGGATCTGTAAGTTTTGAACGCTAAAATCGTGGATAACTTTTTTTTTATTGAACCGCGTAAAACTTTTTTAATTGTATTTGTTAATGTAACTCAATTCTGATTCTGTGCGAGTAAACCAATAAAGAAATAAGGGATTGAGATAACGGTCCATTTTCTCACAAATTATTTTTCATTAAAGTGATCGGTTTCGTTCAAATGAGGATATCCTCAGGAACACCATATAAGCAATTCAATCTTGAGAATTGTACATAAAAAAAATAAAGAAATATTAAAAAGTCAAATCATATAGTAATAAAGTTAATTACTACTTGAATATATAGTTTCTTGATTTAAAATAAGTTAAAATTGAAGATAAGATACTAGATGAAGGCAAACCTTGTTTGGGAGTATTTATCGACTTGTCCAAACCATGATATCCTACTGCTTAAGCTAGATCAATACGGGGTGAGAGGTATCGCTAAACAATGGTTTCACTCATACCTCTTCAACCGGAAACAGTCTGTCAAAATTAATAATTATCAATCTTGTTGTAAAAATGTGGCTGCTAGAGTACTTCAGGATTCTATTCTGAGCCCTACGTTATTTTTATTATATGTAAGTAGTGTAATACGCAGCTGTATCCGTACTTTTATTTGTAGAGTATCCGTGTAGCAAATAGCAAATTAAAACGCGGCAAATAATTTACTAATTGTTTGTTCATTATACTCTCCTAGACTTTAGAGAATGAACAAACCTATCGATCGATAATTCTCTAAACATTCTTTATCACCACTTTTATAAATTGGGTGGATAATCGACGATTTTAAACTAGAGGGAGACACCCTTTTCGAAAGAAAAATTAATCAAGTACGTCAGCACTAGAACAATTAAAGGCAATGCACGTTTAACAATAAAAGAGGAAATGTTATCATGCCCTACTGATTAGGAAGAGCTTAGATTTTTAATGGCTATTTCTACATCCTGTTCTACTATTGGAACTATACAGAAAAAAGAAACATTGTTAGACATGTGTATGCTATTTCGTATATCATCTCAATTAATTTTATCAATAAATATTATGCTTGTTTTTCCATGGCTGCATTTGTTTCTTCGCAATACGTTACGTACAGTAAAAAACTGAAAAATCGGGAATATCTTTAAAATTCTTGGAGGTAGACACAATGATATCTGTATGAAGTCAAAAAAAATTAAAGTTTATATCCGATTACGTAGAATTTCTAGTGTTCTATTCAAAAAAAAAAAAATCAAGGTATCCCTAATTTTAGAACTCGAAATTTGCAGATTAATAACTCTGTAATTTAAGCACAATAATTGTTTCATAAAAGACTTCCACAGTTTCGTTTTTAAATTTCGAAAACGCAACAAATGATATGTAACAAAAGAAAACGTAATTCAGGAACCATGCGATTTAAATCCAATCTATGTCTGATAAATAACAATTAAATTTAATAAGAAATCCAAAATTGTAATAAAATGCAAGGCATTCGGTTTAAAATAAGAAAGTTGGGATCTATTTTTATTCTTATTATTTCTTACCTTATTATTTCTATTAAAAATGATTTCCTGAAATGCATCCCGTAATGCATTATAAGTTGGCATATACATGAAATTTCTTAAAACTTAATTCGTAAAGGAGTTTTGGCAGACTGACGCACTACAGTATCCTGCATATAAAATATTCGCGAATCACGCAGTCATAGTATAACACTAAACGCTACAGTTTCTCAACGTTCAACATGACTGGACCCTGTTTCGCGAGTATAAAGGATTCCGGATTGAAATAGATGTTGTAGTTTTCCTTTGGGAGCGGCTTAATTTTGAATTTGTCGAGCAGCATGCACAAACCGACCTTGACCTGCATCAATCCGAATCTGAGTCCGATGCAGATCCTAGGCCCTTCTCCGAAGGGTAAGTAAGTGTACGCGGGTCTGGAAGCCTTGTTCTCATCGCTGAACCGTTCCGGATCGAATCTTACCGGATCTTGGTAATAGTCCTCGTCTCTGTGAAGACCCAGCGTACTGATGAACACCTTAGTGCCTTTTTTCAATGTGACATCAGTGTTCGGGACTTTGTAATCCAGTGAAACACCTCTGGTCACTATGGGGACTGGCGGATATTTTCTTAGTGTTTCTAAAAGAAAAAAGGTAATATAATGATTATCGTGTTGTTTACAAGGTGATGTTTAGCTTAAGCTAGTTTATTAACTAAATCCAAAGATTATTTGCAAATGAGATTCAGAAAAGATTATTCATATAGTATCTGATTACATCAATTTTAAATTTAAACTGGAAAACATGCTAATTATGACTTTTCTTGACACAAACTAAAAAAATTAAGTAATTTTTCTTGGTAAAAATCACTTTTTTTGATAATTTTCCGCACTGATTGGGGGTAAATGTACAGAATTTAAGAAAAATGTCGAAATGTTAGAGATTTTCCCACAATACAAGTATTTTACGTGAACATTATATAAAAAAAATCTGTTTCTTAGAAAAAAAAATCTCTAGCATTGTAATATTACCAAGAAAAATATTAATATCTCTTAGAAAAAACTTGAAATTTCTTACAATTTGGAAAATTAAAGTCATGAATATAGTATTTTACAAATGATAAGGAAATAAGCAAGCTGCGTATGCATTAACTTAGAATGTTCTGATTCAAGTCAGACGTAGGCAGAAATGACATGCTGTTCGGCCACACGTGGTTCTGTTTTCTTGTTATTTTGGAATTATTGTACTGATTATTGGTAGGTGGTATTTAGTTCGTATTAGAAAATCTGTTTGTTGTTGCTTTTAAGTCTATTACGCACTCTGCTACAATTTGAACATGGAATATTCGAAACAACTTGCATGCACGTTGAAATTAATTCAGTATTATTTGTTAAAAACTTATCCACACACTAAAAAAATTAGGTAATTTTTCTTGGTACAAAATCACTTTTTTGGATAATTTTCCGCATTCAATGGGGGTAAATGTACAAAATGTTTTACGTAAATATTAATGAAAAAATTTCTGTTTCTTAGAAAAAAATCTTTAACATTGTAATATTATTAAGAACATTCATTCCTTTTTGTGAAACTAATTCTTTCTTTATACATTTTACAGTATAAAATATTCTTGCAGGAATAAATATGTTGTAGTTCTCTTTCAAATAAATTAATAAAAATTCAACGACTTCGATGGAAGGGTTTTATTGTAGACTTTCATATTTCTGACACGAATACACACCAACTTCTAATTAGGGTTCAAGAGTTATGACTATATCGTTCTGTGTAATAGAAAGACTGTTCCTTTGTGTTCGACTGATTCATTTCTAACATCTGACCCTGCGGTGGTTTGTCAACAATGATGTCCGGGGTGTACAAGTGAATAGAGTTTCAGACGTAGACTAAATAATATCGAATTGTCTATAATGTGAATAAATGTGAAATGTAAGGATTAAGATTTATTCTAGTATAATGGAGTTGAAATAAATTGATTTAATCTGACCTAGGAACCTCCGAAAAACGACAATGGTTCTTCCTATCCATGTACTTTCTTAATTCTTGTCCTGTTGTATGTAATAGATTCATTCGGAAATTCAAAGAATGAAACTGCGACCATCGTTAATATACAATTTTATCTTGCAAGAGCGAATGGCACAACAGCATGATACCCATTTGCGTTTTCTTTCACGATTGTTTCACTTAAACCTAACAATATAATATATAACAAAGTATGTAAATGTTATGTCTTTAATTAAGGTTCATTAATTGTTTTTTAAAACTGCACCGGTAATTTGAAACTAATAAAATACATAAAATAAATAAATAAAACAAGTAAATCATGTAGATTTAAACGGATGAGTAAACTAATTTATGTGGTACCAATGTAAACAATAGCAAACTGCCATATTGGAGGTTGTTGTTCGAAGTGAAGCTAGGCTTAGAAATTGAGATCCCGATGACTAATCCATTGTCCTTATTGCCTATATTGTGCTATTAATTAGTTTATCTTGTGAAAACCACTTGTGCAACTCTTTTAGAACTAAGCGGTAGCTGTGTAGTTCTTCCATGATCGTATTGTACCTGTGATAAGTACATATATTCGCATAGAGTATTACTGGGAGATGGCTAATAAATATGACTAATAAGAGTTGCTCAAGGAATGAACGTTGTATCACCTCTATTGAATTATGGACTAAACGGCCGGTGATATTTTTAAGTATGAAATTAAAACTTTCATTCTTTTCGAAAATTGGGTTAACAAATATTTGTTACTTAAGACTACACTAGACTATTATTAATAACTGTAATTTGTGTTGTCTACGTATTAGAGAACTGTCCACATACTTATTTTCTTAACTGTACGTAGGTATGTAGTATCCGACACACCTACGTGTTAGCGGTCAGTGATAGATGTCACAATATTCACGGGTTGTGTGCATTTTTGAACACTTTGAAAGCAATGACACTATAAAATAATTTCAAAACTGTTAAAAGTGACATTTCTAGTTATTTTATGCCAATATTGCCAAAAATATTTCTTGTAACCTTTAAATTTAATTAGCTGTTTTTCTACTTTATAACTGAAAACCTTTAATTTTTTATTAGCAAAGGCTCTTTTCTGCTGTAAAACTTATATTTTACAAAAACTAAAATCATATTATATAGTTCTGATTGACCAAAAATCTAATACAAAACTTTTATCTTTCAAGAACCACAAATCGTAAAAAAAGAAACATTTATTGGTATCTTATTTACATTTTCAGAACCAGTGGATGCTCCTTTATCACCTCTCAGGAGTTGGTCCGGTACTTTTGAATCATCCTGTATAGTAGACTCTTAAACTAACGTTCTAACCTTACCGTTTATTATTTTATCCATGTATTTCATTTCCATCACGGCATCGTACGTTAACGTGCCCCCGTTTTTCTTCAGTGTTTCCCGTATCTCCAATCTGAGAGCGTCCTGCATCTCTTGGTGGAACGCTAGTTCGTGCAAACAAAACGTCATAGTCGTAGAAGACGTTTCAAAACCGGCCACGAAAAATATAAAAGCCTGCGCGGCGATCTCGTTCACCGTTAAAGATTCTTCGCCTCTCACGGCGGCTTGTTCTCGCATTTCTAGGAACAACTGCATGAAATCGTTACGCAGAATACCGTTACGCGTTCGATAGTTTATGATATTTTTAACCGTGTTAATAAAGAAGTCGTCGATTTCGACTCCTATGATCTTCAATTTTAAACGTTTCAGTAAACCGGGTGCCCAAAATGCCATGAATTGATAGACGAGATCCCTGAAGGAGGTTTCGAAGATTTTCCGGCCGAACTTCCGAAATTCGGCATCGGGATCTTTGAAACTGTTGCACTCTAGACCGAAAGCGCAAGAGCCGATCACGTCTGTCGTGTAACATGCCAACGTTTCTTTAATATCGACTGCCTCATTCTTTTCGCACAGCTTATTCACGTGGTCGATCATGGGAGAGCCGCAATCCAATAAGGTTTTGAACATCGTCTTCAGTTTACCCGAGGTAAACGTCGGACTCAACATCACGCGCATTTTCCTCCATTTTTCCCCTTCCAAATGGAAAAGGTGTGCGGTTAGGGGATCTATACTGCTGTCAAATTCTAATCCGTGCCCTAGGAAATGAGGAAAATCTTTTGTCAAGATGCTTTTGATCAGATCGGGATCGACGGGCAGATAAATCGGATCCGTGAAAAAGTACATGCCGCCGTGCTTCTTGCCGCGTCGTTTCATTCCGTCATAACAGTGTTTTACGTCCATCATGAGGCCGCGTTTCGGCCGGAACGGGTTTTCGATGTGTCCGAACAGGGACGTGCATTTGAGGTTAGGTACGCCCCTTTTGGTCCAGTACTTGCGCGAAGTTTTCACGTAAGCCGCCAACACCCACACTACAAATCCGAGGATCAGAACTGCGCTTAGAAGAATCATACTCTCGTTTTTTTTTTTTTGTAAATGAATTGCCCGTTCGCAAAGACACCGCACTAAATTGTCACAACACCTGTTTTTATTGCCTCGAGAATAGCGTCACTAAAAAGGTGAGGCATTTTTTCGTGTATAAATCCAAGCGAATAATATCATCGTACAGTCATACATACATACACACATACATATGTGCATACAGACACACATGCGTATATACCATGCTTTCAAATACTTTCTTGATTAGAATAGGCTATTTTTAAACAAATTCTTTAGTAAGATCGATCACACTGGGCTACTTTCAAATTGTACTTCAAATTATGACAGCTGTCAGTGACAAACCAAAATTAGAAGTGGTTACATTTGATTGTATTATTCTATTACAGCATATTAAATTACAACGACGAATGTACTTATAGAAAATTTAGAAAATTAGATAATGGAGAATAGGTTTATTCCATTAATCAGTGCATGCAGGATTTCCGGCAACAGTTTCCTAATCTGGTAATTGCTTACGCACAACATTTAAGTCACGTTCATACTTGTATTGACAAATTATGCAAACGTGGGCAGTAACTCGTAAACCTGACGATGGTACACCTAAAAAACGAACCGCAGCTTCATTTATCATTACTCGGGCTTCATTAACTCTCATAAAAATAAAAAAAAAAAGTATTCCGGAAGGAATAGATGTAAAAGTTAATATTCGCTCAAGAGTGAAGGTTCCTTTATTTACAAGATATAAAGGAAGTTAATTTAGAAAAGTTTTTCGGCAGAAAATCCCCACGAATTTGTACAAACTTCATTATATCCGCAAAAAATAGGCATCTGGCTAGCAGTTTCAAGGACGAATTATTGGGCTTATATTTTTACAATAAATGCAGAAGCGAATAATTACAGCCGTTTGTCAATGGACTTCATAATGACCAACTTACCCAACGATATTTTCAGCAAAATAATGCATCGGGCACATAAATCTCGACAAACAACAGCTTTCTTGGAACAATTGTTCGATGCAAGAATTACTAATTTTCTTGCAAGATCTCCGGACTTGATAATTTTATATTATTTTATTTTCCCATATTAGAATACCATTTCTAAGACCGTACGTCACACACTCGAAGATCTTTATAATGCTGATAGAGATTCCTATGCCGACATAACTCTATAACTCCTCGTAAATGGTTTTGAGAAGATGAGAGTTCGACTGTGTCCTCAAAATAATAGACAACATTTTCAGCATCACCTTTAGTACTCTTTTTAACTTATAATAAATATTTTTTGCATGCATTTTGGTGATATATAAACCGTCAAAGTGATTAGTGCGCGCCTGCGCTATAACCAACGTTTAAAAAGAAAACGTGGCCTACTCTAATCAGGAAAGTATTTGAAAGCGTGGTACATACATACATATGTACGTTACTTTCGACGCGATAATGTGGTTTTATCGTAAACTTATCTGTCTGGAGTTTCGAATAGTTCAAGGTAAACCTGCCAATAGATAATTTGTATTTACGTATTTTAGTTTTAAACACAAGTTCTAAATAAATAAATAAATAGAAATCAAGGCTGCTTCTGTTGGGCTGAATTACATTATTTATCTAGCTTATTGTCAGAATGTGACTCTGGACTATGTATAAATAGCGATTAACGCTGCGAAACGCTTAATCACTATGAAACGAACCCAACTTCCACTAGAAACATGGATTGTGTTGAAGATGTTACACTTGTTCGTCTTTCTTAGTTACAGTCAGCTGTGGCTGACGCACAAGGTCGTAGCCAGCACGATATTTTAAAGAAGGCTGGAATTTTCTATAACTTAAATACTAGTACTTATGTATACAGATATACACAAGAAACTGCGATAATGGACGGTAACGTGATTGGCTTACAGCGGTAAGAGGAAAAGGTGGGGTGGCTGCTGTTAAAGGTTAATAGTGATGCTTTGGTAACACTTGGTTTTTGGTTGTAGTCTGACAGATATGGACGTTAATGGACGATCATTTACGTTTTCTAGACTTATTGCATGTTTTTGCTACAAGCCCTTTGACATTCAAAATACTTCGATTATATGTGTATGCAATTGAGTTTTAATAAATACAATGAATTCAGACCACCAAAGTATATGTAATGTGCACTGGGTATTTTTAAATAACAATTGTAAAATATGTCTTTGTTATTAAAAAACAGCAATATAAAATTCTAACTCCAATTTCATCTGTTGTGGTTAAAATTTTCCCTTTTTGTTGCGCGAAAAATATAGATTAACCAAAAAGGGAAAGCATTTTGACCATAGTCGTTGAAATTGGAGTAAATTCTTGTTCTGCTGTTCCTTAATAACAGATATGTATTTTATAATTGTTAGTTGAAAATACCCATTGTAAGTTAAATATGCTTTCTGTTCTAACCGTAAGTGTTAAACTGGATTCATTGTTGGTTAGTGCGGAATTGCTTCTTCATAAAATTATGGTGAGGTATGACAACTTCTGTTTGTTATACCCTCCCACAATTTTCAAATTAATATATGTTATTAAAGAGTAAATGAGTATTGTCTATGCAAAAAATTGCGGATGTATACGAGGTATAAGGCTCCTAAAAAAAGTATTGAAAATAAGAATTAGATTTTTTCTGCCAGAAGGGATAGAAGTATCATGTTTTAGCCATAGATACACTTTATAAGTGTTTACAACATATACAAAAATGAATAAAATATAAGAAGTATTTTTCAAGAAAACAATTCTTCTTTAAAAATTAAATCAACTCTGTTTCGCTATAACTATGGCTTTTTTAAGATTGATATTTTGGAGAAACATAATTGTCATCCAGTGTAACTTATAGGGCAAACAAGATTGAAATTATGCCTTAAATAGCTTCCTCTAACTTGCCCAACACTGTACACCTTATTACCATTTTTATTTTCTTTGTTTGTTTGTTTTTTACTTAAGCAAATGGCTTGTTTCTTTTTTTGCTTAAAACATTATTATGATGTATTTTTTCAGGAATAACTTCCTTATTATATTGATTATTTTATTTTCATGATTTTTACCCTAAAAAAGATATGAATGGTAGTTCGTTTAGATATTATAGTTATGGATTTGCGATGTCATCCTATAATAATACTACACTTTACTACTATAATTAATAAATATTAAATATTCTTAAACCCAATTTTTATTAGGGAGAAGTATCTAAGCCGAAGTCCGTATGTGACGGCCCGCTGCGTATGTTTTTACTTTCAGTAGTCGATCTTCGACGACCATGACTCACACACTCACACCTCTACATTCGAACGGTAGTAAGTCCCATATATATATATGGCCGTTAAACTGTTAGTTTTGCAGCATGTTAAATTAGAATGAATAAGATCTAATAGTAAGAGTTCATTGAAAATCGAAATAATAACCCACAAGAAGTACTGTAAAACTATTTAATGAAATCATATACATACATATATTTATAACTGGGCTACAGATAATAATTATTATAATAATAAACTAATTTATTATACATAAAATGCAAATAAGGATATATCGAAACTGATAAATATCTCTACTATATGCAAATATAGCATGTGTAAGGTATCTGTGACAGAATTGTTACCATGTTTTCATAATGGAAAAAATGAAATTTTCAAAAATATATGGGTCGTCCTATTAAACTGACCCATTAGAATTTTTACAACATCTAACAGGAATTTTATTTAACAACTCAGAGAATAGTCATGACTAAATATGATTCTATTTAATGAAAGTATTTTAGGTGTGTATCTAAAGTTCTAATCCATCTTCAGGTTGAATCAAGGTTTTGTTAGCTAGATATTAATAGTGGCGATGAGTTTTCGAATAATCCGTATAAGATGGTGGCACACCTGCACATACGTATGTACAGTGGTGGTCTTATTTAATGTCTTCCCTTATGATGGAAAGACTATCAAAACTACGGTCTCTGGATGTTATAGACAGTTCGGCTGTCTATAACATATCATTGCGCAGGTATAAACCTCCATTAGAAAGCATATATCGAAGCGTATTATCATCATTGAGAAAGACATTAGTCAATACCACCACTGTACCTCAAATTCAAAATTCACGTCTTCCTAAAATACTGGGAGTGGCCAAATAGTAGATATATATACTTTAAAATGCAAAAATTACTGAATATATAAAAGCGGTCGTGTATTCACAAATGCAAACATCGTTTTGTTTATATATCGTGTAAAAGATGTAATCTACAACGATTCTATTCATTCAGACAATTCTAAGACATAAATAATATAATGCTTTATCTGTGTTTGCTTGGAATATAGGACTTGTGTCACTAAGAAACCGGAATTGTGTATACGAATGAAATATCTCTTATAAACAACGCTCAAGTTTTCGTAGAATACCGCTTTAGATATTATTACAATTAAAGTAGATATACTATTCGTTCACGCCGATAGTTTAAGTAGACGTGAGTGTTTTGTATTTAAGTGTACATATATTTCAATATTTTAAAATCTGAAAATCATCAAGGATTGGTGTTAGCAGGAAAATATTAATCCTTATACGTATATATTTGAGAGAGTTCTTACCAAGTTATTGAATCTCTTTTAATGAATTGGTTTGATTGAATTGGATTATAAAGACAATTTAAGAAACAAATCAAATTTACCTCATCACGTAAACTGTTTTTAGTGACTTTACGTTTTGATCAGTATATGATCTTCAGAAATACGGATAAAACCGAGTTTTTGTTTAAATATGTTAATAAACTTTCAAAATTACTTTTAAGGTCCGTTACTACCGAGGTAATTTATTGATCCGTATATCTATAATGTGGATTTTACGGATTCGACAAATTAAAATTGGCGTAAGTTTCGAACTGACAAACGTATGTGTAACCGCAACTGTAGAGAAACTTGAATTGTTCCGGCGGTCTGACAAATTCTCTCCTGGCCTGTCGAATCGTCTGGACGGCCAAGCAGACGTCGCACACGTGATCCGATTTTATTTTCTCTATCAAAAAGCATAAAGCAGTATATAGACCACAAGCACGAATACCATCGCTGCAACATAAAAATAACGTCAGTAGAGGGAAACTAGGTGTAATTTATATTTGCACGTTCGTATAGGCAGGATCCGACATTAATGAAGATTTGGTTTATATAGGGCGGAGAAAATCTACTGTACATCTCTTGCAACTTGCGAATGAGAAATTTCATAAAAAAACTTCTTATACAAGGTTCGTATAATAATTGGCAAAACTTATTGTTAGTAGGATTGATTTTTTTTGAATTCACTATTTTAATACAAGGCTAACACTTTTTTCTTAAATAACTTTTTTAATAATATTTTTTTGACATACTTGAAATACATTTTGTTTTGGCAAATATAATGATATGCAATTTACAAGAATATGTATATGTATATTAAGAAAATGCTCAAGAAATCGGTCAAAAACCTTCATTATTCCGAGTGATAGCTCGATGCCTTGATTTATAAATATTTTTTCTTAAATCTCAATATGACATAATATGACAAAGGAAACAAAATTAACAATCACGTGTTATTCGATACAATTTTGACATTTATTCGTTGTTATTCGTAACAGCTGAACTTATGGGAAAATGGAAAATTTATCAGGAAAGGACGATTTACAGTTTTGATTATGGTTGGTTATGATGATGGAAATGTACTTAAGCTGAGATATGTGATTTATTTAATAATAACTGTCTTGAGTGGTTGCCGATTAACCAAATAATTGTAAACCTATTGTAAAATAGTCCACTGAAAGGCATATCATTGTATATAATTGTAAACCTATTGTAAAACAGTTCACTGAAACGCATATCATTCAAGACGCTCCAAAAACCAGCAGACAAGAACAACGGCGATTGTACAACGTATTATTGGATGTTGTTGGAGAATTCCAAATTGTCAACAGATCTTTAGTTTTAAATAAGTATATGCGCTCAAAATCCATTCGGAAACTTTAAAAATTTAAACCTTTTAAAATACATCTTCTACCTGAACTAAATGAAGATGATTTCAATAGAGGAAGTCAATAATCCTCTGTTACGTTGGAAAGAGAGAAAAACTTATTTTTTTAAGAATATTTTATTTTCTGTCGAGGCAACATTTTATTTAAACGGTGCGCGTCGCAATAAATCACAGTTGTCGATATTGTGTCACAAAAAATTGGTACTGGGCCGAAGAATCCATACACGACGACTTCAGAAAATAAATATATGGTTGGACATAATTGGCAATCTGGAAGGTACTTGGTACTGTTGCAATATCAACTATTTTCTGCTTATGTAGCGGTATGTCCCACAAACAATGGAATTCCTGAGCACATATGGTTTCAATAAGATGGTGCTCCACTTCACTATGGAGCAAAGTAAGAAAGTACTTAAGTGAGGTGTTTCTTGGCAAACGGATTGAAAGAAGATGTCTTATCGAATGGCTTGCTCGATCTTCAAATTGAAATCATTTTTTTATGTGGGTTCACTTAAAAAAACTGATGTCCATCAAAATAGATCCAATAATCTCGAGGGTTTACAGCTTAGAATTCAGACTGAGATCAATAGGATTGTACTACAAAATGTTTTGCAGGCGTTTAGAGATCGAGTAGGTCATTGATTGGTAGCAAATGATATACATTTTGAGCACGTATTTTTTCAATCTCTCTTTCTTTTCTTGTATTTCAATTTGTGTTTATACGTACATTACACTTCATTTTCACAAGGTTTTTTTTGTTAATGCATTTCAAATATGTCAAAAAATACATGATGCTATTTAAAAAAAATAGTTGGCTTAGTTGGCTCAGAAAAAAAAAATAAAACAATGCCATCAAATGATACCAAATATTATATGAACTATCTTTTGTGTAAGAAATTTTTTAATTCAATTTCTCATTCCGAAATTGCAAACACAGTACTTTCTTCCCATCCTGTATCCAAGATTAGATTCTAATCGTTTCTAATTAGAGTAATACACTAAATTTAATACTGCAGAAAATGACACTTACTGACAAGTTATAGAAATCGTACTACTTTGTTTTCCAAGTCGAGTCATAGCTTCATACACCGCCAATAGATTGTTCGGCTTATCTGGGCATAATAGGTACTGATCCCATTTTTTTAATTGAATCAAAATGATTGGAACAGTTTTCTCCTAAATAAAAATCTCATTGACATTTAGGCACGAACTTAAATAAACTTCTCTAAATAGCATTACCTGATTAACTCCGTTAATTATAGAAATATTATAGATATCATAGAACGCGCTAGATTCTTTAGAACAGAACTTTATTTCCAAATCGGGCGCCGGATGAATAGAGAACGCATTTGACGTCGGATAGAATTGACAACCGTTCTGAAAATTTAATATGAGAGGATGCGACGTTTTGTACGATGTCTTACTATGTCCAAAGTATTCAGAGAGACCAACATTCCGATTTGCTTTTCGACAATCATTTGCCAGAAGACTCCTATTTTCGGAATGGTGGGATTCTCAGTCGTGATGAACTTGGATGGAGTCAGGAAACTATCAACGACCTCTGCGCGAATGTATATTTGCGATTCGTCTTCGGAAGTACACGGATAATGTGATCCTTGCAAAATATCATCTGTGGACAACGAATTTATTTTTTACATTTTTACAGAATTCTTATTAGTAACCTAACTGAATCTTTACTTAGAATATTTGATAAGATGTTATTTTGAGCTGTGGAAGCTTATTGAAATATATATTAAATAAAATGGCTTTTTTCGAATTTGTTCTTAAACTTCAGCGGGAAATATGAATCGTTTCTGAATAGAACTGAAACACTTGTGCAATTGTATTGGCAAAAACTTTAGATAGATACATGTATGCCTAATTAGTTTTAGTAAAAACAAATTGTTTATTACTTATTGTGATTAATATTGACTAATCTATTATTAGCTAGCAAATCATTATAGGTTTATTTAAATACGGACATGAAATCTTTTCGCGAATGATGTTATAGGATACCTGTACTTATATACAAGGGTTTTATAAAGAAAGCGTATAGATGCCATAAGCAAATTTCACAATATCTTGATACTAACTAAAACTAACTTGGAACATATTGCTGTGATATGTCTCCCCGGTGGTTTGAACTCTATGCTGTTAATTTTCCAAGTTCATGTTTTGGCATTGCCGCGCGCAATTCTCACTTAGATGTAATTGTAAGAAAGGATTTAATAGTTTTGTTCGAGTATTTTATTGTTCAGTTGTGTATAGTTAATTTCATTTATTTGTACATTTTGCGTACTCCAGTATTGTATTTAGTTTATATGCTAGTTTTTTCTTTGCGATGCGTTGCGCCGTCATCGCACGCAAAGGTAAATTTTATATATATGAGAATGTTACTTTGAGGCCCGGCAGTTACCAGATAGACGAGCGCGTGTATTGTCTTGTTTAGTCTCTTGGTTACCGTTTCTGGTAATTCTTTTTAATTTTAAGATGTAGTTCGTTGGTTTGAATTTTAAAATCGTCCATCTAGTAATTCGTTTATTAATAAGTGTTATATCGTTGTGCACAATTTACATGTAAGGCTCTTTAATAATTTTCGTTTTAGAAGTGATCGCGTTTAGAGTTTAAATTTTCCGTTTTTTTGTAGTTTTCAAATTAATTTTATTTTAATCACCTCGGGGTAGGTGAAAAGAAGCTCTGGGCTTGTATTTTAATTTCATTTTGATTTTACTTGGTTTTCTACGTTTAATTTATTTAAATTTTAGTTTGCTTTGAATTTTTGAAACCACGTGGATTTTTTGTGGTATAAGAAATTCCTTCTAGAACGAATTCACCATTTTGTTTGCTAAAGGATTTGCATTGTCCTTTTTAAATTGTAGAGTCTTATGCAGGTTTGTTTTTTGCCAGAATCTTATATCCATGGTTTTAATTTTTCCTGTAATTTGTATTAAATGTTTTTTTTTCTTTTTACAATAAAAGTTAATGATTGTAAATATCATTTTAAAATCACAGTTTCTTTTATTTTTGAATCGACCATTTCAATTTTTGGGGATTTTAAAGAAAGTCAATTTTGCAAACGCCCACTATTACTTTTAATGAAAGTTACTCTGAGATATAAGAATATCTGGCGCCCTTTTAAATTCATTTTTGCTGAGCTAGCTAAATTAAGTTTGTCATTTTTAATTTCTTTTAACTTATATGCTTGGACAATCAGTTCACAGCAATATGTACATTTCCTAACTTTGCCTCTGGCATGAATACGAAGCGACAATAAAATTCCCTAATTTATAATAAGAAATATTAAGTATACCTTTTTCTATGAATGGAACGTATATTCGTAATATCTAAACATCGATATTACTAGAAGTTGATGGAAATAAAAGAATATCATTTTTATAAGTTTTTGGGGCCTCGTTTGTTGGTGTCAATAGTGATTTCATGTAAATCTTGGGGAATGTTAAACGTGATCATAGTTACTTTTATTCGGAAGCCTGGTCAAACAGGACAGGATGGAGCGAAATGTCTGAGACCAATAAATCTGATATTATTTATGTTAAAAACTCTTGAAAAACTGTTAGTCAGACAAGAAAATACATAAAACTCTGGGGTGTGCAGATGATCTTCTGACCCAGGGTAAATTTAACACGATAGTGCAGGCAAAATGCAGAGCGCTTCACAAGTTGTACAAACATGGATTGAGGAGGAAAGTCTAAATACCAATTTTTTCAAGATGACCACAATAGCATTTATGAGTTTTTAGAAACTTATTTAATAAATGACGAGATGAGTTACGCTATATATGGTACATGTATTTTGTAACAATGTATCTATCATTTCACTAGTCATCGTTTCTTACCTTGACTTGTGGGTCGTTTTACCTTCTTTTGGGGAGCCACGATCGCGTAGTTTGAGCTCAATTCAATCGCTCGCATGGCTTGATCTTGCCACGCCGAGTCATCTAAGAATCTCAATTGCCTCTCCATCTTATTGGCGATGGCATCGTTGATCACGCCCTCCATCGATTTATCGCATATGATTCCCGTTTCTGAGGGCGCGCTCAAGCATTGCAGGATCTGCAATAGCACGAAGTGGGCTATCTTGTAGTGTTCGACGGTGCTCACCATATTGATTCTCTGTTGGCGTAATTTGTCTAGATGATAATAGACGTCGATCCTACCTTCTGCCAGCGCCATTCGTAGACAGATGTCGCACAGAATTAATACGCCAGTGCGACCGAAACCATTGCTGGAAGGCTCTGTATGTATGGAAAGTCACTGGCATAGATGAATTGATGGTTCATTTAGTGTATTATTTTCTGTCCCGGTTTTGGATGCTTATTTTACTTTACCCACGCGAAAATAATTTCAGCGTGCTAATTGATGGACTGTTCAAGCCCAAGCTAGCTTATTTATGAACCATGCGTTTTCAAACGATCCGGAAATATTTATTTATAGGGCAAATACAACTTCTTTTAATCATAATAAAAATATATTTTGTTTGTATTAGCATGCAAGAAAATTAAAAGATTACGTTATATTTTAGATGTGTTAGTAAATTAAACTATCACACTTGTAGCCATTGATTTGAAATGCAAATAGCTTTTATTTATGCGATCGGCGATCTTTTGTATTTTGTTGAAATTTTCACGTTTTTTTGTTTGACGTTATTATTTGAACTTAAAAGTGCACGATGTTGATTCTTTTGAAAAATAAGTGTGGAAATAATTACAAAAATAGCTTGCAACCAAATATACACGGTGTGATTCACTATAAGAATGAACTATCAATGTATTTATTTAATGTCGGTGGCTACTAGAGCCAATTCACTTACCTGCCGTGCACGAGTATAGGTGAGGAATTTCGCAACGGCAGACTGAGGATCTTCTTGGAAAAGGACGAGAAATTACGAACGTAGAGAGATACATTGGCGTTCGGGGTATATTGAAAATGTAACTGATGTATATATCTCTTCTGGCCGTCGTGTTCAAGATCGAAATATCGAATCGTATAGTTGGCAAAAACTTCTACGTCCGTGAATGTCACGAGGAAACCGCCAAAGCGGATAAAGCCGTTGATTTCGGGCCAATACTTTTCGAATTTTCTCTAGAATAAACCGTCGCCGAAGGGATGTTATTAATTCAGGGGTCACTCACCGATCCTTTCTCGATTACTTGCGATACAACAACAATGTAGACCACCTTTTCCTGCCAAATCATCCGCCAAAAATCATTTAGGGTACTCTCTTTAGGACCCTGAGCAGCTATATACATTTTTTCCGAGTTGTAACCCTGCATGGAAATAAATGAATTGATGGTTCATACCGGATGTCCCGCTAAGAATGGAGATCGGCGATATCTTAGAAACTACAAAAGCTGCTGTAGTGATGGGAAAAAACTCATAATTGAAGTGGAAAAGTTAACGTTTTAGAAATAATTCAGAAAAACTTGTACAGTTGAGGATAACGCCATCTGGTGTATTTTCTGAACACTAACTAGCACAGATTGTGCCGTTTAAACGCCGTTTCAAACAGCGTTAAATGTCCTTTCCAACAAGTTCAAGTTTCTTCAATTCGAATAAAAACTACAGAACTTATAGCGGGTTCAGTTTTACATGATTTGATAACGTCTACTACATTTATAATACACAATATGACAAAATATCTTTAACCAAAGTGATGCGTAATTAACAAAAAAAAATTAAGGAGGTATTTCAAATTATAGTTAATTCTGAAAATTTACCGTTGAATCTGGCAACTTGCAACTTTAGTTGCCAATTTTTTTTTTCATCACAACAGCTATTATGGCTTCCAATATATCGCCAGTTTGTACTCTTACTGGAACAACCTGTATATAATTTATTATAGAATTGATGTATCTTACGTTAATATAGTTTGCGTTGATGTAATCGGAAAACGGATCCCCGTTTATAATTTCTAATTTGACTCTGGTGTGATCGTCTGGAAGAAAACTACAGTTAGGAAGACTGGTTGCATAATTTTCAATAATTCTGCAATTCCGATATATGTATAATTAATATGACGTGAAATTCTTGAGGATATTTTAATGGAATATAAGTTATTGTTTGCGCAGATTCAACGTCTGCTGGATTGTTTATATCCGACATTTCGGCAGTGTTCCTTCTGTCATCATCAGGGCAGCCCTGAGGAGAACAGTGGTTTTATATAAATTTATATTGCAACAATGGAATTGAAAAACCAACAGTTCTTCTTGCTTTCGCTCTTGATATTAATATGGTAAAAGGAGAAACGGCGAATTTGAGCCAATACGATTTAATTTATAACTGCTTCATACCTTATACGTTTCGATTGTTTTTAACATCCAGTCTATCGGTTACAATGTTCAATCATTTAGTACGAAGTATCGCTTATAGCGTCCCTATTTTATGGTCACTACAACGAAATATGTATGTCGGATATAAAGGCAGAGAACGTGCCATTTTTCCGTTATTGGCGTGTGTCAGAAATATCGAGACCTACTCTGTTTCATATACCGCTGTGGCATAGCGGTAATAAATGTGTTAAGCCCAATTTACTCTATCTAGTCTATGTACCTATGCTATTTTTATGTGCCTACATAGTTATTTTTCAAAATACATATTTACCGTTGTAGTAGAAAAAACAGCTTATATTTTATGGCGTTTGGAGGAGCGAGAAACGAATGCAGAATTGTCTTTGTTTTGTTAAGTAATGAACGTTCTCTATCACATATAGTTCTAGTAATTGTCTTATCTTGTTTTTCAGATTGCCAATTGTAGGAAACGCAATGTCGATTTCCTTATAACAGATCACTACACTGTAACCGTCAAAATTTATGACAGTATAGGAAAGCAGAGAGTTGGAAAAAGAGAACGCCGCTTTAAAATGGAAACAGATGTATGGTCGTGTCTCCCACCAAATGCCTAACGCCCAATATCGTTTCAATATTGGCATAGGTGCATATTGCAAGATCATTTGATGCATAGTATAAGATTCCTATACTAAAATTAAAATTTGTCTACAACGGTATATCATGTAAAGGAAATGAATACTTACAGGCTGCCACATCCGGGAACATATTCTTTAATTTGTTTTCTGGCGCAGTACCGTCGTTCCAAGGCTTTACTTGACCAGTAGGGATCTGTTCAAATTGTCTGTCCAATTTTCCGGTATCTATGGCCTTCTTAAGATACTGATCCAACTCTACGATCTTCACGGTTTTAGTGTGCTTCCGTTGAATTTCGTTCATTTTGTCAACGATACGTTTGCTCTGAAATGACTAAAATGATAAATTTAATGCTGCACTATTTATTCTCTAAATATTTGATTAAAAATACTTTATGGAACGAAATGTTTTAAACGCCTAATATTTAGATCATATAGACTGGAATAAAATCTAAAACGTTTTTTTAAAATACTAAAATAACGAAATAACTGTGGGATTACTTAATTTTTGTAGTTCTCTGTGCATTAGTTTTGAAGAAAAAAAGAATAAGAAATGGTGTAAAATTTATCGAAATTTGCTGAACCTACCAACATCCTAGGTCGGCTATTTCGACGAACTAACAATGCTGTATCGGACGAACTGAGTGCAATTGCATTGCCAAGAGTTTCTGCTGAGGTTTCCTCGGAATCTAGAGCATTATTTACGTTTTTAGTTGTAACCAGAGAAGTAAAAGCATATTCGATTTCACACTTACTCGAATGCCGTGTATTTCGTAGGAATGCAGAAATTTTACCGTAACAGCATCTTAAATTAGAAAGCGCAGGTATAATTAAGATAAACTAGATATGGTAAGATGTGGATTACTCCAAATAAAAATATTTTTATTTGCAGGTTCATAAATTGATATGGTTCCATTAACTTTTGATTGGAGCTGAGAAGACTTTAATATTAATTTATTAATTAAAGCCTTTTGGAGGTTTGACATGATACAATAGCCACTTACCTGATTATCACGACGCAAATGGCGCATAACACTAATGGTATCAAAAGAAATACGTAAATGTAACTTGAAGAATCATCACTATTCTGCACGGAATAGTATTTGCTCGTAGTGATATTGGCGTAAGTGTTTTTTAAAACTACCCCTAGGGTGAGGGAGTCTCGCTTCAAAAAATTGCGTACGTTTTCATCCTCTTCGATGAATACGATTTCTGTTTCAGAAAATTCTGCCAAATCGTACTTCCAGATCAACCGAAAACGATTCAAAACATCCCCTTGAAGATCGTGTAGAACCTCGTTGTAGTCTTGGTCCTTATCGCAGAGGATAATTTCCATTTCGCTGTGGAATAATCGACCCATTCTTAATTCAATCATTTACCATTGCTAACTTCATTAACTAGTTTTAAGTTTAGTTTTGTGTTGGTTAAGATAGTGAAAGCAGAGTAAGAATCGAATAGCTTGCTTCCGAGATATTCACAAAAACAATATATTTCTAAATGAGACGCTCTGTGTATTTTTACATATTTAGGAGGAGAGATTAGAAACGAAAAGGTGTTAATACACATCGCAAATTTATAAATAAGCGAATAAAACGCATTTAAACTCTATACTTATAAAGAAGAATGTCGGACCATGGAGAATCAGTTCAGTTATCCTGAAGAAGCTGTCAGTATGAACAGTGAAACGTTGAGCGAAAGTTTTGACCCACGGTAAAACCCGGAAGCAGTTATTAGTAATAGTTGTTACTCTGTTTTCCTTATCCTAATCAACACAGAAAGTACAATTGTTAGTTAGCTATAATTTAACCGACTTCGTAGCTACGATAATAACAAAGTTTAAATGCTGAACACTTGACTTTAGACACCCCTATAAATATTTTTTTTTATTCAAAAGAATACATATGCAACAGCTTAAACTGCAGACAATTTGATAAATTTTCGTTACTTGTTTTTGTCTTTTTATATGTTTTTCAAGTTTTTTTTTGCCAGAATTTAAAAATTAAAGGCTATTAATGATGGATATTTATTTATGAGGGCATATATACCTTTTATCACCTTCTACGTTGGTAACATTGGGCAAATACAATTTCAAATAGGTCTCCGTCTTCTGCGTTATTCGCGGCGGCATCAAGAACTCAGGCGTTTTTGGTGGCGCAATAACAAAGATCTTTTCCGCATAGCGAAGATCTACAGAATTTTGGGCAGCCACTTCTATGACCAAGTTTTCGCGCCGTTAAATTAGCGGCATCTATCTGAAATTGACAAGGGAAATAAACGGAAAAGCAGGCACAATACAACGACTTAACTTCGTATTTGTACATAGGTTTTTCTTGATCGATAACATAAGGGCTAAGCCGTTTTCCATCCAATCGGATTATAAATTTGATCAGGCGACCGTTAGTTTTATTAGGATGCAACCAATGAATGGTTAGGCGGTGCTCTTCGTCCCACGTTGAAGTAACATTTTGCGGAGGTTGCGGTGCTAGAAAGAGACGACGTTATATTACAATCGTAAGCGCTTTTTACACAAAGTTGGTGTATGGTTAAGTATTGCTGCAAGTGATGTTATTATAGTTACTTGTTTATACTAGACAATAACGGTTACCTTAATAATTTAATAGTAAAAGACGCTAATTAATTTATTCTTTTCTTAATACATTACATGTTTCGGTAATTAATTACCGGCTTCAGATATTCTGCAATTACTTTTGAATACTCTGCTTGAACTTTGTACTCATAATTTGTGGAGTAGTAGCTGCTACAAGTAGTAGCTAATACTCTACAAATAAGTATTTCGTTATCGAAGTATTCCATATTTTGTACATACTGCTATGTACCTATGTATCTATTTAACAAAATAAATCTTTGTGTAATAAAACATTACTTTTAAATGTAAACGATGTAAAAGTAATGTTTTTAGTTTGTATTGCTTGGTGGGAGAGCACTATAATTTTATTATATCTAAACTCAATCAAGTACGCTTTCAAATCAGAAGCTTAATTTAAGTTAGCTAAGTATTGACCATGTTATATCTTTCTATTTCGCCCAAGTTTATTCTAAACCATCGTATGGCATCATATTCTGGGTATCTTCGATATTTTCTGTCTATGTATTTATTGCCCAAAAGCGTATCATTCGCTGTATTACTATGAAATCTTTTAAATCTTGTAGGACTTTTCTTGTTAAATTTGAAATGTTGCGTCTGCCGAGTGTTTATATTTTAGAGAGTTCTTTTCTACAATTTACTCAATTTAGGACAAAATTCCTAAAAACTTCTTCGAATCGACTCCCTATCGATATGCGCGCTCAAAAAAACATACAGACCGTTTTCGGGCCACTTGGACGCCATCGCCGTTAATATTTCGTTCAATTCAATTAAAACCGTGAATTTAATGTCGTCATGTTTGAAAACCACTGGTATAACGATTTATAAATGATGAGAAAAGTATAGGGGCAAGGATCAAACCTTGCGGAATCCCTAATCTAACAGGTTTGTGGACTGATAATGAGTGAACTGATTTAACGCTAGGATTTGAATTAAAATTCATTGTAACAACTTGAGTCCTATCAAAAAAAAAAAACAAAATACAAAATATTCCAATGGTGAATTTTTTGATGTGATGAGCCTTTTGCTTTTTGTGAAAAAAAATGCACGGCTATTTAAATATTAAAAAAAAAAGCTGCTTCTTTTATTTTTTCCTTTAGTCCAAGTTATAATGTATGGACGATTATGATTTCTGTGCCGAAAGAATTAACAAACAAAAAGAACAGTTTTTTTAAAATATTTATTATTTGGTCATGCATTCATTTTTTTCAAAAAGTAAAGGGCTTATTCAAATGAGCTCATAAAACTGCAATTCTTTCAGAAAGTGCGCTTTATAAATATCCATTATCAAGTAAATATTATTTGCTACACTCCGTGGATATTCGTTACAAAGTTTTCTATTCCACTCTACTCATTAAAACCATTGACTACTCGTTACTCGAATTTAACGAATATTAACAAGTAGCTCATACGTTGTAACAAATGAGCATTTCGTGCCCATCACTAATTATTGCTGTTAATAATCACAATATAATAGATACTACCTATTACAATTGTCACAATGTAATAAACAAGGATTTTTAGTATATTTTTTCCTCAGGAAGAATGACATATCGGATGCCATTTTATTAAGCAAGATCTACTAATGAATGATGGTATAAGTTCAAAAACATTTATGTTTAGTTGGGCGTTCGTTGGATTTACTTACCCATCTCTTTAGTTGTAGAAATAGTCCTCAAATAAGGCCCTTCGCCCTTCGAATTCACCGCCTGAACCTGAAATAATTGAAGCTAATCATACAAACAGCAAGCGCATTATTTTCAACGCTTCATCTTATAGAAGCGACAAATGTTTTACAGATAGTCGATAGATAGTACCTATTCTCTTTATTACTTTCACTAAACTTACCTGAATTAAATTTAGCAGATTGGCAGTCAAATTATGTTCGGTGTGGCACAAATATTCTTTCCATAATTTACAACTTAATCCTGAATTTGTAAGCCGGCGTGAATATATTTTATTAGGCGAGTTACCGCCTAAAACTTGAACATGATACTCGTCCGTTGGTCCTGTTGGAGGATACGGTGGAAGCCATCGAAAGCTGATGGACGTAGCATTCATTGAATATGCCTCTAGATTTCGTATCTTACCGGGATCTAAGCAAAATACGGTTCTAGACACTAGAGTTTATAAGCTCCGAAAAATCAGTTATGGATTTCGGAGATCTTAAACGAAGTGAACAAATAGAAAAGTAATTGAGTAAATCCTGATTTGAATGGTGTAGATAATAAAATTAAAATGTAACTGTCCTTTCCATTCACGTTTAATTTAAACAAATTTTAAAATTTAATTTTATTATCTACGCCGAATAAAAAAGTTTCAAATGTTATTTATGGGCTAACAATTATTAATTTTGCTCTTATTGTTTGTTTTCGATAAACTACGTTTCATTCAAAAGTAAGGAATGAAAGTACTCTAACGAAAGTATGTATAGTCTAACCTGCGTTTAATGGACTCTATCATAAATCAACAAGTTGCCAATTTTCTGGCGAAAATTGTTACAAACGGTTAGTAAATAACAATAAAAATAAAAAATAACAATTTTTGTTAGCAAATTGGCGGCTTGTTGATTCCCCATAGCGTCCATTAAACACAGGTTAGACTATAAATTCTTTTACTTCCTTATTTTTATTCTAAACTCGTGTGCTAGTCGGATCATTCGAAACGTCTCTAAAAAATTTGAGTAACAAAAACTAGAAATTGCTTATTTAGTCGCTGCTTTATCATTACTAAAAGAATGTTTTCCTATCATCAAATAACAATTAATTAATAGAAACTTTTGCAATCGATACGTGCAGATATAAAGGTTGCAGCTGGCGGAGTGACTCATTTATTGTTTAGTTGTTGGCGCGGTCTGGCAAGCGACAAATGAAATGTCACTGAGCTGTAACTTAGTTAAGACAGCTTGAACCAGCATTCACAAGTGTTTTGTGTTTTTGTATTCTTGATACTAATTAAACATTCTAGTATTTGTTAAAAAAAAATATTTATTTATTTTTTCTATATAACTTCTGTTTAACAATACAAAATACAATTCTTGTTTATCTATTGGCGGAATATGATTATAACTCTAAAACTAGACGTGGTGGAAAGATTTGCTTTCTGGTTATGCTTTCAATTCAAGACTGTGAGATGTTTACACCCATTCCTACAAGGAGTAGTTAACCACACAAATTGAAATAAAGAAAGGCATAGAGTCATTCAATTATTTCAAGAGAAGTTATTTATAAGTGAAACTATCTACACTTAAAATTTATTCGAATAGTATCAAGCTTTGCATATAGGAAAAAATGAGTAATTCAATATCTGAGAAAATGTTAAAGTTCTTACCTCTACCTGCGGTGACATAAGTTGTGTTTTCGCTGTATATTGATCTGTTTTGCCGAAAGATCTTAAGTTCTAGGGCGTAGTTGGTGTACGGTAGCACTAAGTACACGTGGGCTTGGGCACTCGAATTGAAGGAACTGGAACGTTCTTTCGACTTGCTTCCGTGACACCAGGCACTGGTGCATATCAACTGTATCGATGTGAACGCAATAACTGGACCTTTCAGCTTTTCGCATCTCCATTTCAAAGTTACTGTTAGCTCGTCGTCAAATTCTTCAAAAATTGGAGTCGGAAGCTCATCCTTGTTAATAATTGCTGCGCGTGTAAAATATAATCAAATATGAGAAGACGAATTTCAGAACTCAGAGTATTGTTCTCAGAGATGGAAAAAGGTGCAATGAAACTTCAGTAATACTGTAAACTCAGAATAACCGAGGATTATTTTTGACGTTTCTAAAACCCAATAAAAAGCTTCCACTTTTCTCTCATTCATATACTTTTTAACCAATCAAAACATGCTGGGAGAATAATAAATAAAAAAATAGAAATAATAGATACGTCGAGCGAAACTTTGGGTTCTATAAGACGGCGATAACTTTGAACAACTAGTGTACCTAAAGTGGATTCCATGAAAAATATTAAAAAAAAATGTTTAATTTAATAGGCTTACTCACCACTTAAAGATAAAAAAATTAAAAACTACAAAAAATTATCATTAATATCTCTCTTATTGTGAAACGTTTGTTAAGATATTTTTATGTTAATAATCTTATTTTAAGTTGTTTAATCACCCCTTGACAATAGAAGCAAAATACCCTAAACACACTGTATATCTGAAAGAAGTATTAAATTTTCCACTTCCTTCATGGCATTAGGGAACATGCCCTATTATATGTGTAGAGTTTTTTGGAAAATAGATCTCAATACGTAGATAATGACAATAGAATTTCAACGATAAAACAGGCAAATTATGGGATGCCTCAAGGCTCAGTCTTGGGGTCCAGTCATGTTGTTTTCTATTTGATTGGCATTACCACATCATATTACCGATAACAGTATTGCACACGCTGACGACACCACAATTATAATAATTACTAAATGCATAAATACATTAAATAAAATGTGCCTATATCCTGTATCCGAGGCTACAACATATATTGCTGGGAATAAACTATATGTTTAAACAGAAAGAAAACCAAACACTATTCTTTAATTTAGGTAAATTTACATAATGAATTGCAAAATATGAATCTGTTAGGTGTCTTCGTTTGGTTCTGGACAGTAAACTGACTTCGGAGGGCACACCTTAAGTCTTTGACACATGAGCTGTCTGTGATAGTTTACATGTTACGAAATTTAAAATCAATAATACGTTGCGGCTCCTGCTTTCAGAAAGGATGTACAAAAGCAATTCATTTTTCAGTGTCTGATCTATTACAAATATTACTTGACTTCCTATGATCGTTAAGAAAAAAAAAAAAAATACTGACAGCCAGGGTGCTATCAAGGCAGTCTTGAACCCTGTAACTAGGTCAAAACTAGTTAGAGGCAAACAATCCCTCAATGTACTGGCACAAGATTACACGGTGTTTCTGATTTGGGTGTCGGGACATGAGGATATAAAGGGCAATGTAATAGCCGACGAACTAACCAAGAGGGGGCTCTAAGAGACATTCATGGGTCCAGAGCCCGTATGTGAGATTACTAAAGGCTCTGCAAGAAGGATATCTGGATCTGGTTAGTTAAAGAAAATACAAAGAAATGGAGGTCGACTGAAGGTCAACTCCATACTAAAACGCTAATAGAGATGGGGATGCTAGATTCTCCGATAACTTACTTATTGTCAGACGCAGCAAGAAAGAAATTAAAATCATTACTGGGACGGTAACACTGGACGGTAGACACTGTCCCCTGAAAAAAAAACATCTATACAACACAGGTCGAGTATGTGAACCGCGGTGCAAAAGATGCGAACTACAGGAGGAAACGAGTTTACATGTGAGGAATTGAAAGTACTCATGCAGAATTATTTCGGGAAGGATCTACTGGCGCCCTCGAGGGTTCTCAAGTTTCCATTGGGCAAGATACTGGGCTTTATAGAGAACACCAAGCTGCTCGAGTGGAAGTAAGAGATTTAATAGAGATGGTACAATGAACACCTAGCTCAAGTGCCTGGATTATAAGTGTCCACCCTAACTTAATGAATGAATGAATGAATGATCGTTAAACAATTCACGACACAAGGCATAAACAAATTGCACTCTTTAGACTCTTAAAAAGTTTAAATTCATTTAGAGATGTCAATTATGTATGATATTATGTTATATAATACGTGAAATGAATTAAACACGGTAAAACTTCGTAATACTAAAATTATACCTAAAAAAATCCTAATTACGATATAGAGGAGCTTAATGAAGATACATAAAAACAATGAAATTATAATGTACTCGTTTTAGTGCCATATTATTCATGTTAATACAACAATGTGTGTTGAGTAAACAATAAAAGTGACATTTCATTTGTTGTACAAAAATTATAGTTTTGAATAAGTAATTCATCCAAAAAATATTGCTTTCCATGAATACGGCGCCTATTAGATGTTTATCTGGTAAATATACCAGATTAATATGTTATAAACGGATTTATCACCCTAGTTGTGTTAAATATGTTGGGTTACTGGAATGAAATAGGCGAAGGGCTATCACTGTGACAGTTTCTGTAACATATATATAAGTGTTTAACGTATTTGGTGTATTGTATGGGGAGAAAACTACTACAAAATAGATGCGATGCTACTGTCCTACTAATATTATTCAATTTCCGCAACTCAAAACGGAATTTTATTTAATGCTTCAGGTTTGTTTATCTAACCGCATTTTTAGTTGAATGGAAAAGACATGTTAACTTTCTAATAATATTAAAGGAACTATTTTTATTGTTAATTAGAACAAATTGAAATTTGAATATTATTTCATATTTTTGTCTAGGATTGACATGCCGAATTCAAATTGCTCTCGGACGTACATACGATGTAATTGTTCAAGAACATGCGCAGAGTATATTAAAATTTACCACTAAAATTTTTCATTTAATTGCAGTTTATGGTTACGTGAAAATGAATTAATATTGTTTCAATACTTTCTATATATTAAAACAACACAAATTTATAAGTTTTGATTGCACTTTATTTTAAAACAATATAAGTAAAGTGGTCATCCATAAATAAATCAACACTAAATATCGTTAATCCGAAACAAAAATATTAACGCGAAATATATGTTTTAGCGGATTTCTTTACCATTATTTTGTTTTGGGCTAACATAAAAATGGTAACACAAAATTTTATGTTGGATTAAGCTAACCATTTTTCTCAATGCACTGCAAGCCACTGTCGTGTCCATTGTTTGGCAACACGTTGTCGAAGTTCGGTCGACCGACCGTTTTCAGTTCTATATCTTGTGATATCACTACTAAAAATTCGAAGAACACTTGCAATAGAAGTTGAACTTACGGGATGCGTTAGTGTTGAATATCACTTGAGAGCTTTCACCGTAACTTTCTGTGCCCGCCGTGATGCGAATGTAATAACTTGAGAATGGGTCTAAATCGTTAATGGTGATGTTTCTTTTGCGGGTGATTACGACGTCAACGGTTGATTGATTGGCTTCAACCTGGCATTCCAGATGCTTTACGAGCTGCAAAGCGATTTTAGATTCATGATTTATAAGTAGTGGACCGTGATTAACATCAAACCCACTTTATATTCGACCTTATAGTTGTTCACAATGCCGTTCGATTTGCTGGGGGGTAGCCATGAAATCGTAGCGTTCGTATCGGTTTGTTGAATCTTCAAGTTTTCTACTGGACCGGGTGCTGAAATAATGAGGAATTAGATCCCAGTTGAACTGTGCGTAAATAACTTTACTAACGCCCGGATTGCGTCCTATAACCATGGCTGAATATTATCCGTCTTAGCTTATAGTTAGTAATTTCCAAGGTGTACCGCGTGTATGGTAGTAGATTTTTAAACTTTAAACTTGTTCTCTGCAATGGAGCGCTCCTATTGAAGAGTGGACCGTAGAGAGAAATATCGTACTGGCGCAACGAACATCTTAAAGGGTCATCCTAAAAGCTATGTGTTAATCTTGAACGGAGTGAAATATTAACGACACAAACTCTTACCTGGAAATGTATCTCTAAAGTGGTGTTCGTGGCGTATGCGACTATGTCGTCGGGATGTAAATCTGCAATGTAATTTATGGTATCGTTATCATTTAAAAGGAAGAAGGAATTCCAAAATTACCTTTGCACAGAGTCTTGAACGTAGAAGCAAGAACATGATCACCGACATATTGTGTATAATTACGTGCAACTAGGATCGTTCTCACTTGATATTCTGTTTCTACCTTTAAATCACCAATTATTCGCTTAATCGTGGAATCATGATGAGGAGTGAGATTGGTTATATTAGTCCAGGATAAGTCGCCTTTTTCCTAAAGGAATTTAGAAACTTAAGATTTTAAGGTCCTCGTGAGAATCCCTTTTTTGTTTAAGTAAACGTATAGATTACGTCTTTCTATGATTACTTTTAACTCTTCCAAATGGTTACCTTAAATTGCAAGTAGTATTGTACAGCTGCTCGCTCTCCTTCGTATTGCAGTGGAAAGAGTACGCTTGCATTTCTATAACCAACCTCTTCGATACGAGGCGCATGCCTTGCTATGGGCAATTCCGCTACAAAATTTCCAAAATCGTTTCTATAGCATATATTATCATGAATTAGTGGATACTTACGAATGTCGCATTTTGATCCCTTGAAATTATGTTGACAATTGCGCCAATTGCAAAATCCGCTGATGTGATCGCACGGATCCGAGCACTTGCCGCACTTTTTTCTACAATCGAATCCGAAGCGATCGGCTACGCAAGCTTTGCCGAAGAATAATTAGCAATAAAAGATAGACTATAAACTTTGACTTACCCTGTGTGCAGTTACTGCCTTGGTATCCGTTTGTGCAAGAGCATCTGGTTCCATTGATCGTAATATCGCATATAGAAGATTTACAATCTGCATCGTAATATGTTGAGTCACATGGTAAGCAGTTCTTGCCTAACGTATTATCAGGACACTGCCAATCTGCGAACGGTCAGAAATATTTAATATGTCATTGAATTCGTTGAACTGCTAGAATTTCCAATTGAAACAGGCTAGAGGACGTACTGGCATTAAAAAATTTACGAATAGCCCCCTTATATTACTTCAGTACGTGAAGAGATACTATGGGAGACTATTTCCAAAATGTCCTTTATTCCAATTTGCATGTTTACAATGCCCAGTTTCCAAGATATCGTACGTACGAGACTACTTCAATTATGATCAATTTTGTACGATAAAGAAAACATTTAAGTGCAGACAAAAGTGATTTTATTTAATAAAAAGTTCGAAATGTGAAACCGTGTAAAAACAACATAAATAAGGATATTTAAAAAACGAGTTCGCTTAACAAATACCAAATACGTTTTTGATCAGTAATTCCACTTTTTGCAATATAAATTCATCATAGAAAAATTAATACGGTTAGAATTAAATTTAAAAAATTTCCCCGCCTTTGAGACGTTCATCTGAATAATTCTATGGTTAAAAGACGGGTAAATCAGAATGTCAAACATTGATGGTAAAATTACTGAATTTCGGTTCGTGCAGCAAATATATATATCAGATATTAACATTGATAACTACCAATTTATAAACATTTTCCCCTAGTGGTCGCAAACTTATGCTTATTACTATGTTAAATTTACAATCTTAGAATAAATTACTGTACACAGAGTATGCAACTTGGCATACACGTGAATTTTTGACCGAACCGAATTCCAGCAGTTTCTCCTGTCTTTCTGTTGACATATCAATGCACTTGGATTGCAAATACAAATGAAACCATTATTAGACTAAATTTAAATAAAATAAGTACGCTGTAAAAATAAATAAAAATGTATCTGTTATAAAACTATACTATTCAAATTCTAATATATGATTTCGATGTGTAGGTATATCACTACTGATCACCTTTACTTCTTGAAGAAAACATACTGAAGCAAAATGCCTTGAAGGACTTGTCAAATGCAGAGATTTCATACATCACCTACACATCGTCTAGCTGTCTACTGCTACATTTTACATCCTTTTTTTGTTATATCTATTATTTTTTTAAATAACACACATAAAAGTAATACTAGTAACTTTACACTTACAACAATATCAAATGATTACGAAACTGCTTTTTGTAATTTGAGTAAATCTTTAACTTATTTTTCAGTGTACGAAAATTTACTGAAACTAATTTACTTTCATATTATTAAGAACGCAATCCTCTTTTAGCTGTGTGTTTATAGGTGTGGACTGACAAAGGTATAACCTGTAACAACCTAGTGATCTTATAATTAGTGAGCTAAGAATGATGGGTGCACGTAGCTTTGCCATTACTACCTCGTGTGTAAAAAAAAACGTTTGAGATGTTGTTCAAAAGTTGATGTACTATTTTTTTTGATATATCTAAAGTTTTTGTGTCTGGACTGGATTTCACCATTTTTTTTTTCATTTCCCTATGCATAATTTTGCTTACCACCTGGATTATAATGATTTAAACTGTCTGTACAGAGTTCATATTGTGGATACTCCAAGGCGTAGCAGCATCCTGCTTTGTATGACATCACGGCCATGGTGTCTGCAACAGATAACATTGCATATTGAATGGTTTGGAAATGTGTATTAAATTAGAGATAATTTGGACAAAAATTCCTAATATTAACTTCGTATCGCTCTATTATCCACAGTTTTCCACAAATTAACAAAATAATAATGTGCGTTTTAATAAAGTTTAGTGATGGGTTGCTACGAGCAGCTAACAGCTGTTAGCAGTTTGTAGCAGCTATTCAATTTCAAAAGAAACTGCTACTTTTTGTAGGAGTTTCCTGATATAGTAGACAAGTGCGAATATTGTGAAACATACATGTATATTCGTAGCAGTATATATAGCAGTAAAGCAGTGTATAAAATGTAATGATGCATAAAACTGCTTCTTTACGTTAGCAGCTACAACCTGCTTTTGTGCTTTCCATGGAAAGTTGTAGAAACAGTTTATCTGAGTACCGTATTTAAGGAAAACTGCTACAAGAAGTAGCAGTGCTTTTAAACTAGATTTAAAATGTTCTAATATCCTATTACATCTCGATGACTTTATTTAGGTATATTTTAGCACAAGCAAACACAGAATTTAAGTGTTAATATCAAACTCTACGTGACGCACCTGGTCCAGCAAAGCAACTTCGTATTGTATCGCTGATGTACCAAAGATTATGGGCTGATAGAGTATCATTTATGATCCTAACCGAGACGTCAATCGATCCTCCTCTGTTTGAATCAATCTGTAGAGCGATCCGTTGCCAACCATCTACCTAAGGTAAAGTTCAGGGTAATTATTAAAGTTAATGCAAAATATGAGTTAAAAGTATAAAAAAAATATTACTCTGATACAATAATAATACACAACCATAGTTAAATTTTGACAACTTATTATATGTACTTCCTAATATTTCGCGTGAAGATGTGATTAAAATCGCGGAGCCGCAGCTGATTACTCGTTTTTAAAATTATGGTTTGAGAGTGAGATTGAATCTTTTTTCAACGTTCCTTTTAACCAATTCTATATCTCTTACCGTTTCTAAAGTACCGGCAGTTTGCAATTCTTGGGCTACGTTTATGTGTTTAAGGACATTCTGTACGTATTTTATTATTAGTGTCAGTGGAAATATATTTTAACTTCATACATTTATTGAGGAAGCGGCACCGAATTATGGAGTATTTTGCATAGAGGCCTCGTTGCAGCTATGTAAATAGAGGTTCGATTTATCGAAACACCTGTGGCACAATCGAAAAAAACTGTGCGGGTACGTCTTGTAAACACAATTCCGCTTCGACCATAGGCGGCACGTGAAAATATCTCCAGATGATTCTAATTTTTAATAATTTAAATTGGCTAGGACTTCACTAAATTGTTATTATTTATGTTGTAAAATTCCTTTAATGACTTGAAAGTTTCCCTTTCGGAGGAGAATATCTTTAAAAATGGAAAACATCAGTGCTTCTAAGCGGGTGATGATCAAAATTATGTTAATGTAGGTATTCTATATATTTTTTTTTTTTGATGCAGCTACTCTGTTTGTAAAATATCCAAGGGGAAACTGCTTCAATATATTGATATCGGGGTTTCTATCAAATATGTTTTTGACTCTTTGCTGCAGACGTTCTCTAAATTCACGCGGAACCGAATTGGTAATTAAGTATCTTTAGTTTGAATATTTCTTTTTTTTGGAGAAATACTTCAACCTTCAAAAAATTATTTTATACAGAAATTAACAATCTGGCAAATGTTTAAAATTTACATGTATAAAATTTAGCTGATTAATTAAAGAGGGATTTTTTAATAATATTATTGGGTTCTGATATTGAACGTGGGTCACTTTTTAAGTTAAATACGATATCTCAGACATGCCAATATTTTTGTATTGAAAAAAACTTGCTTCCAATCAAGTGCCCCATCTTGTTGTAAGTGTCGCAGATGGTAAAGACAAATCCGGAAATTATGTAATATTTCGACAATAATATTTCTAACTCAACCTAAAATATCAGTTGTTTCGTATGCAGATATCCACATAAAGTTGTTAGGAATATTAGATTTTATAGAAGCCATTACTTTGATGCGACACTGAGGTAAATATATTTGGCAGAGCCTGGTTTCATGAGGCTTCATGAGTGTCTACTGGAATATTTATTTAAAGAAATATGCAGAACACGGGATTTTGCAATCTAGATAAAGGAAGAAAAGGTTGGACGGAACAAATGCTTCACATAATTCTAAATAGATGGTATCCTCATTCCAGACAAAAAGGCATCAATAAAGCATTTTTTGTTGGTACTTTTTTTCTAGACGTATAGTACCAATTGTTATTAACATGATCCCACTGATCGACCAAACGACACTAACCACCGATCCTATGCGCGTGCAGTTTATATTCAACCGTATGCCGCTGAGATGTGATGTCAAAATATGTTTCCACTGACAGTGGTTATTATATCGTTTTAGTGGTACCTGCTTAGATTTCGTTCGATAGATTTGAGTCTTCGGTTTGGTATGCACCTCAAAGTCTGCAACGCATCCCTCACAGAGCTTTACAAACATCAAGTAACAGCCTCTCCTGAAAATCTCTAAGTCGAAATGCGCTTTCGTCGAAACGTTATATGCTAGTGCGTTAACTGCAAGAAGAAAGCGAATACGATCAGCTCCAAATTATATTTTTGCTTTTCAATCAGAGACGCTTATGTTATTGAACTATAGATAAGAGAAAAGATTCTCTTTATATCCTATGATCGGTTGGAACCCTCTATTTTGATGGAGACGTCTTCATGAAGTGAGTAAACTAATATTTTCATTACAGAAAATGATTGATGTAAATGCAAAACTTACGTTGGTGTATTTTCAGCGAACCCCGTTGGTTTTTAGCACCACGAATGTAAATAGGCATCCGGAGACTGATGGGAATTTGGTTTCGTAAACGAAAATAGGCTGGTGTGTTGATTGTGGCTCCGAAAGGTGTATGTGGTACCTTCTTTCTTTAGATGAAAATGGTGCCATCTTTTAGAATTTAGGAGGCCAGTTTCGTTTGCCTAAAAATTGAAAAGAAAATTGCGTTGGCCTGGTCAATAAATCTGTCAGTAGCTAAATTTAGGGAATATATCGAGTTCTTTATTTCCATTATACGTACCTACATGTTCCCTATATGTAAAGTTAAAAAACAAATTGTCAATGCATTGATAAGTGGCGAGTAGGCAACCAGATATACCAGTTATTATTTTATTTTAACGATTAATTTGACGTTTGACATATTCTGAAATTTTAGTATCAGTATTTATTATTATTATTATTACTTTCATTATTAACTAAGGGCGGGTGTTTCAAACCCGTAACGCAAGTCGAATATAAGACTAAAATAATTGTTTTTCCAATATCCATACCACACTCAACGCGTTCAGGCATATTACCTGCCGATTTTCCGCCATGTATTGCATTATGTCAATAGCATATTGCAAACATTAGATTGCATCCCTCTATTCCTGACACATATTCCTTTTACCGATGAAGCCAATTTCTCAAGAAATGTAATAAGGAATTTTCATAATAACCATGTGTGGGCAGATGAAAATCCATTAGGTATTTGAAAATCGTTTTTAACATCAGTTCTCGTTTAATGTTTGAGTTGGAATTGTGGGTGACTATCTAATTGGACGGGTATTTCTACCAGGAAGACTTACTAGCGTGATGTACCGCAACTTTTTGGAAGCAACGTTGCCCGAGTTTCTGGAGGATGTACCATACGCGACAAGAATTGTATTGTGGTTTATACACGATGGTGCACCACCGCATTTCAGTTTGGTTGCTAGTAATTTTTTAACAGCAACATACGAAGATCGCTGGATTACCCGAGGTGGGCCACACGCATGGCCTGCTCGATACCCAGACTTGAACCCCCTAGATTATTTCTTCTGCGGACCTCTGAAGTTAATAGTTTACGCTACTCTAAGTGGAGAATGGACGATTGGCGAAATCGGATAATTGCTGGGTGTAACTTAATTAGAAACGACCCTGGTGTATTTGAAAGAGTTCGACAGTCAATGACGAGAAGATCGAATGCTTGCATCTAGGCTGGAGGAAGTCATTTCGAATATATATTATAGATTGAGCAACTTTGCATGTACTTTTTGATAATAAAATGTTGTTACTATCGCAAATATTGTTCGCCCTGTATCTTTTAAACAAAGCGATGTTCCAAAAATCATCATAGGACAAAATATTCTTAGAATAGGCAAAGGAATAACCCTTTGAATTTTTGCCGCATGTTTACCTAACACTCTAATAGTAAAATTACACAATGGGTCAAAATAATCGTTAAAATAAATAATGACTAGTATATCTGGTTGCCTAGTCGCCAATTACCAATGCATTGGCAATTGGTTACATAAGAGAAAATATATGTGTAATGTAATAAAAGGGATCCAATATACATTCCGAAATGCAATAAAGATATGTTCAACGATTTCTGAGGATATAGTTTCAATTCCCACTGATTTTTTTGAGAATTTTCTTGCTTACCTGAAGCCTGGGTGCGCGAACTATTCGCCATCCTTTATGAGCAGAGTACTCCTTCACTCCTCTAGGATCTAGAGTTACGTTAACATTGCAATGGCTGGGATTACAGAAAGATATTGCCACCTCGTCACTTTGGATCGACAAAGACAAGTGGAACTCATCAAGATTGGTATTAATTTTCTTCACCGAAACGTACTTGGATGTTAATCGAGTAATTGTAAAGTCTACGGCCAGAGTGGTATTGTTGCAATCACATTTACATAAATATAATATATATGTCGATAACCAACCTTGCCATAGTTCGTTTAGTACCGGAGGAAAATCCGTAAAATTCGATACGTAATGATATTCAAGGAGCGACGATGTACAAAGCGTATCTTGATCTATTTTACAGTTGAATGTACTGCCAGGACCGTAAGCTGTGCCTAAATACCATGGTAATTTAAATTTACGGTTATCTATAAGAAGCGAAATGTAAATTTATATCATACAGGCATCGTTGACAACTTGAAATCGTAAAAATATTATGTTGTTAATATATTTTATAAAATTTATATATTTATATATTTTTCATTTGTATAGTATTCAAACCAGGAAAGTAATTTTTTTAATTTCTAAAGCGGAAACAACATTTTCTGTTTCACTGAATTTTTTTTTGTAGTTGAAATTTCTTACTGATGCAGGAAAAATACTTAGCAAATTAGAATGTCTCAAATATGATTTCGTGTACAATTTCCCGGCCGATTCATTTATCGTGATTTCCTCCCCTTCCAAAATTTGGAAGCAGTCAGTTTTACAGAAAAAAGTTTCAAGCAAAAGTTTTAGTACAAGTACAGTCACGGTAAATACACCACCCGATATGTACTTAGATATACAAATTATTTGCCCTGACAGCGCGCAAATAAAATCCAACGTGCCAATTGATCATCTATACAGTTTGAGTCGTTAAGAATGGGAAATCTGAAAACTGGGAATAATGGAACCTAAAACATGAGGATTGAGCGCAACATGCTTTATACAAATGTTGCTCGTTTAAGACATACAGGATGTTCAAGTTAATAAATTTATTTTTAAATTTCCCAATAATTTAGCAAGTTTCCAGAGAATCAACGTGAAAACTTTTCAATCAATGTTTTTCAGTATGATGAATAGGAATGTGTTATCACTTTTACCGTTCCTCATAGAGGCTGCTAGTTACACCTTGCTGAATAGGTAAATCGAAACATTGTTTTTATGTATGCAGAATCACATAAATCGAATAAAAGATGTGAAAGAGCAAACTTTTTTACATGAAAAATACATACTTGTTTAATTTTAATATCCTGATCCGTTTTCGAGATATTTGCATTCGAAGGTTTCTGTGCATTTCGTGCTGCTACCGTAATTTTTAATCCTTAAAATAACAGCTACCATTATTTATGCTTGTGAAGCTTGTTTCATTATATTTCATTGTATTTATATTTGTATATTGCGCTCAATCCTTATATTTTAAGCTCTACTATTCCCAGTTTTCGGATTTCCGATTCTTAACGACTCACACTGAATATTCAAGCTGAACCTACTTTATTTGTGAAAAACATTTATTTCAGAAGACACTAGGATACCTGCACAAGTTCTCACTACTTCACTTTTTGTTGTTGTAAAAGCTATATAATTTTTCAACGTAATTTTTATATGTGTTTACATTTTATGGAAATGTGCTTGCCTTTTTTATAAGCAGCTAAAGCAATTTCGCTAAATTGACTGTGAAAATCTCATAGTAAGCATTTACATTACAAACGATCTATTTGTACAAGATGGAGTTCGAAAAAGTTAAATTTTTAATCAAAGTAAATCACTATTCAAAGCAAAAATAATCTTAAAAGGTCGTATACACCTAAAGCAATTATTTTGATATCAGTGTACTGATGTATATGGATATAAATGTGTCTTACCGTCATTTGTATCCCACGTTACGGTTGTCGTGCTGTCGTTGTGTAGTGTACAGACATACGCATCTTGGAACGTAGATCTATAGATAGATAAATTAGGAGGACGAGTCCCTTGTACCCTTGCACCAGTAACAACAAGAAAATTGATCATAAATAAGTATGTTTTCCCGATTACACACCTAATGCCGAGGAAAACATATAGAGAAGAAAAGAATATTATCAAAAAAAAAAAAACTAACACGTTATTCTTACCGAAACATCTTCCGTGCTGGACAACGAAAACGTTTCAGAAGATAGGCGAGCACTTGAACACACAAGAGTGTGTAATTTTTCCTTCACCGTTTGACATTTAGTTTTATTCTCAAACCGCAAAGAACAAAATTATGAATCGAGGATTTCCGTTTAATCACTTTTAACGTATCTAGTAAAATGTTACCGCAATGAATCCAGAAAGATTAAAAACCAATGGGAAGGACATACAATGAAAGACACATATACACTTCCTGATGTTGTCCGCGGGAGAAAAACAAATTCATTTTAATTTCTTTACACTGATTAGAAGTAGAACGATTTTAAAATATCTATACCAACATTATCTCGAAGTTTATAAATAGCATAGTAGCGAACAGTGAAGGGCCTAAAATTGAACCTTGCGGAACTTTTTGCAATACATGAAAGAGAGAGAGAGAGAAGTACATGAAAAGAAATATGAATTAATATCATTTTGACATGCAATGTCTTATATCAGAGATGCGATTCTATTAGACTAGATTATCGAACTCCGGTTGTCAGCATTCAATTCCTCATTAAAATGCGCATTGAATAGACCATACTACGACGTTCTAGCGTCGTTTTTTTACTGTTCGTAAGTTTAATCGCAGATATCTCGGAAACCGTCAAAGATATCAAACTCCAATTGTCGGCATTCGATTCCCCATTAAAATGCGCACCACACCAAAACACCGCGCACTCCATATTTCTCATATACCTTAGCGTAAAGTACCTGATAGTTAATACCCACACAACACACGTCTGACAGATATCCACTGAATGTACTAATCACCAAAACGTGTTCATATCCATTAAAGATGTTGGATATATATCTGTGGGATATTCGTTTCGGAGTTATTATAATTATTATAAAATTAATAGAAACACATCTATCGCAATTTTAACATAAAAATTAATACCCAAATAGGAGCAATTTGCCTGTTTTGAAGTTATTGATAAGTACATGAACTCTGTAGCAGATATCTTGTGGATATCTATTCGATGACCATTTGACAAGGTTGAAAATCGCCTGGACCTTTCATAGTATTTAGGCTTTTTTCTTTGATGTTTTACTACTTTATACTCTACACACTAAGTTAATGAATCACACCACACTGTTCAAAGATCACAAACTGAATGCCAATATCTCGTCTTCAATTTTCTCGCGAGTGCGATGCTCGCAAAACACTGACGAGGTTCCGGTAATCTGATTGTCATCTCTGAATACGTCTTTACCTGTTTCTTAAAACTAACTTATTTCTATGTAGTGGAACTTTCCGTGGCATATGTATACCTATAAATACCTATTGAAAATCAAGTACCTACATACTGTGGATATAGACATCTGTGACAAATATAAGCCCACTGGATATCTAGTATTTATCGCATATTAAACGTCTTTTAGATATGTGACATATCTTATTTTACATCCACTAGACATCCAAGTAATGATCTTGTACTCTGTGGGTGGTGAGCGTCCAAATGTGGACACACTCCCTTTTGCCCGAGTACTAACAATGAGACAGGTAGAACAACATGCATTCATTTAGTAGTATGTATTGTGTTCTGCTTCACCTCTACCTCGTCGGCGAAGGGGACCCTGTAAAATCCCCACTTTTGCTATAAATGGTGATGCATACATCTTCTTGGATCTTCATGCCGTAAGCTATCCGATGTGCGTTCAATTAACGGAAACCGCTTGCGGCTTGTATAAGATAAGGTGTAAGTAAAGCGGAAAATCCACAATTATGCGAATGTTCGCTCTAATACAACATGTTTGGTTATAATATAATACATAGGTTAGTGTATAATTTTTCAACAATTTATTGCCTTGCTTCTTAAACGACGAATAGTACTTTATAACAGGATTATTAACAACGCAATGCTTACCATGTTCAGAATACTGAAATACGATAATCTTCTATGCCAGTGACGCAAGTTCACAATAATCTTGCGAGTTATCTCATCATTCTGTATACCAATATGTGCCATCATCCCCATACCGTATTATTTGTTTATGAAAACCTTACTTTTTTTTTTTTTTTTTGAGTTACCTTGAAGGTAGTATAATCGACCCTCTATTATTAATAATTCTTTCAGTTTTCTTTTTCTTTTTAGTTGCACACTTATAAATTTACAATACGGCAAAGAGAAATAGGTCAATCTATTACCTTTTTAAGATAAGTTTATTACAGGTAAATTTCACCCTGTGGCAACACTGGCTAGCAGTTCCTGACTGATTTTAGATTCAAGTGGATGTGAACATCTCTTCGATGTTCTGTTGTACTGTGAATACAAATGGTACTTCAGCTGAAACGAAATTGACAAGCAATGGATTTTATCAAAGTAGGCCGATGACTCTGAAAATTTACATACCGTCATCACTTTTCATTCTCAATTGTAACATTTTAGCATACTATAAAAGAAAAAGGTACAAACTTTACTCGAAACGAAAACATTTTCGACTCAGCTGCAAAGGCTTACTAGATTTTAAAAACTCTAAAGCAAATGATAAATAAGTTTTAGACCAATCAGGTCTTATTCTCCGAATATTAAATTCCAATTCAATTTTTTTTTGTCTATTATATCTATTATCAACTCCATCCTTGGACACACTGTATATTTATATTTAATTTCACCGAAAATTTTCTCAGTGTAGATGGAAGCGACACGTTTTAAATTAACTCTTCGAGGGGGTAATATAGAAAAAAAAATCGGTTAGAATAAGTATTTATTCTATATTCTTATTGGTAATAAAACTCATATTCAACATTCACTCATTAATCTTATACTTGAGTGTAGGATAGGTCTTCAAACGGAGTAGTTCCAATTCGGTTTGCATCATCAGTATCTCGTTGTGATTGGCTTGAATCTGCTTCACCAGTTTACTTCTCTTGATGAGTGTACTCATCCTAGCGGACATAGAATTAAAAAATTAACAAACTTAACAAAAATAAAACTACAATAAAGTACAGGTTTGGTAAGCTAACGTCTTTAAAATCGATTTACGTGAAATATTAAAAAGAAAATTATAAAAGTGTTAGATTTCACCTTTCTGGAATTAGTGATATATAAAACTACTTCTTTACGGTAGCAACTACAACCTGCTTCTGCTACTTTTGGTTAGCAGTTTAAAAGAGCTGCTACTTTTTGTAGCAATTTTACTTTGCACACCGTCGTGTTTACATTGCACTATAATTATGTATAAACGTTTTATAAAAATTTTAGGTAAAAAAAAATAGTGACCTTTGAAAAAGATTGAAGCGGTAAAAAGGTGAAGATGGAAAATTGAAATTAAAGAAAATTGGAGCCACTAATTCTCACGAGTTTTATTTACTATTAAATATTATTACCTCCATTCTTCACCGGTGTTGTAAAAAAATAATTAATTTAATTATTGATTAAAAAATGAATCGCTCCTACGCCACGTGCCTCCCAAAGTCATCAAGACAATCTAAATTCCCCTATACGACAAAATTTGCACGCTCGAGAGCGCGCGACTTCGGTCCAAACCGACGCATGATACTCCCCTTACACAACATATTTAGAAACATTTACAGAAGCAAGTTATAGCTGCTAACCTAAAGAAGCAGTTTTATACATCACTACATTTTATACATTGCTTTACTGCTGTATATATTGCTACGAATATAGATATATGTTTCACAGCATTCGCACGTGTCTGCTATATCAGGAAACGGTTACAAAAATTAGCAGCTTCTTTTGATATTGAATAGCTGCTACAAACTGCTAACGGTTGTCAGCTGCTACAAAATAGCAGTTTGCCTCGTAGCAATCCATCACTATCTGGAATATTTTGGCATTGAAACAGACGCGTTCATAGCAGTATCGGGAATAACACAATCGATCCATACCTGGCGTCTATCAATTCCTTCTCCTTACGTATGACCTCTTCGTCTACATTCAACTTGCACTCGCAGACGTCCACGTTCAGGTTGATGATCTGCTTATCCAGCGAGCGGCTGTTGTCTTTGACCGCGTCGATTTTCTCTTGCAGGTCCGCACAGTCCCCCTTCTTCATGTCGATGAGCTTCTGGTAGGATTGCCGGACCAACTCGACCTCTTGTTCGAACGTGAGCCCTTTGTCTGGCGACTCTCCGCGCGCCTTCGCTTTCATGTAACTTTGGATCTCTTTAGTCACCTATCGATAAAGCAAAATTAGAACAATGTGATAATAATAAAGTTGCTCAGAATTAGTTGACCTTTATGGCCCGTATATCGTTAAGATGGTCTTCCAAGTCTTCTATTTCCATCTTCATCTTCATGTGTTCCCATTCCATGGCGAGAATGCCCCGCCTGAAGTTCATGGTGTCCCTCATCGCTTTCAGTTTTTTATTACCGGCGTCCTAAATGTTTGAAGAAAATTACTATTGAAGATAATGTGCTTCCAATATAACTGGCATCACAAGATACTATGTAAGGTATTCCAGAAGTAGAAGAACGCATACTTTCTCCGTTGTTTTAAAAGGAACACCTATATGTAATTTAATTTTTAAATTCTTCGCAGAAAAATAACATGATTTTATAGAAACAACTATATGTCTATCTGTATTAACTAGTGCTGTGCAACCGAACAGATTTCATAACCGGTTAACCGTATGTACATAACCGGATAACCGGTTACAACCGGCGTGACCTGGTTAACCGCCATGACTGTCGTGATCGATTAACCGTCTAAAAGGCAGGTTTATTTATTGCATATCTATCTTTATATAAGTATTTTACAACTCTTTATACTGATTTGGTATATGTATATAGGGTTGGGATAAAGTATGGAACCAAGCAAATAACTTTAAAACGGAGAGGATGATGTTGATGAAATTTTGCAAATAAGTGTCACGAAATATAATACAAATCAACATCAGATGTACTATATTTCCTTACACTTATCTGCAAAGTTTCGTCAATACCGTCCTCTTCGTTTTAAAAATATTTGCTTGGTTCCATACTTTATCCCAACCCTGTATGTACGTCCGCTATTACACAACTACTACAATTTTCAAAAATATTGTTGTTATACAAATTGAATATAAAAACTTTGCACTTGAAACTTGAAATGATTTAAAAATTAATAGAAAATTCGTTGGATTTCAATTTCAAGTCTTCGGTGAGACAACCTGTACATTTGTATATACGTATCTCTTTATTCCTACATGCTTGGCTGCGTATCTCTGGAACAATTTAACAGAATGTATCCGGCGCATGTTAACTTGAGTCGAAAATTCCTTTTAAATTTTTAAATTTTCCTCGTTCCTCCAACGAACCGTCACCATGGTATATCTTTTTACATCATCCCAAATGACGGCAACTTACCAGTATGACGTGGTAATGTCTTCGATATCTTTCCTGGACAACATGAGTGCTTGTTCGAAGTCCGTGATCTCTCCACTCATCGGTACCTCGACGAATCCCTGCTTCAGGACTAGCTGGAGTTCGATATCCTGCGCTTCCTTGATTTTATCCGATCTGAGCTGGGCGAGGTCGTTGTTTAACTTGTGCAAGAGGTCCTTCTTGATAGCGAGCACTCTGTGCAGGTACGACAAGGTGTTGTCCGCTTCGGTCACCTCCAACTGGGCGGCCTTTATCTGATGAAAACGGTTCACATCAATTTTCGGTTATCATATACAAGTCTTTTCCTCTTTTACCTTTATCTCGCTGTCGATTTTAGATCTCCTGTGCTTGCATATGGTAGCGTAGAGGGTCTCATCGACGGCATTCGGCACTCCCACGTACAAATCCAGGTTGTCCAGAGCTTTCAGGAAGTCTAGGGCGTCCTGGTTTAAGATGACCGTCCTTTCTTTGCTTACCACGCATTTTGACAATTCCAGCAAGATGCTGACCGATGTAATGTTCCGTACGTTTGTCTTCGGCCGCCGTCTGTAAATGTAAAACAGGGAAAAGTTACAAAGGAAATGTACATATTGCTATGGTCTGGCAGCCCGGTTTTTGCAAATTCAGTTTTTTTTTCTTGTCCATTCCGATCAGTCTTTATCAATGTTTCGCAAGAGTTTCCACAATTTCAATTGTGTTTTTTTCATTTTATATAAGATTTAGATAATGATTTGGATTGTTTAATTTATTTATTTAAATGTTCAGTTTGTTTAAATTAATTTCACTTTTTAATTTGTTAGTATTTGCTCATGTAGCTCATGTCCTTCTTAGAAGTTTTCTTCTTCTATGATCATTGTGCGAGGCGTAGCGCACGCAGCTGTAGAATTTTATATGTATGCGATTGTTTAACCCTGTGAGGCCAGTTCCTTGAAAGATACCGCTGTAAGTACATGTAATTTAATTTTCATTGCTGCCATTTTGGTATTTTATTTTTATTTAAAGATTTGTTTCGTTAATTTTGATTTATTTCATCCATCAAGGAACTCGTTATATAATAATTGGTATTATATTCTTGTATACACAAAATTAGATGTAGGATCATTTATTATTTTAGTTCTGGAAGATATATTTAGTTAAAAGAGTTAATTTTTCGTTTTTTTTATTTTTGCTGTTTGTAATTATTCATTAATCACCTCGGGTTGTGTGAATAGAAGCATTGTGCTTGTATGTAAGTTTTTCTGTTATTAACTTACTTGAATTGTCCACAGTCAATTTAGTTTGGTTAATTTTGAAACCACGTGGATTGATTTGTTATAAAAAAAGGATTATCTTCCTGGACTTATTTTACTTTTTGCTTTGTTAAAGGATTTAGCATTGTCCTTTTGTAAATTAGATTCGAGCAGTTTTTTGATTTAAGCCAGGACTCTCAGTCCAGGGTTTTTGTTTTCTGCATAATTGTATTTAACATTTTTTTTTTTTTTTTTTTAAATAAATTATTGATTGTTATTAACGTCATTCTAAATTCTGTTCTTTTATTTTTGATTAAACTTTTTCAATTTTTGGAGTAATAAAGAAAGTCAGTTTTCCTTCACCCACATTTTACTTTTCGTTCAAGTTTTAATTTGCGTGGGTAACCCTGAGTTTAATTGTTTTTTTGCGCCCTTTTAATTTTTTTTTCCGTTGAGCTAGTTAGTTTCATTTTTTCAATTTTTCATTTTTAATTTTCATTTTTGCATTTTCTTTTGGTACATTCAGTACACAGCAATATGTATTATTACGTATTTGTTTTCGCTTCAAGGCGATGTAACAAGTTTCAAGCGTGGGACTCAAAAAATTATTATTGAAAATTATTATTCATAAATAAATAAACATATCCAAAAAACTAAATAGAAAGAAATGATCTTGCCATGTGCCAGGAGAGGGGTAGGGAGAAATTAATAAAAACAATCAAATTGACAGTAAAAAAGAAGAAAGAAAAAAAGACACTAAATTATAGTTTGTTGTAAATAGTAAAACAAACTAATAAATGGAAGAATAAATGAATGAGATTTTAATATGTAAATCTCATTATTAACGTGAAGATGCATTGGACCGAAATTGTGTTTCAAATGAAACTAACATAATTAATTGCGAAACTATTTGAAGATGAATTTTAACAAAATTTAACTGAGTAGAACATAGATTGGATATGATAGACAACTAGACGGTTTAAAAACTTGAAAAAAACTGTCTAATGTAGACATCGCGGGAGGAGTAATTATACTTATACAAAAACCACAGAATCATCCGATTCCGAATCGGAATCATCCGAATATTTCAATAATCGAAATCAACGAATATTTTAATTCGTAAGCTCACAACACTAATGTCAGACCAATTGAAAAACTGTACTAAGAATAGATTTTATTACCTGTACAATCTGAATGCTATTTCTTGGGCCGTCGGACTGGCTTCTTGCATGTCACGTCTGAAGGCTTTCTCCACCACCTTTTCCTTGATTTGCATTACCTCGACGAAATTGCGGCATTCGCTCTGGTTATCGTACAAACTCATGATGAGCTTTTGTAGATCGTCGGCACTTTTCTCAGCAGCAGAGATGGATTTTCTGTGGTTCAGAAAGAATCCTATAGTTATGTTGAAATAATATTTTGGACTATTACAAAATCAACGACAAGCATTACTGCGTACTCAAACTAATTAAAATAATTAATTAATCAATTTAGGACTTCCATTTATTCCAGCCTCGGCCAGAATAAATATTGGCAAGGATTTCAGCATATACGTATCGTACCTAATTGCTAATTGTAAATATATCAATGTAAATTTTGTTGCAACACTGGTTTTGATTAGGATTAAGTTGTGGTTAAACATTTCAATATACATTTGCTTTATTTGCTTTCAGTTCATTCCATGCAACTGAAGAAGAGCAGTTGAGAAGGGATAGATGTAGCAGCTGCAAAGGTATATTTCATTTATATACATATATACAGGCGTCCCACCGAACTGGGTTATTAGAATTTTTCGAATTTCTATTAGGAATTCGATTTTGAACTTGCAGAGTAGACATGGTCGACTATGATTTATTTAAAGAAAATATTTTCAGCCTAACACTTTTGGTATACAGGGTGTCATTATCAACTTTCTTATTTTAAATAGAATGGTGCCATTTTTATATGTCCAGTGTATTGCATTAATGTTTCCTATTCCTGAAGCTAATCGTTTTTGAGATATTTGCAATTTCGTCAAAGTTTTGGCGTTTGCACACCTTGCAATAAAATTAAATATGTACCTTATAGGCTATTAGACATGAAGATATTCCACTGAAGTGGATGTAACTGCACGCCCACAGGTATTGACTACGACATTATATTTTTAAAGTAGAAAACTTTGTTTTTTTAAATGGATCTTGGTATTTTTCAATGCAGCGTTGAATGCAGCGTAAGATTCTACATCGATTAGTATTAAGATTTCGTATACCTATTCTAATAGTTTTTGAAATATTCACACTTATTTCATAAAACCGGCAGAAATATGCCAAAGTTACTATTCTAAAACAAGTCATTCGGAACCCTCTCCATAGTATTTTTCAAAATGATGTTACCTCTTGCATGTGCCACCTTAATCGAAAGCTTGCACAAAACCATGCTTTCCAAAGTGTAAATAACAATGTTGTTATTATAGATAGACATTTAGTAGCTTATATAAATTGAAGTTATCTTTCTTTGTAGAATTTAAAAATGGATTAATATATAGGGTGTTCAATTTAAAATAACAGCGTTTTCCTACTTTTGGAAAACCCTGTATAGTCAAAACTATTTTTAGGTTATGCAGCATTGAATTCTGTATAACTTTTGTATAAAAGTTTTCTTCCTAAAATCAAAAATAGAGCTGTATTAAAAGGCCTAGTCTTCGGTGGAACACCCTGCTCGTCTTATGACTCATAATCGCACATCGAATCAGAAAAAGTCCTTCAACTCACAATATCTCCCTCTCCGCCTTGTTCATCTGGATTCGCTTGAAGTTCCTCAAGCGAAAACGGTTGATCTTCAGGTTTTCCTGTCCGATAGCCGAATCCACCTTGATCTTAAGCAGCAGTAGATCCTCCACACGACCATTGAATTTCTTCACGCTCTCTCTGACGAATTTCCTAAGCTGCCGTACTCGGCCACCAGCATCCGCTTGTAACGCAGACGCTCGCTCTCCAGGAACTTCACCTTCTCCTCGTAGTCTCTGATGGCGCGCAGATCCTCTTGATTGTAATCCTCCGGTTCCTTCTGCTCCACGCATTTCGGCACGGGCACGTCTTTCCTCAGTTCGTCTTCCCACCGTATTTCCAGGACGCCGTTCATCATCGCCATGAGTGCGCGCTCCTTGAAATCGTCCGCTAGCAGGAGCAGTCGTATGCGTTCCCGTTCTGCCGCCTCCGCGTCTAGGATCGCTTGCTGGCTGGGCGATATATACGGTGTTACGGCAATCTAGAGAATACAAAAGGATCTGAGAAAATTCTATCACACATGGTTCGGATAAGCCGGTGTAGTTTGGATCTGAGTTCCAGGTCCAGTTTATTCCGGAACTTTGGAAAAGGACCAAAGTGTCTTAGTGCCCTTTTTCTCATTCCAGGAGTTATTCTAAAAGCAGACACTACACACCCTAAATCTCACAGACCTATCAGATCTACTTCGTTCTTTTTGAAACGGTGGAAGTGGCTGTAAGAGTAAAAGAAGAGGCTGTGGATAATTACATCAGAATAGAGATTTTGGCTGGGGTGACATAACTTGGCTACTAAATGAGTTTGACGTGAACAGTTCGTAACTCAATGCACAAAACTGAAATGAGGCGAGTAAACCGGTAAATGGAAAGCAGCTATGGGCTACAATCTCCTGACAGTAATCTAACCTCCGAAATGCCCCGGGATAGCTTGTCAAAAAGAAAAAAAAATCAGCTGTGTGAAGCAATTCACCACAAAGCTTAGTAACAAGAGTAAGTCAGATCAAACTGACATCTTCAAATTGAATAGAAATGCCACAAAACGGTACCTGAATGACTTCAAAACGGCATTGGATCCTCTCCATTCTATATTTATTTAAATAACTTTCCAAAACAAGAAGAATTCAGGAAAAAGGATAAATCACGTTCAAAATAGACTAAAAGCTATATTATTAAACAATAAACTAACTACTGTGCTCTGAAGACATAAAGACAAGAGTTTATATGTGAAACAAAGAGAAAACTGGAATAGGAATATTATAGGCTTAGAACTATAAATACCTAAGCATGTATCTTTCAGGCGGAAATACAAGCTATTTGAAAGATACATCCAGTTTAATATTGAGAGAAATTACCGAGAGTAAGAGATTATTATTATGTCCGAGCAGACATCAATGCGTTGAGCTCGTACGGAAATAGCTTCAGGATAGTGAAGAGTACCTAGGGAAACTGAAAATTAAGGCACAAAGTAACTCTTTTGAGTGTTCCGGGACACAGAGGAATGGAGGGAAACGAAATAACGGATAATTTTGCAAAAAAAGAGCTAGAATATCATTCAACTCACAATACTGAAGAAACTAAAAATTGAAATACAGCAGAGAAAATCCCACTATTGGAAGAATCGCCAAGTAATGCGACACTCCTATAACCAGAAGTGATTTACAGAATGCATTGGCATGAGTAAAATATTCCTATATTAACAGGAATCCTTTCAGTTTCACTGTAAATCGAAACGACATCTGAGCGAGCTTGAATTAGTGTTAGGTAATTTGAATATGGATTTTGCGAGGAAGAAGCAATATTCGAACACGTAAATACTTGTACAAATACCTCATTATCTTTCACTTCGAGTATCTGCTGAGGTCTCTCTTGTTGTTTCCATTCCGGATCGTAAATTACGATATTCATCTTGTCCTCGTCCACGGAAAAGTAATTCAATTCCGAAAGGATGTGCTTGAGTCGGGCGTTCTTTTCCATAAGTTCGGTGATCTGCCTGACCTTCAGCGACATCAGAAACTCGAATTCCTTGTTCAGATACTGGCGCAATTTGATATTTTCCACCTTGAAAGTCATGCCGTAGATTTAGAGCGTCGATTAGTAAACGTTCAAGAGTTACCTTCGACAGGATGCTCTCATATTCGGTCTGCAGGAAGGTCTGTATCTGGTGTTGGGTATAGTGACCCTTGTTTAGCGGTACGAACGTGTGGGTTATGCTGCCAGCGAAGGCGGTCATAGTTTCTGAGTCTGGGTACTGGTCAACTTTGATTTGAGAGCTCGATTCGTCATCTGTGATATAATCTTCTAGATACTGCTTGTCCGGGGCGATCTGACAGAATGATGGCTTAATATCCATGAATAGTTTTAGTTCGCTGAAAGATTCACCTTTATTATTGAGGACTTCTGTATTGTTCTATTATTGTTTTCTCACCTGGGTGTCCTGGGTATCCAGGGTTCAAATATTTCTTTGGTCGACATCATCAGCTCGAGTGATCTGTGCTCTTCGATATATCTGACTATCTCCAGCTGTTGCGAATCTTCGGGGAGAAGTGTGTAGTTTTCCACTTCTATGTTGCTGAAGATCCCGTACATGGTTTTACCCGGCTGGGCCATGGTATCCCAACAGAATTGCTTTATCCACTGGGACACCTTGTCTTGGGCGATGATCAGCTTCTCCAGATAGATTTTGGTGTGTTTGCATTTTATGCTATTGTCCAGCCATAGACGCTCTTTCAACTCCGTGTCCAAGTTGAAATCTTGAATGTCTAAGTATTCGTTGGGCGGACCTTCCAGATTTCTAGTCAGTAACATTTCGACTTGCCTCTTGATAATCCTGAGCCGTTTCAGGATGCTCTTCCTCTGCTCCTCACACTTCATGTACTCTTCCTGGGTCTTCTTCATTTGTTCCATCTCTAACCACGTGACTTCCTTGAGCTTACCTAATTTAATAATTCGAGATCGTCGTTTATAGCGTTAGTCCTGTGCAGTTACATTTACCCTTCAGAAGAAAGCCTATCGTCGGATACTTGAACATCAGCACTATCTTGGGACTGCTCAGGACTTCTCGCAAGCTTTGCCGTTTTTCTTCGTCAATAACGACCGCTGTGAGGCTGTTGCAAGTTAGGACGTTATTCCGTCCCAACGAGATGATGTACTTGCACAGAGGACCCACGTAGGCTTTGGCCACGCCACCATCGGCGCGATGGTGTGGCATTATCATGTACTTCTGCACAAAATCCCGAGTGTGCACCGCGATCAATCCGTCATAACCGTAGGTTAAGACGTGATGGTGGTCAAAGTGATGCAAGACCTTCCTCATTTGGTGTTTGTTGGGAACTTTCCCCACGAGTCTGGCGTAATCATCCTTAAAATCGATAAAACGGATTAGAAAACTTTTTATTTTATCACATATGCTATATTATATACCCCTCGCCTGACTTCCAGTTCGTGTAAACACTTTGCCTTCATCGGCATAGCGTAGAACACGCGGTCTCTGTTTGGTTTCTCGGTGGCGTATATTTTGGTGTATAGAGTGTTCTCCCTTTCGAAAATGTAATCCTTTTTGTCCGGACATTCTTTGTCCTTGATTATACAGTAGCGAGTGATCGTGTTGCCAGCTAGGAATACTTCGGAGGTGACGTTGAGGACGAAGAGCCGCAAACACGTCTTGGAGCCGACCAAAATGTAATCAGCTACTTGCCTATGGGCACAACAGGTGGCTACCACTCGCATTTTAGTGCTAGGTAGGCCCTGAGCGCGAGATTATAAAAAAAAAAAATCATCAACAGAATTAAAACATGTAACCAAACTGAATAGAAATGTAACACCAATGACCTTCTCTCAGCATATCATATTTATTAGAGATCGCACTGTATGTCGTTCCATTAAAACACTCAAAGGGGCGGTCTCATAGTAAATGTCACTTTAGCACTATTATTTATGGAAACTTTAATTTAAAGTAATTTTAAAACTTTAAAGTGACATTATAAAACTTACCCTAAGGTAGATATAATAAGTGGGTGAACATTTTAGTGCAGTAGGTATAAGCAAGAATAAGGACTAAAGTAGTTATTAATTAATATAGTTCTGGAAAATTTTTCTTCGGGTTTTCGGAAACAACCAAATTTAAAAAATTTTCTTCAAGTCAACGAAACTTGTGACGTTTTGGAATATCTTTTCCCGCAAAATATTCCATATAAATACGCAACGCCGGAATAGAGATTTTAAAAGATTCAGAATTGACTTGTAGTATATCAGTAAGTTGATTGAAATTTATGTTATGTTTGAAAATGTAGAAATAGGCTGAGTAACAAAAGTCAAAAATGCTAGAAACTTGAATAGAACTGTGACACCCTATACAGTGTGTTCACAGGAACATTCTACAATAGCTAACTTTTTTATTTTTAGAGATACAGAGTCGGTTAAATGGAGGGTAAAGTTCGGGTACTTTTCCATCTGCATTTCATGTTATGGCACAAAAAACAAAAAAAACGTTTGGTTGCTAAGATACGATTAAAGCATGTATTTTTTTAAATGGGACACCCACCATATTTTTACATTTTTGAGTTTCTCTAATCATTGGCTATAACAAAGTATAAAACGACTTTTCTGTAAAATCACCATTACGAGAGTTATAAAGAAAATCACTCTCAGTTCATTCGAGGTGTTCACAAAACATTTTACAATGGCCAACCTTTTTGTTTTTAGAGATACAGAGTCGGTTAAACGGAGAAAGTTCGTGTACTTTTCCATTTGCATTTTGTGCTATGGCATAAAAAACAAAAGAGCGCTTGGTTACTAAGATACGACTTTAGCATGTATTTTTTTAACATAACAGTTATATTTGAAAATTATAAATTAATAATTATTTGAAATTAGAGTTAGGACTTTCTAATTAATATTTTTCTTTCAAATGAGCACTCGAAATTGCCGCTTACTTCTATGACGAAGAATTCCCCGACTTCCATATCGACGGCGATCAGTAACTTTCCGGCCTCGGCGAAGGAAACGTTCGATATGGAATTCCGCGTCAAGACGAAGGTGGTCAGCAAGGAGATAGTCTTACCGTCGTGCAGCGAGAACAGTTTGACTTTGCCATCGTCGAATCCGACCGCGAAATACGGATACTCGGGATTCGACGCGATGGCCAGCGTTTTAGTGGAGAACTGCACGGCATCTAGCTTCGGGAGGTGGTCATTATTTTTCGTGCGCCGTAAAACGTCGCGTGCGAGACTTACCAGCGTGCCCGTAGAGACCTGCCAAGCAGAGACCGTAGTGTGCCAAGATAAGGCGATGAATTGCTCGCCGGTCGGGTAGATCATGCAGATGTCCTGGAAATAGTTTTCGTGCTCCCTGAGCGAGATGAACTCCTGTGTCTGACTGTTGAACAGTAAGATGTCGCCCCTCACCGTGACGCCAACAAGGAAATCGCGCGGGCTATTTAACAGGCGGACGAGCTTGTAGTTCGGTGTCACTTGCCAGTCGCAGTTCCAATTGCCGGATTTCTTAAAATGCTGCAAAACAGATTTTCCGATAAACGATCCGAGTTATGCAAGAGCAAAAGATCTTTCCATCTACCCGTTTACAACTAATAATCCCTTATTTTGCTCAAATATTGACGCAGCCGTCTATACTGGGTGTCCCTACCTTTATTCTTTTTTTTATTTATAGGTATCCAAATTATGGGACAGCATGTATAGTTTTGTTTACTTTTTATCCTTTGCTTAAATAGCAGAGGACTCACACCCTCCACAGTCAATAGAAAAACTCTCTATTCATGTAAAACATTTTGTGCAATTACCCCCCAATGAATGCGGAAAATTATCCAAAACGTGATTTCTACCAAGAAAAATTACCTATTTTTTTTAGTGTGGGGGTGAGTTTTTAACAGATAATGCTGAATTAATTCCAGCGCGCATGCAAGTTGTTTCGAATATTCAATGTTCAAATTGTAGCAGAGTACGTAACAGAGTTTAAAGCATTAAAAGAAGAATAAACAGATTTTCTAATATGAATTAATACCTCCTTTCTAATAATCAGTATAAATTTCTATAATAACAAGGAAACATGCCACGTGTGGCTGAATACCATGTCATTCCTGCCTAGGTATGACTTGAACCAGAACATTGTAAATTAACGCATGCGCGCCTTGTTTATTTTCTTATCACTTGAAAATAAACTATATTTATGACTGTAATTTTCCAAATTGTAAGAATTTTAAGTTTTTCTAAGAGATATTAATATTTTTCTTAGTAATATTACAATGTTAGAGTATTTTTCTAAGAAACAGAAATTTTGCTATAATATTCACGTAAAATACTTATATTATATTTACAATTATAATATCAATTTATTGGCACCACATAGATATATCTATATTATGAGACAGAAATGCCAAAAGACTGAATCACCTATACGAACCATGATTGTTCCATTAGGACAAGCAACTGCTAGACCGGCTTTGAACCAACTTAGATATGTGGGACTATCTCCCGTATGACCACATTTTATTACTAAATCAACTTTGTACTCGATAGTAACCTGCAACAAGAGTTAGTATTAATTAAAAATGTAATTAAACTCGCCTTCCAAGCAATTACGCTTATTTGTGTGGATATTTTAGTTTTGTACCTATTGTGTCTTATAATTAATGAAAGTTATTAAAGATTATTGAGACATTTTGAATCCAGCTTAAAAAGAAAAATAAAATCAACTAGTTACAGAAATAAAATACAATCTATTGTAGTAATTAATATGATTTAATTTCGACTATGAATATTCAGAATTTCGGTAATTAATTCAGAAAAGGTCCAGGTAAACATTTCAAATAGCGGTTAAATTACAAACCTAAAGCACTATACAGAATGAATAGCTTTAATAGAACGGACATATTTACGAAGCTCTTGAAACATACTTTAGAAATAGAAGCAAAATTTCATGGTGAATGCCTGTATGGAATTATAGATATTGTTTTCAGTCTTTTACGGAAGTTTTTTTTTTCTAATATGGCAGGCTAGATGTCGAAAGGGGCTTATAAACCTGTCAAGTTCTTCGAAAATATCTTATTGAACAAACGCATTCATCATTTTCTTTTCCATTCCATAAAGCATACTTCAATCAGAAAATTGTGGTAATTTTTGCCAATAGAGATGTATATTATAAACCGCTTAACCTGTTTCTTAGATATCACTATAGGAAAATACCATGCTTTCAAATACTTTCTTGATTAGAGTTAGTAGGCCATGCTTTAGGCGAACTCTATATTATATGTTCTCAAAACAATTTTCTTCTTCTTCTTCTCCTAATAGGAAAGCTTCCTGACTTTTTTTTTATATAATCAAATAATATAAATCAAACCTCAATATTAGAACGGGATATACATATGTATAATTGTAAAGAAACATATAAATTTTGAAGTTATTAGAAGCAACCAAAGAAGAAATATTGTATGGAGGAAAATAATTAATTTTTATCAACTTAGTAAACAAAATTCTTCTCTCCAATTCATATTCTCCTATATTGAAATAATTTATAATTTCTTGTCATAACTGACATAGGGGGGAATCAACGATACCAATTCTATGTAAGTGACCTTCCACACCACAATGACCTATTCGTAATCTACTAAAGGTAACTATAAATCTTCTTGATATCCAAGAAAAATTTTGATGCCAATTTTTAGATTAACAAAATTTTGTATTCAAAAAAATTTTCCCCCTTGAATCTAACAGAGTCATTCCACCATCTTTACCAATCTGGAATAATTACTTTGTGAACGAAATAATTAAAATCACTATGGTATAATTTAAAATTAGAAACACTCTGATTTCCACCTATTCTTGCTAATTTATCCGCAATTTCATTACCATGTAATCCAATATGGCTATGAAGCCAAATAAAATGAATATAAATATTTTCCAATTCCAACTACTAAAGTTCTCCAGACTAATGTATAAAAAGTTGATCGAAGAGCATAAGGTACTTTTTGAATAGGAAATTATTAACGCATTTCAAACTCTATATTTTTTCATTTTTACAAATAGCTTATATATATGGCCAATAGCTCACATGTAAAAATAAAAGCACGGTTTGAAATATTTCCCGAAATATTTATATCGAGTGATGAAGAATAAACACCAAAAGAAGATTTATCATGATTTTCAGATATAGAACCATACTTAAAAAATAATACATAATCCTTGCACCTTTGATAAATAATTTCTTGGAAAGTTACATTGCCCACATTTTGATGAGGACCAATAATCTTAATATTTCTGTGCCAGTTTTCATTAAATTTCGATTTTGGCGTGTGTAGAACTTGATAAGGAACCTATAGTACGGATAAATGATAGAAGAGGATATAGAAGGAGAATAATACAGAAAAATTTGATATGTTTCATGTAAGACTCCTAAAATGTTGTTAGAGCATTTATCCCTGCATAGTATGGAAATAAATTATTAATATTTTGAAAGTAGCCCAGTGTCGCCAATCTTTCTAATAGATCTGCTTATAAAATAGCTTACTCTAACTAGAAAAGTATTTGAAAGCATGGTGCGTATTGTTTACCGTATAAACATCTCCCAGTTTGTCAACCAGGAATAAACCACCTTCTGACGTCCACTGCAGAGACATGAAAGCCTGCTTGAGCACGTGAGTGGTGATAGGGTGAGGGGTTGCGATGCACCTCTTACCGCACTGCAAGACTTCCCACACCGTCAACTTATTTGTGCCCACCGCCAACTGGCCTAGATAAACCGGCGAGTTATAGTTGCACCTAACGGTCGAAATTAATTAATCGAAAACTAAACTACCGACCGGAAGGATACATACTTCAACAGCTGCTTCTTGTCGGATATATCCGAAGCGTGCTTCGTTATGAATTCACCCGTTCTCCAGTTCCAGACGGAGATCTCGAAGCTGGGGATTCCACTCAACGCGAACAGATATTCCGCCTCGGAGAACGCTAGAGCGATGTAACCGTCTTTCGTGCCGTCTAAAACAACAGTACCCAAATTCTGAAATTCTGATTTGGTACCTACATGCACGGAAACCATCCAGACTGCCACCTATAGATTTGAGTGAAACCTGGCGCATTTGTAGAACTCATCGAGCAGCGTCGTTTGTCGTTTGTGCCAAAGTTTACTTGTTTTGTATGATTTTTAGTTTTTGTTTGCGATTATTACCATTGTTATGAAGAAAAAATTAAGCATATACAAGATTGTGCACGAAAGTGATTAGATGGAAGTTTTCGGGCTTAACGAAAACTTTCAATTTTAAAAATGTAAGAAGTGTCAAACTATTGCAAACCCAAAAATTTTCAAATTAGTAAACTAACTAGTCACTTCCGTGGAAAACTCGTATATTAGCAAATGCCTCTTCTCATAGCTACTGTTTTTACACTTTCACAGCAAACTTCCATTCTCTTGCTAAAAGGGAGTTGAGTGAAATCGGGTAAAATATATTTACCTGGGGCTTATTACATAAAAGTACTATTACAAGTTACAGGTGATATTTTTTTACAATTTGTAAAAATTTGAGTTACAGGCGTCGCAAGAATCAAAAGTACAAATTTGTAACTATGAATTTACCTCCTGTTTAAAACCAATTATTGTGAAAATATGTTATAAGCACACAAATATTTTACACAATGAAAACATTTGGTCATCGATAATGATTGATGAATTTCATTAATCTTCTTTCTCCTGTAACACGATGATTGTTATCATAAACAACATCGTTCACTTCGTTTTCTTCTTCATTTTCTGCCTGATCTACTATCTGACGCTGCTGTGCGTACATCATCGTTCGTCTTCAAAAAGTTGCCTGATACAGTGCAGCATTTAAATACTTGTCTTGTAAAGATTGGCTGTAAACGGAGGTAGTTAAGACAAGAAAACTTTTCCTTAAGGATTCCTATAGAATTTTCTACTAGCCTTCGTGTACATTTACATTTCCTATAAAATCTTACAACAGCTGGATCCTCTACATTTCGACCTGTAGAAGTTATCAGCCACTATTCCGAGTCTCCTAAAATCATTGCGCCTTCTCAGGGCGCCACCCTCCTTACATACGTCGATATAATGAGCTGTTTTTCAGAATTCTACTATAATGAACGCTCCTTGGCCATCAGTGCTAAAAGGCTAGGGAGCGTTCATTATAGTAGAATTCTGAAGAACAGCTCATTATATCGACGTATGCAAGGAGGGTGACGCCCTGAGAAGGCGCAATGATTTAGCACTGTTGTAGTAAAATCTACAGTCTGGCCCACAAACAACCATACAATTCAAGAAATGTTTTTCATGTCGATCAACAAACTGTGGTCATTTTGATGCGGTACAACAATATTAATCAGAATTCCATCAACACAGCCAATGACGTTTGTCATTTGTAATTCTATAAAATTTCTGCACTACCTCTACTACTTTATCTGGCCCATCTACTACATAAGGAAATAAAATCTCATTTATTGCTTTTACTACAATATGAACTACTCGACAAACAGTAGATTTATCTACCTTATGCATGTCAGAAATATCATGATACTGGCCAGTGGCGGCCCGTGCATGACTCATTTTCGAAAACACTTGTCAAATAATAAGAATTATCCTGTAAAATTGTAAAATTCATAGAAGCTTACAAATTTGTACTTTTTATTTTAGTACTAGTCAACTGTTCTAATCAGTTTTATTATGTGTAAGACATCATTAGGCATAACAATCACGTCTGAATACAACAAATAAATCAATTATTCAGACCTGACGGTTACGCCTGAAGATAGCCTAGGTCGAAACATGTTATACACACAATCAAAATTATTGATTAGAACAACTGATTAGAGCTTTTATTCAATTATCCAAAATAAATCTACACTCAAGTGATCTGTCAACTTATTTTGGTCTGTGGTATCGGACTTATCGCATTGGTGAACATGGAAGAGAATAAGCAGCTAACTATGCTTAACTCCGACGTTTCAAAATCGTGATTGGAATTGCAAATTCCAGAACTCTTAATGGACATATTCCATGAATTACCCTATACATGCCCCTTCTCTTGTCTCCAAAAATGATGTGTACCGAGTTTCATTCGAGTGGCAATCTCATTAGCTTCCTTACTGGTATATTTAACTGCGCCTCTACCTGATAGTTTAGTCACTTTAATAAAATCTGGACACGAGAATACGAATATGGAAGCGGTGGGTGCTTTTTCGGCAAACGCGAACATTGAATAGGTTCTGTGTCCAGCGAGACAGGCGACTCCCATTCCCCGTTTGGCGTCTCCTGCCGTATAGATCTTCTCGCTTTTGGTGTTGAGGTTGTAGAAGACCATGTGGCAGCCGTCACCAACGCAGATGGTCTCTCGACCGACAAAGGCTATATTCCGTATTTTCCCGAACTTGACCCATCTAGAAGGAATAAATTACTTGTACGATGCAAAACATAAAATATGCTTACGTTGACGTAAGTCGCCCACAACATTTTACAAACTTAAGTCGCAGCACTTAGATATCATTATTAGGTAATTTATTTATAGCACGGTTGTTCCTAACTTGTATACATACATATACCTATGTGAGTTTATTGAAAGCCCATAAGTTTCTCAAATATCCTAAAAGATAAATGTTCGAACGTTCAGGCGCATTATCTACCAATAAGCACAGCGAATATGAATACATAATATAAGCATAGAACTTTGCAAAACTTACTCTGTATGCGTTTCAGAAAAGTGCAAAGCCATTCATAGATTTCGTCAAAGTTGACACTTGACACTAGTTTTGATTTACAATGTCGATATGATATAAGGCAATACACACAAACAAACTTTACATTTAGGTAGATGTATTTCGTGTATTTTTGTAGTGCACGTTTGCTGGTATTTGTTTGGGTAGATATCGATAAAACAAAGGCAAACAATGAAACATGCGCATATACATAGCTGTCCTTTAAGTTTTGAGAAATCGATTGTAAGCATGTGTTCCAAATACTTATTCCAATTCTATTACAAAGTGTAAGTCACAGATCACAAACAAAATATGTGGATGCGAGTATCTAGAATATCATTCGCACATTTTCATACAGTGAGACGTAGGTGGTTAAGTATGCAAAAAACTAATTCGATACTTTATTTTCATGGCATATCCTTGATAAGGACAGTTGTTGTTTGTCAATTTTTTCCTAGCTGGTTCCATTGTATAATATATTACTTATCTATGGTTCCATTGCGTTTTATTCACAGAACAACTCAAAGGTCCGTTCTTCTTCTTATTTGGATTATTCCTGGACATAAACAGATAAGTCATTTTGGTGATTTTCCAAGAAAAATGAAAGTATCTGATAGCATTTATGATAAACATTCGTAATACAAAAAATAAATCATTTTTGGTTATATCACCTTAGAATTATTATTTAATTAAGAGCAACTTTTGTAATATAATATATCTTATTCGTGATAATAGTTATTTGTATCACAGGCCAGACTACAGTTTTGCGAGTTGAGTACGGTTTGTGCAAGTAGAATAACTCGAAAAGAGTTTGCTGGCCGGTGTGAATACCCAATGTTTTTTGGGCCGACAAATCTTAAATTTTGAATGACAAATATGAAAAGAAAATTTGGACCACTAGGGATTGACATTAACAAGTTGGCCACAACATGTTACATACTTTAGTATTTTTGACGTTTCGAAGAATAAAGTGTTTTTCGGTAATTTTCTTTCTAGTTTAATATCTATTTATCAATAATAAGTACAATGAAGACACCATTTCATCTTAGCATTAGTTGAACAGTAGCTTAATGACAATTTATTGCACGTTTGTCAGTGGTATCTGTGTACGCCAACAGGGTTTAGTGACGATTTTGCCCTGCCTAGGCATATGAAACTACCGTTTTCCATACCGTTTGTCAAAGCACTACAAAATGAGTGTTTCTGGACGGAGGTGCAAAAAATAATGACTTGTCATAATGACTTGTCTGCTTATGTCCCGGAACCATCGATTTATAATTAGTTGTTAGCTCATCTGCGAACGATTAAAACGATTATTTACATTCTGGAAATCAATTTTACATAATATATTACATCGAAGGTATGCATGCCATGCAAATTTATGTATATTTAATGCTAAAACATAACACATTAACTCGTAAATATACAGGTGTCCCACCGAACTAGGTCATGAGATTTTTTCGAACTTTTGGTAGCAATTTGAGTTTGAAACTTGCAGAGTAGTCATGGCCGAGTATTATCTACTTAAAGAAAATATTTTCAGCCTTGTAGCACTTTTTTTATTTTAAACGGAATGGTGCAATTTTAAAAAAAGAATTAATACAATTTTCGGTGGAAGAAATTAAAGTACGAATAAATGTACATATCTAGAACATAGTAAAATAAACACTAAGAACCATTCAACTGATTTATTTGATAATCACGGACAAAATACTACATATTATACCATCGGCATGCGTACTTTATAGAAATGATAAATCCAAGGATGTTATTTATCTGAAAATATATTGTCTTTAGTCAGAAACTAAGCATATAGCCAAACTTCTAATACCTTAAATTTACTGGATTCTGACAGATTTGACCCCCGCACGCTGTCGTACAACATTTTTGGATACCCGTACAGTTGAAATCGTTACTACATGCTATAACACACACCCCCACCGGACCTTGTTGTGGACACTCGCCCGGCTTTTGGCCAACAACAAGTGCCATCAGGCACAGGGAAAACACGCAAAGGTTCTTCATAGTGAGCATGATTTGTTTGTTTGGTGGCACATGTGAGTGCTCTTATTATATAATAGGCTACTTTACGCGCAAATGTTATTGTTGGTGTAATCTCAAGAGCACGTAAGTAATGCAGTAATGATTAAATAGGTAGAGAATGTGAAGGTGCAGTTTGTCTAAACATTCCAAAAACGAAATATGCATGTTTTGTGTTATTTACGTGGATATGTATGTTGAAGATGTATTGTGTCAGTGTGATTATACATGTACCGTCTATAACAAATCAAATCGGAATTGAAGCTGCACAAATCTTCGATTATTTATGCAACCTTAACTACAAGTACTGCGTACCGAGGAATGTATAATTCAGAATTGCTTGCAAATAATTTTTGATTACGTATTTTAGTGTACGAAGTGTTAGCTTCGATTGCATTAATAATCGAAGGTTTGTGGAGCTTAGATTTTCGCATTTTACTTGCTAAAGATGATACAAAAGCTTGAAGTATTGTAAGTGGACAATATTATTTCAAGTTTTTATTTTTCTTACCATAACTATTATTATCTAATTCCAAGCAATGAATGTTAAATAAAAATGAAGAAATAAAACATTTAAAACATAAGCGGGTGAGTATCAATTTTAACAGATTCTTTCGACGATATTATCGCATTTCGTTCTTTCTAAAGTCCAGAAAATCAAAGGAAATTATTTTGCATTCACTATTAACAATGCTGTTCTTCTATATCTGTGAGTGGTATGCTCCCGTATGCTTGCATTTTGCATAGTTGTCACGTAAGACCACACGATATACCTAAATATCGAGTCGGACAGAATTCAAGAATATCAATTTCTAAACGCATGCAGTTCAAAGTGAACGGTATGGAAAGCGGACGGTAAGTATCGGATACATTCAAGAATAACCCTCAGACACAATCGAAGTGCTTTGCAATGCTACTGGCGCTTTCTCTGTGCCGATATAACCCCACAACTCCTTTGTAGATAAATAATTTTGAGAACAAGAAGCATGGAGTTCGATTCTGTCTTCAAACGAATGGACATTTTCAACTTATAATTTTTTTATTAAAGTAATGTATAGCCGATAGGCACTTGCGAGTCCTTTCTAAATTTTGTCACCTCTGATGTGGTTACTTTCCTTTGCTGTCAATTATTATTTAATCTTGAAAACACCCTGTGTTTTAGTTGCAGTAATACTATTGCACTACGTATTTATGCAGAACGAATAACATTAATTTAAAAGTGTTTATTCCCAATTTTAACTGAAAAACTTGGAATTTCGTTTTAGTTGTTTTTATAGCGTCTTTTTTTATTAATTTCTTTTTTTTCATTCCATAAATAATTTTTTTTACGGAGGTCGTTCTTCCAGTATCATATTGTTTGTCAAAGGCATGTGTGTGGTAATTAGCGCTGTTTTTTTTTGTAGCATTTATTACTCTATTCACAGAGCAATAAATACTAATTTTATTCGTATACGAGAAACTATTTTTAAGAACTAAACAGCAATATATTTAAATAAAAGGAATCGATTTTCGGTGTTGTTTTGGCCTGCTTGTCTTATAGTCGCTCGCAAGCTTTGATAAAACAAATATAGCGCAGGTCTCCTTTTATCTAGAGCCCGTCACACTGAAAGGGAATAACAAATTAGACGTTATTACTACCTCTCGCACGTGCTGCAGCCGTCGTTCACCCTCGAACGAAATTAATTCACGACCCAGACTCGTTCGAATAACAAAGACGCAATTGCACGATGCGTTCCATGCTCCCTCTTTCGTCAGATTGGTACCGTATGTGTGTACTTGTTCTTCACGTCCTCCAATTTGTAAGGTCTGACATAACGGTTTAATGCATTTAGATTTAACGCAATTCGTGTATCTGGGAATCTTTGATTACATGTCGAAACTTCTATATCTTGAAAATCAAAATTATTGCGAATTGTCGAATTGTTGAAGTAATACCATAGATGGTAATAGACAAATAAAGGACTTTTGGTCGTTAAATACATATTAAAATGCATCTTTTTTGTTTTACCAGAGATACCATAAACTTCGAGGGTTGAAGCACATATGGTCGTATAAACGTTAAAGGAATACTTGGAATATTTTAGGTTCTGAATTTGTTTCCTAAATTGAATTCTTCCATTCGAAGCAGTCGTATACATAGATTAATTGCTATTTAGATTTTAAAGCCTAAAATATGTTTATATTTAAATTTTTACTTATATAGTTTTCAGATTCTATCGATTTTATTTGACAACGTCAATGTTCTACCTTAGAGCTATGATAATTTATTATTATTATTATTAAAAACTTAACGCCATTGTCTGCGCTTCTCTAATACAGTACTATAAGACATTACATTATAATTATGAAACAATATTATCAAAATTTATAGTAATATCCATACGATTGGAACTTTTACAAATAATAAATAAATAAATATATTCTGCTTCCGCACTCTGTTTTTTAATCTTTGCATAGGATTTTGTGTGTGTACTTAATAACGTTAAAATTTAAAGATTAGACAATTTATCTAAAAGCGTCCGTGTGAAGTGGCAAAAGTTTCAACGAAGCCATTATAATAATTCAAAACAGAAAAGTTCGACAGAATAATTCCTTCACAGTAAATTCTAATTATTCTGTAAACATTTTTTCGTTGGTAAAAGCATTCATCTGGCTTTATTGAAAACTGCCATTTTTTGATGGTAAAGTATAAGTACTGCTTTGGATGAAAATTTGGAAAGAAACTAATATCTTATAAGTAATAATATGGATGATACAAACGTTCATATAACTAGTATAGTAAATTTGTTATAGCAGTTATTGCCCTGTCATTCCCATACGATCATTGAATAGCAAAATTAACAATAAGCTGTAATAGTGGTGCAATATCTAGTCGCTGGCAATTAGTTTCAGACACCAAAATACCGATTACCATATTATGCTAATATGCAGTACAGCAGGACGATTGAATAACTAATGCACCCTTCTAATTCATACACGTTTCAGATACATTGTATCTATTATGTAACCGAGAAACATTCGCATGCAAATATATGCTATGATGAAAAACAGGTTTTCCCTTAAGATGGTTCGTCCTGTTTCGATTATTGTTGCCTCTTTGATAGCTCCTGTTTTTCCTTGGTAGCTAGAAAAGTATTGACGAAATTGCCTTAATGTTAGTTTCGTTTTCTTCAAAAGGGGTTCCTCAATGATTTGATAGATACAGTGTGTGCTCGGATTTTGTACCAAGTTATACTTCATAGAACTTTGATGTATTTTTTTTTTAAACTAAAAACAGAAAACATAATGTATTCGATTTAACCCCCACCTACTTCCACATACTTTATATTGGTTAGGCGATTGCTTGACTTAGACATTGGTGGTTGGGAAACGGTTACTATACAGTTTTTCTCAGATAGTGGTTGCACAAAAGTCTGTAACATGTGGCAATAACAAGCCATTGCAAAAGCAATTCCATTCTTTGCAGAAAAATGAGGCTACCAGACTTCAAATGCAGTCACCACCGCCCAAACCGTCACTCACTGACTACGCAAAGCTGTGACATTTATGATATTCGCGAAGTTTCTCTGCTATTACCCAATGATGGTGATTTTGCTTGTTAATGAAACCAAATAAATGGAAATGTGCTTGATCACTTGATCGAAATTGCACGTCTCCATACGATTTCAAGGATAACCTGACATGCATCCACAAGCCTTAGACAACTACTTTTTTGCATCGCATGAACAAAAACTACTTTGTATGGATGCAACTTAAGGTCTTAATGTAACACTCGCACACACATTTCGTTCGGACAACTGCTAGAGATAGCTTGTTTCAATGTAGAACGGCCGGCCTTAATCCTCCAGTATTGATGGTAATTTTGGTTCTTAGGGTTCTTAGTTTATCGGAAGGCTTTTTGTTCAGTGTTGCACCTGCTGGGCGCAAAGCAGCACCCAGCCAATAATTGCATAGCAATTTGATAACTGAATCCAATGGCGAAGATTAGAAACGTAATCTGAAGGTTCGTTTCTGAAATAGCAGTAACGAATGCAGGCTTCTTACCTGACCAAGACATCATGGTATACTGGAACTTTTTGAGATAGCATACGGGACAACACCAGCACGCCTTCCTTCCCAGGCGTAAAAGAATGAAATTCAAAAACTTGTTCTGCCGGGCCTGCAGTAAATAAGGCAAAACATTTGTATTTGAGGTACTTTACTCTTTGGTTGGAAATTTCCAAGCTACCAAACGATACAATACGTGATACATATATACTATTTCATCTCAACTATTTTAAATTTCAGGCCTGCATAAAATCCATTTATTCACTTTTGCTCGCCGACTTTTGTTCGTCTGTCTTTCGGAATTCAGATCAAAGTGCAGTCTCTTCTATATATGTCGACGACAGACTTTCTTTTATCGGATGGCCCGTTTCTCACTCGAGAGTCGACCGTAAATGTCAACCGCATTTCTTCTTTGCCGAAATAGTTTTCCAGACCAGATACAAGTGATATATAGCTTGGTGAGGAAATAGTGGTGTGGTAATAGATTCTTTTTACGGACGAAACTACGTTCTCACGGTAAATAAGGTGACAGAGAGACAAAGTGCCGACGGGACGAACTATTGGATGCCCTAAATTAATAATTACCAGAGAAGGGCAGGTGTTAGGATATTGAGCAAAAAACGCACTTATTCATATGCATTTCATAGGCGCTTCATTCTAAACTTATTTAAATTAAGAATAGTAGATGTAACAAGGTTACAATAAAAGAAATCGATACTAGTGAAAGAGAGTATCGAAATTACATTCTAAGTGAGTAGCAGACTATATTTTCTCCATGACAAGAAAGTATGAATTACAATTTTAAAATATTATCTGCAACCTAAAAATTATGTTATAAGATATAATGTTGAATAAAACACCAAAAGGTAATTAATTGTCTTTTTGTGCTTTATATTAAATTAAGTGTATGAAACAGTAAAAAGTAATTTGTTAATTTAAGATTCTCGAAAATGCCAATAAGCAACGAAGCGTAGCACGAAAAATTAAAATGCTTTCACAAAGAAATTCATTTCTATAATCTAATAATTCTAAAAACCTAAATTAAGCAAAAGATAAAAGTGAAATAAGAAAAAAAGGAATTACTAAATTGTTTCGGTCACTTTGCAGATGTTATTGTTTTTAGGTATTATTTGTTGTTGTCGATATAGCTTGGCAATATTTTCACGTAGCAAAGTGCCCTTGAAATCGAAAGAAACCTAAGATCTTTAAATTTATATTACGGGATGCCTTTGGTTTCTATGTGTTTGCCCCTGCGACTGTAGAGACTGAGTCGTCTGCTGGGCGAATAATTGTGCACCAGGGAGCTCTTAAATTGACATTTATCGTCTGGACAGTTCAGCGAACGCCATACGTCTAACGAGATTCGTTTCGGAACTGGAAACGCGTAGTCAACCATCATTGAATATGAATTAAACACGTGTATAATATATATATACAGTGTGAGTCGTTAAGAATGAGAAATCTGGAAACTGGGAATAGTAGAGGTTGAAACATGAGGATTGAGAGCAAAATGCCTTATATAAATGTTATTCCTTTAAGACATACAAGTTCAAGTTAATAATTTTATTTCTAAATTTCCAGTAATTTAGTTTTCATAGAATCAACGTGAAAATTGGTATTACTGAGTTTACCAAATCATAAACTTTTTAGAAATTTTTATAATCGCCTGGGACAAACTGGGTATTTTCGTCCTAAGTGTAATAATCATGCTCCAATAACAATTCAATAGAACAAGAAGAGGAAGTTGTAGTTCGTGTTACCGAAAATCAAGGCGTAAGTATCCGCCGTTTAAGTGCGGCTACAGGGGCAAGTCAAACGTCTATCAGTAGACTCTTATGAAAAGAGAAACTCTATCCTTCTTATTTCGTTCCCGTGCAGAATTTATTAACTCAGGATCCTCTTGTACGTCTACCATTTTCACAGTTTTTACAGACGGGACAGAACGGAGATCGAAATTTTTTTTGACAAAATTCCCATCACCGATGAAGCAACGTTGACTAGACGTGGAGTTTTCAACTGAAGAAATTGGCCACCTAAAAATCTAGATTTTAACCCCCTAGATTATTCTGTTTGGTCTAATATGAATGAGTCCCGCGAAGAGTTGCTTCAAAAAATTCAAGATGCTGCCAACGTAATCAGAAATAAGGCAGGACTGTTTTTTAACATCAGAAGATCTTTAACAAAACGCAAAAAGAAGTAAATAAATTATTCACCAGTAATATAATATGCGGGCGCTTGTAATGACAGTTGTACCAGCTTGCTACCCTTTTGGAAAGTCGATTTTATAAGACATTATTTTCAAATACATGTATGTTATTACACTACTGATAAAGTATAATTGAATATGTATGCATTATTTCGTTTTATTATTTATTATTTACCTGATGTTCGTAATTTAAAGATCAAAACTTGTGTTAATACGACGAACTGCATTGAAACTTTCGAATGCAAATATCTCGAAAACGGATCAAGATATCAAAATTAAACAAGTATGTGTTTTTCATGTAAAAAAAGGTTAAATAGTAAAGCATCTTTACGAAAAATTTCTAACAGAACGACTGTACCAGTTAAGAGCTGCAGTCGAATATTGAACAAAAATCGTTTTTGCCCTTATAATCCCAGATTTATAAGCAACCTGAAAGTTAGGATTTTAGATAGGTAGATTTGGTTTGAAGGTAAGCGAGAAGATAACAGAATATTTCCAACTCAAACTCTATGATCAGACGAAGTCATTTTTACTTCAAACGGTATAAAACGTATGTTTTCAGAATTGCAGGTGGTTGGCCCACCAAAAGCCTAACTTAATTGTAGAATCTAAGAACCAATACGGATTTAACACTAACATTTAGTGTGGTATTTTAAATAATATAATAATTAGTCCGTTTTTTCTTCGCGAGAACCTCAACTCGCAAAAGTACCTACACTTCTTACAGAAAGAACTTGATAAATTAGATGATGTGCCTATAAACATACGATGCACGTTATGGTTGCAACATGATTGAGCATTCATGCATACTACGTCAAAAGTACAACATTTCTTAAACCAAAGCTTCCACGGTAAGTGGTTCTCAACACTGAAATAGAAGCTCTTTTGGTATTTCTAAGAAAATTTAAATTTACGACAAAAATTAAGTGTTAACAATACGCAATACTAGTACGATACATAACGATGGGTTATTACCTGTCAAATATAAACAAATATTAAATAATCGTACTAAAGATGCATTGCATTCACCGTTTGTCTCTGTCCACGACAGATTCTAGCTTCATATAGGTATAAGCTCAATCAAATCTAAATTGATTTTTATTAATTGTTCAAACACTTCTTTTAATAGTCCCACCCACATATTGAATTATTTTGATGGCCATAATTTTACAGTCTAAAAATTTACTTTTAATGACCTTTTAATGTTGATTTTGCTCAAAAATATAATACGGCTTCATTATAAATATGAGTTACGACAAAAAAAAAACAAAATTTAACCTTACAGACTATGTTCCTTTTTTTAATATAAAAAGTATGCAAGCATAAACGACACGGCACATAATTATAATTATTCTGTTTAGTGCTTATGCCTGGGCGCACCTGTTTATAAACTACGAATTACCGTACGCTCCAGTTCAGTTGAAAATGAGATGCGCGTTTTATGTAACGCGCAAATCCCGTCACTGAAAGCCTACCTTAACAAATTATAATTAAGAGGAACTGGGAACTCCTTAACGCGCTCCTCCTAATTAAGCAGCGGCAGGTAGCAGTGTTTCAGCGTATTTAGAGATTACCCGTAGTACACACTCGTGTAACTGACGTCGTTTGGTGAATTGTCTACCTATTTAAGGCGCAATCACTTTTGAAGCATTTTATTGCATTGACGTGGTACATACCTATTTCAGCTGGAATGTGTGCTGAATGCTGTGAATATTTAATAATAATAATACTAATACGTATTGCTGTGTACTGATGGTACCAGCATAAATGAAAAGTGAAATTAAAAATGAAAAATTAATTTAGCTAGCTCAAAGGATAAAAATATTAAAGGGCGCAAAAGTGCACTCAATCTCAGGGTTATTCTCACAATTGAACTAATCATGAAAAATAAAATGTGAGTGAAAGTAATCAAAAATAAAAGAACTGAAATTTTGAATGACGTTAACAATCATTAAATTTGTTTTTATATAAAAAAAAAAAAAAAAACATTTAATTACAATTATCACAGGAAAAATCAAGTCCTGGCCAAAATCAAAACCTGCTTGAATCTAATTTACTAAAGGACAATTCAAATCCTTTAAACAAACAAAAGACAGATTTGTTCTAGAAGAAAATCCTTTTTACACAAAAATCCACGTGGTCTCAAAATTTAAAATATACTAAAATTAATTAAAACGTGGACAAAACAAGTGTATTAATAAAATTGAAATTTAAACAAGCTTTTTACCTAAACCGAGGTGATTAACTATTAAAAAAAAACAAATCAGAAAACTAGAAAACGGAAAATTTAAACTCTTTATACAAAAAAAAACAGCCTTCTAGAACAAAATATATAATAACAGATCTTATAACCAACTTGTGTACACAAAAATTACAATAACTCTTATTATATAACAGAGTTCCTTGATTAATGAGATAACTTTCAATTTAACCGAATAAAATTTCAATATAAAAATGAAATACCAAAAATGCAGCAATAAAATAAAAATTTATATGAACTTACTTCTCGGCATCAAATCAAGTAACTGAGCGCCTCACGGGGTTAAACATCGCATATATATAAACTTTACAATTGCGTGCGCTCGCAACGCAGAATTCGTCTAAGAAAATTCTAGAATATAAACTACAAAATATACAATACTGATGAACGCAATATGTACAATTGAATAAATAAATAATCAACAACTGAACAATTAAAATAAATTCAACAATCAAATCAATTAACAAAATCTTATCCAAAAATAAAATATTAATTTCTGAGAGAATTTGCCCGACACATTCATAAAGATTAATCTCTATAAATAAAATAACACTGAATTTACAAACCCGGGGTGCCAAACCACAGCAGTATATTTGCATTAAAAACATTACAGAAAATTGTCACTCATTTTATACATGTACTGTGTATAAGTTCATTTGTCGAATAATTTAAAAAAAATGTATGTATAAATAAAAATGATAATAAAAACATAAGTGTAAAAATAAAAGATATAAATATATATACAACAGACAAACATATATTTATATAAATAACTATAACAAACAAAACATTGAAGGTGTAGGAGGTTTGAAGTGATGACATTACTTCACTTTCGGATACAGAAATTCCTCTACACTAAGTCCTGATATCCCATTAACCTGTTTCTTAAAGCTAATCGCTGGTAGTTGCTTTATATCGTCAGGCAAGTAATTATAAAGTTTCGTTCCCGAATACCCAATAGATTTTTGCGAACATGATAGTCGATGGTGTGGTGTTCTTATGTTACTCCTACTACGTCTGTGGTATTGGTGGTGACAACTGTTTAGGGGAAATGAATCTGTTATTATGTACATATATGGCGACATTGAGGATGTAGATGGAATATAACGTAAATATATTTTCACTTTTAAAGTGGCCTATGCACGACGCATTATATCCTAAGCTGCATAAAAATCTGATGGCTTTCTTCTGCAATACAAATGTCCTGTGTGTGTCTGTCGCCATACTCTAGAAGTGTATGCCATATGAGAGGAGGGAGTGGAAGTAAGAGAAGTAAATGGTTCTTGCGGCTTCGTGTGTTACCACTTGCTGTATGCGTTTTATTGCATATAAAACACAAGATAATCTGCTGGAATTGGCGTTCATTGTAGGTATTACAATGAATTTGGTAGTTATTAATTTAATGAGTTTATAATAAAAAAATCAGTATTTGAAATCTCTAAGATGTAGCCACCCGAAGATGGTACCAAGATATGTAGTGCACATAGGATTTTTAAGATTCACATAGGAACAAATCTCAAAGTTAATTTGAGCTTCTTATTATCGCAATTATATAACCGTAGTCAAAAGATCCGCATCAACTTAAATTTTCTTAATGCTATCAAACAATACTTCTAACATGCTCATTTTATCATTTTCGAGGTTAAACTAATAATAGCTTTTGGATTCCCTTGCTCTTCTTAGTTAACCTTCTTTCCGTAAATTGAGCTATTTCTTCAAGACATAAACTTTTCTTTTTTTAACTTTTACCTCTTTTAATATTATACTATTTTCTTAAAATTATTCTATCTTGTTTGATGAAAGTACAATTTGTTTTTTTTTTATTATTTTAACTGTACAAATTTAGCATACTTCGTAGATAGTACTTACTAGCAAAAAATGTGTAATTAACAAATTACAGTACAGTACATGTACGAGCAATAAGATTATTATTTAGTGTACAGTTGACGAATGTGTAAGTGCCTATTTTATAAACGTTTTGTTTTTATAAATCTCTAGCGTCATTTAATTGTTCAAATAACAATACGAGACAGTTGTAGCAGTTTTCTTTCGTAATTATTTTAACATTTCGTGTTTCAATTTGTTGAATAGACTATAAAACAGGCAATACTTATTTTAATTTAGTTGACTACAATAATTTGCCATTTTTTACGCTTCCAGTATGCTTTTATATAAAGCTCCAAAAAACATTTTCACATGTTATCTCGTGTAATACTTAACCCTCAATGTATGCATCACGCATGCATACAGATTAGCTTCGTTGTCGCTAAATGTCGGAATCCTCTCTCGCATTGTCCATTTTTTACGGTTCGACGGATGTTTTGCCACCACATCGAATTACCTCGCCTACTGGGACGATATCGTTTGCCGTGCGATTCCCTCTCCGACAAGCGATTGTGAAAAACCGACCCTACGTATAATGAAAGATAAATTAATTCGTCGGACCAACGTGACCCATTCAGACACTCAATTTGACGTCAATGTTTATTAATTCCCTGTTTGCCCGAGAGATTATACCTTAACATACATTTCTTTTACGAACAATAATAACAAGCGGTTAATAAACACTTCGAAGGTCAATTCATATTTCTGGTCCTTGTTTATGTATGTTGTTGCTTTTAGATTTTGTCTTCTCAAAAATGGTTGATAAGTTAATTTATTTAGAGCTAATTAAGCATTGCTACAACACTCTAAAAAAAAAGTTTAATATTACACAAAAAATGGGGGGCAACTGGATTATGTCCTATATTTCAAGTAAATTTACATCTATTTATGAGGGATTTTTCATGTACTTGTCGAATATTACATGCGCATAGTAAAATTTCTTGAAGATTTGGTAAAATCTATATGAACCTATTTACTATACTTTATTTGAGGATATTACTTTGGAGAATGGAGATACAATTTTACCAAAGTAAATATCAGAGTTGTTATCTTTTCTGGAAATATTTTTCGGTAATGAGGAATATTACATTGAAAAATAAAAGATTCCTTAAATCAAACAATTTTTTTCTAGTTGTTTAAAGGAACCGTTTCCTTCAGTTATTATGTTTACTAAAAATATTATTATTTAAATAAAAGAACTACCTACCCATGTATTAATCGAAGGAAATGCTCCTATTAAGTAGGGGCCCAACTTACAATTATTTCTAAATAAAATATCAACTACCTGTTAAAAAATTGCAACAACTTAATGAAAAGCTGAAATCTTAAGAAAACACCTGACTACCTACATGTAAGAAGTCGGCGATAATCATCTATCAAAACTTCATACACGGAAGAGAAAGTAGAAATCCTCCCCTGGGGTACTTGCTTTGCGGAATTAAACCCGATCGAGCATGTGTAGAATATGATGGGACGCTACACAAGGCGTTTACCACAAGCAGCAAACACCTTGCAGGAACTTCGTCGTCATCTACAGCAAATCTGCATGGGGTGAGATGCCACAAGACGCCTTTGATCATCTCATTCAGAGAATGCCCCGCAGAGGTAGACAGTGCGTAAACAATCGTGGGGATGCGACATTTTTTGATGAATTTTTACCGATTTTTTGTGTTCTTTTCCAATCATTATGATTTACTAATGAAAAATAATAGTGTAGTAATGATTTACTACTTAAAACTTGCCAAAATTTCTGCCTTGTGACTCAGCTCCTTCAAGGTGTTACATTTTTTTTTGGCACGTAGTTTATAATTGGAAAGAAATCGTTGTAATGATAAATACTACTATGTCGTTTAGAATTATTCCAACGGAATGTTTAATATTTTTTCAACTTGCGATTCATGCAAAAAACATTTGGATCGTTTTTTATTTATATTGTATATACTTATTTTGTCCGTACTTACATTTATAAATATTTAATGTCTAAGTAAAGTGCAAATAATACACTATAATTAAATATTTAAGTGGATGTCATTTATATTTACTTAATAGTTTAAATTGGCTACAGCAAACATTTAAATGATTTGCCTTCCCTTTAAAGAAAGAATTTTAAAATTTTATGCAATAGATTACAGTGAGCCAACTGCATATCGATAACTTGTAATAAATATGCCATAAATTGCGCATTGTAAGTTCCACTCCAAATAATTAGCGCTAAATCAAAAAAAAAAAAAAATAGAATGAAACAATTACATCAGAGATCTCAAAATAGACAAGAAGTTATTGAATTTCTTCAACAGCATAGGTAAGTATTAACGGAGATAATAAAATTACTTTCTCAATCTCCAGCAACAGGTTGAAAGAAGTAAACGACAAAAGCGCCTTCATTACCAAATATTACTGTCGATAATGATTAGTATTTATTATTTGATTGTATACTTATATTCTTCATACCAACAAAATTTGAGTTTTTATTTTCGTATTTTCATAGTATATCAATGAAGCTAGTTACTTATAGTATAGTAATTTTCTTCCAGTAATAACAGTTAAATCAGTGTCACATACGAGTGACAGTTAAATCGCTGTAACTGTTTTATTTGTTCTAACATTTGTAAACTGTCTGTACGCGGTCCTCTGTAGAAGAATTGTATATACGGAATTTACATATAATGCGAGGTGAATTCGTGATTGCTTCTTGTTTAATATCTCGACTCACGTAGAAAGCAGCCGTTGGCACAGAAAACATCTGGTCCTGACAGTTTGCAATTCGCCTTGCGCGAAATTATATATACATACATAATACAAACTGGGCTGCGTTCCGAGTCGCGCATAATGCATTGTATGCGTCTGATGTAACGATACATCACCGTTCCGATTTAACAGGTATGCGTGCACAAAGAGTTTTGCCGCGAAATCAGTTTAGACCACAGACCTGATAGACTGCCAATAAACCGTACGCGCATCATTACCGCGCACCAAAAACAGTTAGCCGGACATCTTGGAACACAGGCTTCATCATCACGCGTCATGCTTACGTTTAGTTAGTACCTTTCTAGGGAGTATTTGCGTTGAGAAGTTTGTTAGTTGGTCAAATTACAGTAGTATACTGTGACCAAATCAAAAATGTGACGGGTGCGGTATATGTATACCTAACCTTGCAGTTTAATTGTTTTGTTTATTTACTTTTTTATTTTTTGATTTTACAGACTATTTCTGATATGTATATTATTCATATTCCTATTATACGCGTAATCCTTGCGTAAGTATGCATATTTATAGCATTAATAATAATAAGAAAATCAATAAGAAAAGAATTAAGTATAAACTAATATTATTTAATCATCAGTAAATTGGGCAGCAAACACTCTTATTGAGTATTTACTGCTGAAGAAAACATAACATTACATTGTTACGGCAGATTCAGATTCCACTCTCAAACAACTTTCATTAGATTTTATCGTGCGTATTTTTAAATGACGTTAAAAGAATGCGTCTCTTTTTATTATTTTTATTAAACCCCTATGGATATAGTGGATACTAAGTTAAGAAATGGTTTTAGAACACTACTGTGTTATCTTTGTTGATTGAAGAATGCGCAAAGAATTGATATGCAGAAATTATCTGCAGCTCTAAATTGCCCACAACTTTAATAAAACAAAAACACAGTTTTAATATTTAAAATACACAGGTTAAAATTTAACACAATAGATGCTGTGCTAAAGTTTTTTAATATCTCATTAACTTGATTTATTTGAATACAATACACGCTGTATCGACGTCATCGTACTATTATTTCTGTAAATATCATCGGCAAAATTCTATACGACGGTTATAATCACCTGGATATAGGTGATGCGCCTTTCCGATTTTATATTTATTTGTTTGCAGAATACTCACGAGATACACCAACTTCGTGCGCTATTTGACGACTTGATATTTTTGGAAATGCCACCGCAGCTGCTACAACATTGACATTATCACCTTTTTCTCCTACTTTATAACACTTTTTTGGTCGTGGTTTGTGGAGCGATGCATAATAATTAAGTTTTCCTTAAGTCTGCTAAATATTCTCCTGTTGGGTTGTCGTCTGTCCGGGTAACGATTAAAATATAAATCAGCAGCATCAACGTCGTTTTTATTTGATTCAATTTAGCACTCCAACATATCATATTTCTCAAAATTTTCAAATTTCATTTCAAAACGTACTCAATACACACGGTTCTTCAACATATGCTTAACACGCTCAGCAGACATTTACTTGGCAAAAAAGAAAATTTATACTATTTTTATTGTCATGGGCTAACCATCACGTGGTTTTTAAATTAAAAAATGTAAATAATTTTTACTTTTAAATTTTATTAGATAAGTGGTAGAAATCGACTCCATAAACTATATATTTTTGAAAAGAGAAAAAAGTGCTCGCTCCAACTATGCCACTGCCTACTACGCTTTACATTAAAAAAACGCTGAACTTTGTGGTGAAGGCCAAAAATGAATAGCATGCATTTATTTTTGGCCTTGATAAAAGTATCTAAATAATGTTAAAACAGTTTCTTCGTATCATTAAAACCAAGCGAGTTATTAGGCATTCTAGAAAAGTCGAAAAAATCAATTTTTGGCTGTAACTCAAAAACAAAAGAATATAACTAATTTTACTTTTCACTATTGAGCAGATTTCGAAAAAAGAGATCGATACTTGGCTACTCGTTTGTTTTCCTATCTGTTACGGTCACCGAGATGGCCTATTTTGACAAGCAATTTGGACCACCCCGTACATTATTGTGGTATTGCAGAGCGGTGGTAGTAGGACAGCACAATCGCAGATAGCGCTGCACTCAACCTTTTCTCCATATACCTATGCTTTCCATACACAAGCAAGTAAGCATCGAACATTAACACGGCTTTATTGGCCATTTGTCGCCACGTCCTCCGTTTCACGTTTCACTGCGTCAAGTCGTATGCGCGCGTATTAACTCCGCTACGCTCCGTTAAATCGCAGAATAGACCCATATAGATCCATGTGCGTCGACATTAATGGAAATTCGAAATTCTCCCGAAGATCATCTGCGACGACACTCTTAATTAACTGTGGGATTTTGCGTCGGGGATGGCATTAGCCTGTGTTTTCCACCGGAGCGCCACTGTTTCTCTTACTGTTGGATTACCCTATCTTATGGATATTAGCGAGACCGTTGCTAAAAGGGCCGCTGCATTAATATTAACGTCTTCTATGATTATTTTCATTACGTTTGCGTGCGAAGAAGAAATTTCGTTTTAAATAGGGCGGTTTTGATTCCCCATCAGCAGTCTACTTTTATTGAAAGAAACAATTCTTTGAGCTAACCTTTTAAGTACACTGTTTTGCTTTCTATCTACTCAAGTAGCACAAAAATATTGTATAAACCAAAAAACATATTGATATTGTTGCATAATATTTGTTTAAGAATGAACGATACAAGCTGACGTCCTCAATAAAACAACAAATTAAACGTGAGACACAATGCCAATGGATATAGAACCAAGATTTCAATCTTTTAAATTTCGATTTCCACTTTTTAAGACCTGAAGATGGCGTGCCAAAGTCGAAACATGTAGTTTTAAAATAGATATATTAAAAACGTTTGGGTAAATGTAAGAGCGTTGTTAGAGTTGTGCTGTAAATGACACCTAATGTAACCAATTGCTAATTTTTAATTAGTTAAGTTACTTAAGCTTGGTTTTATTTCTGTTCATTTTTCTTTTCGTCTTTACTCATGCAGTTACGTACTAATCTAAGCTATTATTTTATGGAAAGTAGACCTGCCTTTTTCACACACCTCCTAATCTTAATTCGTTTAGAATTACTTCTCCTTCTTTTATCTATTTAATTACGTAAGAGATACATATAGAAAAGATGTCTAAGGAAAATATTTTATGTCATAGTCAATTAAATCCTTTGATCACGGAAAAAATGGAACAAAATCCGAATTTATTGGAGAATGAGATAGTGTTTCAGCAAGATGGAATGCCTCCACATTATACTGCCAGAGAACGACAATTTTTAGATCATCACTTCTGCGATCGTTGGACTGGCCAACTCTTACACCACTTGCTTTTTTTCTCTGGGTGCATCTTAAGTCAAAGGTGTATCCTACTCGTTCAGCTTCCTTACAAGAGCTACGCTAAAATATTGTTGAAGGATGTCAAGGAATAACTCTAGCAATGTTGTAAAATATCATGAGAGCATTTGAAGCAAGATTATATTATTGTATGGAGATTAATGGTCATTATTTGGAACATTTAGTAAAATAAAATCCAAACCATTTTATTTTAATGGTATTTTATTACGCAGGTCACAAATTTAGATTAGATTAAAACAAATGACTACTTGATACTTGCTGCCGAGAATTAAAAGCAACCGCCAATTACGTCAATTGCACAAAATAAGTGAAACTAATGTTAAAACGCGAGGGTACACTGTTGAAAATATTACGGTGTTGGCGTTAATTTTGCGCTAGTCAAATATTTTAGTGTTGATTTTTACAAACTTTGCCAGACGAATTGACTACATGTGTTTAGTAGAACAGAAATTACTAGAATTTGGTGTGAATTCTTTGTTCAGATATGAGGATTTACTATTTTCTCTAGACATTCAGAAGCATCAACCAATCAAAATTTTTCCCTCGGATAGAAATATAGAAACCCCACCTAATCTAATACAGTATTGCATTATACGCACCACCTGCATTGCATGTGTATCTGTTTTCGAGTTTGTTTCTGCGTATTAACATATCCAAACAAACCACCAAATGTGACTGACCTGCAAAGTGTAACCTTGTGTTATTAAACGTTAATTCCAGTGGGCATAAAAAATTTCAACATCTTAAAGATGTATTGGGAACAACTATTTACGTAATTAGTTCAGATTTGAATCAAATAACATAAACATTCACTTAATTTTATAATGGTTCTCAAAAAATCATTTTAAAATTAGTACGTTTAGTTGAAACCAAAACTTTTGAATGAGTGGTTCTGTGTATTTATAATTGAGAAAACGTCTTAAAGAGAGAATATTATAGCACTAAGAAATAGGAGTTGCATATTAAAAAGACGTTGTGTTTAGAAAACGGTGTTAAATCATCCAATAGATCGCATTCATTTAGTTAAACAGCTAGTAAATTTGTCTAGTCTAGATCAAATAAAATGTGACTAGAAGTATATCATAATTCCACGTGTTAGTTGGACAAAATAACCCCTTAGCAATAGACAATACTTGACTATCTTTGTTCGTCAAATTTAAACTTCTATAGTTCTCGACAAAATAACACGAAAACAGTGTGGACCTCTGCTGACTATTAAATTAGTCAAAAAAGTGTTAAAATTTTCAACAGTGTATGATAAACAGTTTAATACTATCATCAAAAAATTAACATTTCTTTAAAAATCAACGAATTTATCTCAAATTGTTTTCAAGATACCCCTGTTAGACAACAGTATTCTATACGCGGTATCTTGTACACACATACGTATACATGGAGTCCGTATTTTACTGCCTTTATAAGTACAATACACAGCGAGAGCTAATTCTCGTTAGCTACCTGCTCCATCGGAGGCCGGGCATCGCTTCAGACCAGATCATCCTACAAATATTGATTTTCCCGTCACTTTTCGAATAAACTTCAGCGTTCGGTGTTTGCCCTTTCACTTTAATAATTATTTCTCCGGCCCTCGTCATATTTCATCTTGTTTACTCGACGTCTGCCGGCTACTGTATCGGGTTAGTTAGAACATCGAAAAGGAAGACGACAGAGGGGTGGGTGATTGTAATTCTTTCTTCTGGAGACGTTATCGTTTCCCGTCGTATTTTTTCTCCGGAGACGACAAGCGAAAACAGTAAAGGAATAAAACGGGCACTGTTTTCAGCGGCGATGACGTCACGAATTGCCGATAGGCACGCGGATAACGCCGATTTCGTTTTTCAGTTGGGAATGCTTCTTAAAAGGAGAAGATGTAACTGTTGTTTTTGAAAAGGAACGCGATATTGGTTTGGTGTTATTTTGGAAAGGATTGCGAGGATGCGTATGGATTGTATTGGAGGGTTGACATTGTAGATCTTAGGTGATCGATGGTTCAGTATATGTACATAAATAAATTTAATAGTTTTAATATACATACCTTAACGAAAATACGATATCATACCTATGATGCGCAATTTTTGACATATAGACAGATAAATGCCATTAATAAGGGGTAAAGTTGAATCATAAACAAATAAATAGCGTATCTAATTTTATAATACGTAGATTTGAAGCTACTATTGTTGTTAGAGATTTTGTAAATTAAGGTTTCCACTGGACATATAAAATGAGGACGGGAATATAGGACAAGCGTTATTATTTTCTGCAAAGAAGGTAGGAACTTCGTTGGAACACATTACGAGCTTTTTTCAACAGGTAATTTATTTTAATTACATATATCTTTATACACATTCGGCCAGTGAACACTTATAATCGGGGAATAAACCTATGCATAAAAACTCGCCTTAGTTGTCAAACGCATTGCACCGAGGATGGGAAACCACAATCACCGCTCTTCTTTACTCTTGGCCACAGTCTTTCCAAACATTACAAGTGTTCAGTACTAATCTAGCGGCATTGATGAATGTAGGTCTTCGTTGCTATCAGCTGTGTCTTCTCATCTCGGCCTTTTATTTATTTCTTTTTCATTTACGATGTTCATAATCTTTTGGGTTATTCCATTTTTTTCTGAATTCTTTATGTTAAATTCTTGTCGCTACAATGTTAATTTACACATGTGACTAAAAGGAGAAAAATAATTTAATGTAGTAATAATCAATTGTAGTAAATTGGCCGTTTTATATGGGTTTTTCAAAGTAGCCTAATCTCAAACGTAGCAACAGTCTTAAATATTATAGTTTAAGTGTGATTTCACGTGTTGTGTCACCAATTGTCAAAACGTAATGACAAACAATTCTGCTGCTTACACAGCAAAAGCGGCACGATTGTTTCTGCAAAAAAGTTTTTCTAATCAGCGTATAAGCACGAGAACCGCAATAGCGTGACCTCCGGACCTCTCGATTTGACGCTGTTAATCTTTTATGACTTTATGAAGGACCGCATGCCCTTGATGGCCTACGCCAAAAAACAATATTTATGCTGATGCCAGTAAGTATAACTGTTGTAATACTTTTGCACGTACTGCTGTGGTTTGGCACCCCGGGTTTCCGAAATTCAAATTTGTATTTTTATTCATTCCGATTCATTTTTGGCAATGCAATGATAGAGTTTCCACAGTTTTAATATTTTATTTTGAAAAGATTTTGTTAATTGATTTGTTTATTGGAATTATTTTAATTGTTCTGTTTAAATTTAAATTCAGTCTGTTGTACATTTTGCTTTTACCAGTAGTGTATATAGTTCATTGTGATATTCAAGAGATTTTCTTTGCATTTCATGCGCCGCTTTGGCAGGCATTTGTAAATTGTTATATGTATGCTATGTTTGGGCCTCTTGAAGGTAGTTCTTTGAAAGATACCGTAAGTACATGTGTTTAATTTCTTTGATGCCATTTTTGGTAAATTCATTTTTATTTAAAATGTGGTTCGTTTTATTTGAAATTCATCAGCTTTCCAGGAACTCTTTTAATTAATAATTGCTGTTGTGTTTAATTGTGCACATATTGGATATAAGATCAGTTATTGTAATTTGTTTTAGAAGAAATTGTTTTTTTAGTTTAAAGAGTTTAATTTTTCCGTTTCTAGTTTACTGATTTGAGTTTTATTTAATCACCTCGTGTAAGGTGATTAGAAGCTTTGTGCTTGTGTTTAAATTTCATTTATATTAATTCATTTGTTTGTCCACGTTTAAATTAATTTTAGTGTGTTGTAATTTTTAGACCACGTGATTTTTTTGTACGATTTGGATTTTCTTCTAGAACAAATCTGTCTTTTGTTTGATAAAGGATTTGCATCGTCCTTTAGTAATTTGTAGATTCATGCAGGTTTTGTTTTCGGCCAGAATCTTATATTCATGGTTTTCATTTACCCTGCGAAGTTGTAATTAAATGTTTTTTTTTTTTTTTTTTTTTTAAATAAAAATTAATGATTGTAAATGTCATTCTAAATTTCTATTCTTTTATTTTGAATTCAACCTTTGCAATTTTAATAATTAAAGATTTCAATTTACTTACGCCCACATTTTATTTTTCATGAATAGTTCAATTCTGAAAATAACCCTGAAATTAATTAGTCTTTTGCGCCCTTTTAAATTTTTATCCGCTGAGCTAGTAAATTTAAAAATTAAATTTTCATTTTTTGTCATTTTCAATTTCACTTTGCATTTATGCTTGTACCATCAGTACACAGCAGTACGTATAAGAGGCCTACATTTTGGGGTGTTGCCAGGAAAAAGGAGGTGTTTTGTTCGGGAATTCACTGAATTAAAATAATGTTTTTTTAAAAAAAAAATTTTAAAAAGTTTTTAATTTTTTTGCGGATTATTTTTATTTAGTTTTCATATAAGCATCTCTATTCTTTTTAACATTTAGATGTATATTTTTAATTGATATTATAAGATTCCTTTTTTATTTATTTTAAATATTTTATCTTAGAACGTTGCAAATCTTTGTATTGTATTGATTGTTATCCGAAGTTTATTTATTTGGATATCTTGTTCCTACATTGGCATGCTTATTACACAACCGCTAGTATGGAAAACAACAAGTAGCAGTTAGTTCTGTATATTATAAACATTAGGAAAATAGCTATGCATTGTAGCATGTAACATGAATGGAGTGCAATTATTAACGGTAAAAGTGTTCCACGTAGTAACTCTGAAATATTTACTCTGTGAGAGTGGGCTTGTGAAAGCCGAGGCCAAGTATGGCTCCACGTCGACCATTGGGAAGGGAGGAAGTGGGCCGTACGATTCCCTTATGATCAGTACGATTTGACACTGTATAGCTAATTTTGTATGGAAACGCGCATTCAAAATGATGCCATTCCATACCTATATAAGCATCATATAAGTATGATATGTATAATATAAAGGAAGTCTTTATACATTACTTTTCGAAAGTGTCAACAACAAGACACCGTTTTAAAACAATACTTGACTTACCTGTTAATAATTGGAGCGCATAATTTTTGTGTAAATTATTTGTTTTAAACAAATACGGTGCATATTGCTTTAAAAAGCGATTATCAATAAATTTTGAAAGTTTATAATGAAAATAAGCAATAGCTGACAAGGGTATCGACCTTTGGTTTTCCATATTTTCAAGTTAAGGTTATCAAAATAAATATAACTGTTATTAATAAAACAAATTAATTATTATTGACAATCATTCGATAATTTGATTATGACGTTTGGATTATGAATGATCGTTCAATTATAAAGCAAACATGTAGTTAACTGAACATGTAAAATGTAAGCAACAACCTAAATAAAAAACATTGGATTATGCCCACCACTAATAGGTGTGCACTTTTGCTCGCCGCTTGGGCTGCTCTATTATAAATAAAATATAAAAGCATTTATTATTTAATTATATAATCATTAATAATCATTAATAAAATAAAATATTATTTTATTAATGATGAGCACAAAGACGGCAGTTTTATATTACTTAGAAACTTGATAACTATACTAAACAGTAATTTTTTTTTTTTAAAATAAAATTTAAGATTTGGGTGAATAGTATTAACTATTTATGCACCTTAGTTAGACAATAAGGAATTGTGTTTTTTAAATCATATTAACTTTTCCTTGATTTCGTTAAGTTTTATAATTTTGATTATTTTTGTTTTTGCAAAAATCCTATGGAATACAACAACAGCTTTAATACCAGAGATTACGGAATTTCTGTCCCGAAGTTATGTTTTAACAGCGATCTTCATTATTTTTTTTCTTTATTTTCCCTATTATTGTCGGAAAATTTCCAGAAGGAGATCCCTCTCGAGACACAACTGTTGGGAACAGATGCCCGGCCGAATATTTCACGAGGAAGAGAAAAAACGAAGGAGCGCTTCTGTGCAAGTAAAGTGGATAATGCCGTGTCATATCTTTTGACAAGTTAATATGAAGTTTTTAATAAGAAAATTTCCGTCATTCTTCCCTTCCACCTTCCCTTCCGCCACGATTCCATTAGGAAACTTTCAACGCGTTTTCCGTATCTCCGAGCAAGCATTTCATTACTCATTTACTGTCTGTCGTTTTTCGAACCGACGCGACGGAGAGAAAAAAAAAGCATTAGCCTGGATAAGGGGCTTATAAATATTGTACGCACCTATAGCAACATTCTTTAAAAACGTATGTATTTCTTATTTGTCTAAATTCCCGTATAAAGAGAAAGTCATAAATTAGAATTATTTTTTATTTAAAATAACTGCCCTAATGCGTTCCCAACTAACATCGAAGTGACGGGAACTAAAAAAAAACTCGATCTTCGACTCGATAATTGTTACGTAAGTGCATAGACAAGAATAATATTACTAGAAAGAGTTTAGACCATTGCGCATTCGTAAACCTTCAGGTCGTATAGGAGCCGCCATTTTGATACATGCCGTGTCAAATAGATCAGCTGTTGCTGCAGTATTTTCTTTGAGAGGCTTATCAATCGTGTTGCTTTTAAGGGCATTCTTGCGTTCTTGTAGTTATACAGCAACCGTTGGGCTGCTTGTTAATATATCTAGAAGTTTATTATTAGTTAGCCAATATATGCTATTCTGCGACAAAATGCTGGTGGAATTATGACTTAAATGAAAGGGTATTTTCTCAATTTAACAATGTTTCAACATGTTTTAATGTCTTTTTCAAGTTTTTTTTTTTTATATGAAATACATAATTAAAGAAGCTTGCGGTAATAATATATTATACAAAAAAATAAAAACAAGTAAAATTTACATGAATATTAATTATAGGTAATAGTATAATTAATATTCATGTAAATTTTTACTTATTTTGAATTTTTTGTGTAATATACTATTACAGCAAGCTTCTTTAATTATGTAGTTCATATAAAAGAAAATCATCAATACACCATTTGTACAGTTTTAAATTAAATTAAATTTTGTAATTACAGAATCTTCCAAATCCTCCTACACTAGTTGTGCTATTACACTGAATATGGGCGCTCCCATTGCTAATCCATCTGTTTGTTTATAAAATTTGTCATTATGTTGGAAATATGTGGAAGTTAAGGTCATTTCTATTGCTGTTAAGAATTTTGTTAATGGTAAATTGATATGATCTTTTAATTCACTACACCTCTTGTAATAATACTCTTAACTAAATCGATTGGAATGTTAATGTACATAGATACTACATCAAAGGAACAACATGTTTCATCACTATGTATTTTAGTTTTATTTAAAATTGGTATTAGATCAAATGAATTTTTGATATAGAGATCATTTTGATATATTATTTTGGAAATAGAGCCAGCTAAGAATTTTGAATGTTTGTAAAAGGGGCTCTGTATGCAAGAAACTATGGGTCTGAAAATGCTACAAACGTTTCAGTAATCTATACCAATTCTGCTACTTAAATAAGGCAAGGGATCTTATACGGGTATTCCACGTAAGTGGTTCATTAAAAGTTTATGATGTTCTATTATTTACTTATATTTGAGATTTTGGCACCATTATATGTTCGATTGGAACTATAAATGTAAAATACTTTAACCAAAATATCACTCCCGGTTGACCGGAAATGGATGTTAACTTTGTTATTTTAAAGAGAATGATATAATTTTTTATCCATTTTTGGATTCTCCGACCATAAATACGTCAGTATTCATTAGTTATTCCTATAGCTACATGTTGCCGTTTCTGAGTTATTTAGGTTTTTCTTTTTTTTTTAATCATAATCATTGCATCATTGAGAAATTAATATCTCGGTTAGTACTACAAGTAGAGACTCCAAATTTGCTGTCATGAATATATAGATATAACTCTAAGAAACGGTACACATACTTTACATTCTAAGATACACAGGGTGTTCAAAACTGTGGGACAATTTATTTTATTAATAGATTTTGAGATATAAGCGACTGTTTGTTAAACAGACTAAGTAGCCCTATCTTTAAATGTTTGTAGCTGGCCCTGAATGGGATTAATGTCAAATTCATGTATTATTCTTTGAATAACCATACAAGAATGTCGCTGTTCGAATAGTCATTTCTATTAATATTGCGTTGTGCAAAAGTGTAATTACAATTAAACACTTTTGGTTAGTCAATGAATTTGACATTAATCCTATTCAGAGCCAGCTACAAACACATAAAGATAGGGCTGCTTAGTCTGTTTAACAAAAAGTCGTTCATATCTCAAAATCTATTAAAGATAGGTATAGGGAATGCTGATATAAAGTAATAGGGGATGATATTTACTTCCTAATTCTGAATTAAAATACAGGGCGTTCTATTTAAAAGAAATGAGTTCTCTTCATTTGAAAATATGTCACTTTGTTCCTCAGTTTTGAACAGCCTGTATGTTAGAATGTAAAGTGTGCTTACCGTTTCTTAGAGTTATATCTACATTCATAACATAGCAAATTTGGAGTCTCTACTTGCAGTATTAACCGAGATATTAATTTCTCAATGATGCAATGATTGTGACTAAAAAAAGAAGAAAAACTTAAATAACTCAAAAACGGCAACATGTAGCTATAGGAATAGCTAATGAAAACTGACGTATTTATAGTTGTAGAATCCAAAAATGAATAAAAAATTATATCATTCTATTTAAAATAACAAAGTTGACATCCATTTCCGATCAACCGGAAGTGATATTTTGGTTAAGGTATTTTACATTTATAATTCCAATCGAACAGATACTGGTGCCAATATAAGTATATAAGTAAATAATAGAACATCATAAACTTTTAATCAACCAGTTACGTGAAATACCCTGTATATAATATTTATAGTTAAATAAATAAATAATTTTGCTCTTTCCTGATACTGTATAGGATTCACCAAAAAGTATCTTTTCTAATTTTATAAATTTATTACCAAAAACATGCTCTTTCCGTCAAATATATTACAATTAAAATACATTTAGTATCAAATCGAAAAAAGTATATCGATCCGAATGTTCAATTTACTATAGGTATCGACTGAAGTGTGTCTGTCCTTTGTTGCCGGACGAGTAGGTACTAAGGCTTCCGCATCCTAATAATAACTCCAGTAGGTACAACTGCAGCCGGCCGGTAATAACTCCAGCATTCCCTTGTGCAATGTGAATTCATGAATAATAAACAACGGACTCGCAGACGCTAAGTCCTCGGTACCTATAATGCGAAATCAATGCGATTAAAGACGGCCGCTTTAATAATAAAGTTCGCTCAGTTCGCCACTGCCGCCAGAGAAAGACGACGGCGATGTTGGGCATTATTGGAAAGCCGTCTTTGTGGAGAGGGCGGGCGGACGTTCCTGCTAAATAGATTATAACGCCGATAACGACGTTTACCTACCGTGTGGCCCTGCCTGCCGGCGAATTAGTTCTCCGCAGAATGGCACTTCCAGTCGAGCGAATCTAAATAGCTCTCGGACCAGAAATAACATTGATTAATAACACGCAATTTCCTGCTATAAAATGCTTGGACTTGTATCTGGAGAGTTAAGAACATAAAAGCTATATACTGTGCATAAAATTGAACGATTGTTTTGGATATAAAAAGTCAAATTTAACGTCATGTGAATATAAATCATGTAATACTTTTGATACGCAGAAAAAATACTTAATATGCTATTAATTATTGCAACAATTTAGTATGAAATTCACTGTGCATATCTGTAGTGCCTTAAGGGGAGGTTTACATATATATATATCGGAAAAGTCCAAAAACTTTGAGCTTTTTTTTTCAGACAAAGGAAAAGATATACGAAATACGGCTTTTTCTTAATAAATATATTAAAATTTGAACGTTAAAAAAATATATTTTTTTTAAAGACAAGACCACTATAACGTTCGCTATTTGCATCTAGGTAGCAATGTGTACAGAAAACACGGTCAAACTGCGTAAGTTCTAGCATATGCAAAAGTGATCCGAAATTGAAAATAAAAAGAAGAGTTAGAAATATATTAAATTTGTTGGAGGTTATACCTAAATTTAACCAAATAAGTCGAAAGCAAACAATGTGGCAGATACCTGGACTTTGATTTGATTATTTTCTATTTCTTTTTTGTGTGTATGTGGATATAAAAATGTGGAATATTGCAATTTTTAGTATATTATAGGTATAACCTCCAATAAAAACTGTTTACATTAAGAAACCAAAAGAATTAAGTTGATATATTGAACACTTGAAGAACTAGAACTTACGCAGATATGAAAAATCATGTTTCGAGAAAAACGCGTTCAAAGTTTCTCAGCAAAAATTTTTACAAATAGTTCAACATACACTTAGTCAGCTATTCCAGCACCATACATTAATCCTTCTTCTTCTTCATACTTCTGCATTTGCAAAATTTGTTGCTTCCCTTTAGACAGCACAGCAAGTTTTGCAGCGCTCGACATACTCTGCTCTGCTCGTTGTATGCGCTGACGATCAGAATTGATGACGAAATTTTTGGCATCAAGTCCTACTGCAATTCCCACCGCATTCATTATTTGTAATACAGAAAAGTAACCTTCATTGAATAAATTTGCGGCAATGTAGGTAGCAAGTTGAATTGTTTATGGGTCGCAGTGTAAATCTTTTAAAGCTAGTTTCTACACACATGAACTAAACGAGTCGTTTCAGTTTTGACAATTTTTTCCAATGCATCTTTGCAAGAAATCACTAGAAAAAACTTCATTAATCGGCTTCATTATTATTATTATTATTATTATTATTATTATTATGAAGCAAGCTCAACCTTGGCTTCTGCAACGCGCCACTTACACAGGCTGTCTACACCTTTTGGACAATAAATGTGTCGTGGATCCGCGTCGGTTGAACATTTATAATAGCCCAAATAGCTGCCCTCATTTTTATGCAGAATCTGGATGGTGTCTAATTGCCAGTCCACAGTACACTATTGTTAAATTATCAATAACTTTGTCAGTCAGTTTACCAGCGCCTTTTCTTCAAAGTCCACTCATTCTTTTTTGTACATCTCCAACGCATTCTCTTTTTTTCTTGAACAGTAACATCTTCGTACGGCTAAAAATCACAAATTGCTTAAAAAGTTGTCTTGTCTTAGTCGCCTATCCGAAATCGTGCGAAAATTTCTTTTAAGGCATCGCATCGACTTCCATTTTTCCTGTGCTACTCTGATGATCCGTAGTGCGGTTACCTTTGCCATCATATTCTAGTCAGCTTTTATAAGAAATTTAGTGTAAGAAAGTGCATCTGCAATAAATTGATACATTTTATGGTAAGTAGTTTTCTAAAGCGTTTGAAAGTGTGTTTTAAGTAAAAGAAATATTGTTAGATCAGTTTCTTCAAATGTGCGTTTTATTTCGGATCTAATTGCTTCATATTATTGTAATATAAATAGCTACTCTGTCGTTTATTTGTGATCCCGACTGCAGTGGCATTTCTAATCATTAAAGACAACTATACATACACTAACAAACAATAAGTATGATATTTCGACCCGAGCCGCCCCGAGTCGAATATAATATTACATCAAATTTGCTCCGTTTGTGTTCGGTACACCCGCTCTTTTAATAAGCCCCAGCGGCTTAAACAATGCGAATATTACGAAACCGCTTTAACCATGTATGTTATATATTTGGAGCTTTCAAAAAATGCAAAAAACCAAAAATCGATTTTTCCAGTCAAATACATGTAAACCTCCCCTTGTCTGTAAGCGTCTATAATATACACGGTAACATTAGTATATTAAGGATTAAATATGGGAAGTTCGAGTATAATTTTTTTTTTATTTGCGTCGATTGTAAGTTTAAAGTTAAACCGAAGATTATTGATCTACGGCTTAAACCAATAATGTAATAATGACCCTAACAAAAAATTAATGTGGACAAATTAAGAAGCCATTTTAAAATGTAAAATACGGGAATACTTATCTACCTAAACACCGATAAGATAAGAAGATAAATAAGATGCAACGGTCCATAGCCTATTTATTATTGTTTTTTTTTTTGGAAAAATATTTCAAATAAATGTTGCCTCGAATCATATTCTACACATTTCAAAATTAGTTTCAGTAATGACGGACTTCCGGTTGTACCGGAAGTAGATACTAACTTTATTATTTTAAATGGAACACCCTGTATATTATTGCACTTTTGGATTCGTTGTTAAATTTAAATAACAATACGTTAGGCATACATTGGCGCTAAGTTGTACCGTTTCCGAATTACATGACGTTTTTCGAAAAAAAATGACATTTGCAATATCTGCGATGTTTGGAAATATCTCCGGAAATACGAAAGTTAGAAAGATGCGGTTTTCAGTTTTCGCTTAACCATGAAACAGCACACGTCTTTTATTTTAAAATTGTTGCGTTTAAATTACAGAATTATTAAATAAGGCGCTGTAATTTTCGAACTCTAAAATCATGGATAACTTGATTTTTTTTAAATCGAATGGTATAGTAGCAAGTTTTACATAAATGGATGTAAAATTTAATTTTCTTTCGATTTTATACGAGTGTCATTGTGTCTATCTCCAAAACTTTTGGAGATATTCACGATTTTTCAGTTTTTCACGATAGATACGTATTGCGAAGCGCCGGCCACCTTCCCCTCGCATTTCACCAGGCAACAATAATACTGGCATGCTTAGAAAGTGGCCAACTGAACATAATAGGACCACCGGAAACAAACAAAACTTGAAATTACAAAAAAAAAAAGAAAACACAACATTGCGAACTTTTTCGAGAAAGTGATGTTTTCAGACGAAGCTACCTTCCACAAAAATGAATTTGTGAATCGTCACAATTGTCCTTATTATGACACACAAAATCCCCATCGATTTATTGTAGCACATAGTCAGTACAGAAGGCCAGTGAACGTGCAGGATGATTGGACAACATATCATAGGCCTGTTCTGCCTGTTCATGCCCTAAAACTGTTTTTTTCTTTACAATTAGTTAAAAAATAGCAAAAAAATAAACTAATAACAACGATTAATTGATTCTTAAATTACAATTAATATTACATTAACAAGATTATATTCTCCGAAGCAATATTTTGACAGAGAAACTCGAATATACGGGATGATAACGTTCATCACGTATTTGAACTTGTTCCGTAACATAAATCTCATTTAGCCTGCTCCAACGCAACACCGGCCATTATTTGCAATTACTCGCCGTAACATTCGTGCCGAAAAACGTGACAAAATGAACGGTAAAATATCGATCACGCCGGCATGTTCCCCAGCGTAACTCGTAATTCAGCAACGATCTCGCTTTTGTTTACTTTCGTAAATTGGCCACTACATTGGAATAGAGCGCTTCGAGGGTTTATAGGAAACGAATTCTATTTTATCGATTCACATAAAAACGTGCGGTTCAGTTGATGAAAATAAGGCATTCAAGATAAAAGAAAGTTATTTATCGTGCTGAAAGTAAATATCCGGGTTTCCAGGAACTACTAAAATATTTAGACTGTATACTATGCAGAATCATATTCATTGAGTGCATGGCAGTGTTGGGCATCATTGAATATTTTTTTATTCTACTTGTTTTTTAATAAGACTTCAATCAATTATTCTTAGTGTTCTTTAGTGTTAAGTTACTGTTGAATGAAGTAATCGCACATGATTTCAATAAAATATTATTAGAATGAAGCATTATTGGAATAATTTTTCCCCATAATAAATAAATGGTTATTCAAATGATTTATTACTGACATAAATTCAGGCATACGCATGTGGTCGATTTCATTGCTGTAGTCGTCGCACAGTAGTCAATTTTATAACAATAACAATAGTTGTGCAATTTTAATAAAACTTTGGTAGCATTATATTGAGGCTGTGGACTATGCATTTGCGAAATTTCACATGCCTAGCGAGTATATGGTGATCAAGCTGTCAAAGTAATTTGTGCGTACATGCACTGTGACCAACGTTTTAAAAAATGCATGGCCCACTCTTACAAAGAAAGTATTTGAAAGCATGTTACATTTTTAGATAGTGGTTCTATTATCACAAATTGTATTGGATTTATACCAATAGAGGATATCCTATTTACAAAAACAACTTGCAGATATCAGTTGCGTTCTGATCGAGTTGACAATCGCACGTGTATTTGTCTCTTTTCGGAGAAGTTTAGTGTTACAATTGAAGTGATTCTTTTGTATCAATAATATTATAATATTAAATTCAGTTTAGTTAGTTTGAGAAGGTTGTTTTTTAGTCTGTTGTGGTTTTATTATTTCTTTTGTGTAGTGGTCAGTTATTTTGCATTTACCTTTAAGAAGTTTGTTTTTCTTTTTCCTTTTTGCTATTGTTTACCTTTGAGATTCGTGCAAATATAGGTGAGTTCTGTTTCTATTTAATTTGCACTTATGGATTCTGGACAATACGGCGAAGCTGGGAATATATCTGCTACAGAATTTGAAAGTAGTAATTATGCCGCGATCCTACGTAAAGAAGCGAGAAAAATGGACACTACAGAGTCAAATACTTCGCAAGTTAATCTAAGTCAAAGTACTATAGATGAGAACTCCTTTCCTGTTAATATTATAAGTCAATCAGAAGTTAATAGTGGGGAGAATGAATTACTAATAGTAAATAATTTTGAATTTAAGTTTTCGCATTTATATAACGGTCCTTATTATGCGTATATACAACTTGCTTGCATGAAATGGCTGTTGGTCGACTTTTACATGAGGAGTTGGGGATAAAATCAGCTATTAAAAAAATTAGCAAAGCAGGTTATATTATAACCGTATAAAAGTTGAAATGAAATCAATGAAAGATGTCGTAAATCTAGTTAATAATCCTTTGTTAAAATAAAAAAATTTACATGCATACGTGCCAAAACATTTAACAGAAATTCGCGGAGTAATTAAATTTGTTGATACATCCATTTCTGAGGAAAAATTATTACAATTAATAGAATGTGACGGTATGGTGAAAGGAGTTAAAAGAATATACAAAAAGATTATTAAAGATGATAAATCCACTCATTTAGTACCGCGACAAACAGTTATTGTATCTTTTCATGGTAATAAGTTACCTCCTTTTGTGTACATCAACAGTTGCCGCAGAGTAGTTGAAGTATTTGTTGGAAATGTGGTACAGCCTTTCAAATGCTTAAGGTTTGGACATGTCGCCAAAATTTGTAAGAGTAAAGAGCAGCGCTGTAAAAGCTGTGGAGATGCACATGAAGGGTTATGTAATGCAGGCACCATGTGCATCCATTGTAGGTCAACACTGCATATAATGGTCTATCCAAATCTTGTGAGAAGTATATGACAGAAAAAAAAATTAAGAGATTTATGGCAGAGAACCGGGTAACGTACAGCGAAGCTAAGAATAGTATAAATAATCCAAACTCGTTTGTCAATAAGGTGTCTTCTAATCGTTTCACACCTTCTTTGTATTTAGAAAACCAGGCGGAGTTTCCTTCACTAAATAAAAATAATTTTTCACAATCGTTTACTAGACCCAAACCGCAAGTCATGAGTAATAGTGTCAAAAAACGCAAAGTCATCTCACCAACGAGTAATATTTCACAACCGCATTTTCCGACAAACAAAGAAAGGGCGGTCAATTTCTTTAATAATGACGTTGAAAGAGAGTCTCCGTTTGCCCGAAATAGTAAATTAGTTGAAAGTATTACAGAGTTTATTGAATCTATCTTTAGTAACAGTAATTACATTTTTGACAAGCAAACAGTGAAAGATAACTTAAAAAACATTGTCATAGTAAACTCTACAATAAACGCAAGTAAACATTCTCAGATTACATAAATGCTATCCTTCCTTTTCACTTGAGTGCTGCTTTTTGAGGTAATTGTTACATTATTTTTAACGAATCGCGACAAATATTATATACTCACAAATGGCTAATCAAATTAATATTTTCTAATGGCATTGTAGGTCGGTTAACGCAAATAAGCATAGTTTAAGTAATTACCTCAGTCAACAAAAAATAGATATTTTGATTTTGTCTGAGACATGGTTAAAACCTGGTCACTTCTTCACGATACGTGGATACACCTGCGTACGGAAGGATAGAGCTGACAATGACAGGTCCAGTGCGGATTTTATAGATGTTTTAGATGAGTTTTACTTGTGTGTTCTGAACAACGGAGACTGAACGCATATTTCCCCTTCTGGTCGCGGTTCCGCTATTGACTTGACTCTTGCCGCAGCAAAGTTAGTTACACATGCTAAGTGGAATGTGGAAAATGATGCTCTTGGTAGTGGAAAATCCAAACTCATCTCAGATATACCCTACCTCTCGGTGGAATATTAAGGATGTAGATTGGCAACACTATACTCAGCTTCTAAAAAAATTGTGTGAAAACATGAACCCTAATATGCAAGCAAAAGAGATATATCGATGCCTGTTAGAGCAGATTAACAAGATAGGAGAAATGTTATTTAAGATCAAGAAGCCTTTTCATTGAAAAAATAAAGTAGTATGCTGGTGGGATGGCAGCTGTGATGGAGCGGTTTCTAACCGCAAAGTAGCACTACAGAGGTATAGAGGCGATCCATCATTAGAGAATTATATTGCTTATAAAAGAATTAGTGCTGAGACAAAAAAATTCCTGAAACAGAAGGCCAGAGCAAGCTGGAAAAACTTTTGTGAAGAGCTAAATAAGGATACTCCTGTCAACAAAATATGGCAGAAAATCAGGTCGCTAAAAGCAATGGGCACTACCAATCAACCCGTACCAGAAAATATTTTAACGAATTTGCTGCATAAATTGACTCCCGATTCGGTGGAACAATTCAATTACGTCTTGGACAATAATACAAACACGTCTCCTGGTATAGACAATGTGTTGTATCCGATGACCAAATACCTTCCTATTAAGGCGAAAAGGTTGTTGCTAACAATGTTTAATAAAATGTATATTGATGGTGAGGAGGTACAAGAGCTCAAAGCTGGAGTTGTAGTCCCTATCACCAAAAAATCTAATAAGGCAGTCGATCTAAACAACTTGAGACCACTTGAGACCAATTTCGCTTCTGTCATGTGTAATGAAAACACTAGAAAAGCTTGTAAAAGCAAGGCTAGAATGGTGGTTTGAAAATCAAGGATACGTCTGTGAACATCAGTATGGTTTCAGAAGAGGGTATAGCACACAACACGCATTGGCACATCTGGTAACGGATATCCAAACCACATTCACAAAAAATAAGTTTTATTTAAAGACAAGTTTGATGCAGGCTGATATTCCCGAGACAATAGCTATTAACATCGTAAACTTATACACTCTGCGTCAATTAGTAGTTAGAACGGCAACTAGAGAACTGTTGGCACCTACAACAACATCTAAAGGTTTGACACAAGGAGCAGTGCTAAGTCCTCTTCTGTTCAACATTTACACCAACGATCTAAGCATTGCAAACGTAAGAATTATTCAGTATGCAGATGACATAGTGATTTACACCGAACAAGAGTCATACAATCAGTGTGTTTTGATTTTAAACCAGGCCATGAGTGAATTTCAACAATGGTGTGATCTAAAACAGTTTGAGATTGCTGATTGATCAAAGCAGCATGCCTTGAAAACGTGTCGGTAAAGCGGTTGATCCCATATACGGACTGCTTAAAACCGTTAAAAGATTGAATCCGTCTTGCAGCTTGGCAAAAAATATACTCTAAAACTTATGAGGACAGACCAACAGCAAGTAGTAATTGCTGTTTCCTACAATCAAGAGCAATCGCTGGTACAGTAATATTACCGTGAAAAAAAAGGCACTGTCGCAGATAATAAGAATATCTTTTAATCATGGAAAATTTCCGGCTCATTTAAACAAGATTCGAATTCTGGACAACGACTTGTGCAAGTTCTGTGAGAAAGAGTGCGGAGACTTAAATCATATTATACTGGGGTGCTCCAAGTTGAAAAAGGAAATTAATGAATTAATTAAAGACCTAACAGACATGAATCTATACCAACCATTTAATGTAAATTATTTAATAGCACAAGAAAGAGCTGTGATTAATTATAGAATATATAAATACATGTGCAGCATTCATGTCAATATTTAGTTGGGTTCTTCTGTCTTTATCCGCTTTTGGGTAGATCCTTTTTTCCGTTGGCCTGCCCTTTCTCTGTGTTTTAGTCATCCGATCGGCCCCAGGTGTGAAATATGTCTGATTCCCATCCTGCCTTTCATTCGGGTTGTCAGGATTTTAATTTTTTGAAAGTGGCTAATGGTGTAATACCGAGGCCAATAATAATAATAATAATAATAATAATAATAATAACTTGTAGATATTCTAAGAAAATGTGGCGTACATAGAATTGCGCATATTCCAATAAGTTCGCGTCGTTTCGATTCACAATATAAAAGTGTATAATTGTTCCCCCTTCAATCAGATTTATTCCCGTGAATTTATTCGGTGGCAGTGTAGACTGCTTGCAAACTCGAGCGTACTCTTTCGGCGACGCCCACGGCCTACGCTTTCCAGGAAACGAAGTAATAGAAGGAAAGACGTAAGACGGCCTTTCATCGAGAGCGCCCATATTTCCTGAAAAGTCTGTTAACGATCCGAATGTTGAAATATGAAAGGCTTCACATCGGTAGCTGCCGTTGTCGGCGTCGTCTGAAACGCGCACACAAAGGAACACTAAAAATCGCCTACATATTTCCTCACTTACGCTTCCGCACCGAATAAAACAAACCGAAGAAAATGAGTTCGGTAGTGGAGTGAAAGAAAATCGGTTTAGGTGTTATGTATACTACGCGTATAAATAAATGCTTCTATTGATTTGTATTGAGATTTCTGTTTTCGACAACGATAAAATAAGAAGTTGTTTCCTTGATTTGATTTAATTTTGACCTTTAATCTTATATCTTGTAATTTATTTGGAATTTAGGTCGTATAAAATAAGACGTCTATAACGTCATCTCATTTAATTTTTTGCTTTGATCATTTCGTTGTCTAACTTGATAACTTTTTCAAACAATGCAACTACCAGGACATTATAGAGTTACAGACAAACATTATGTTCGTTTGTCCATAATATGCGAATTTAAGTATTACTGTCTTATATACTTGTCTATATTTAGTTTATAATATGTCGATTTTACTTCTTGTTTTTAACATCTAACTTATTCTAATTTAACTTGACAACATCCTTGTGGGACACAAAAATAAAATACATTACCAGCCATTGAAGTTAGGACAACTAGAAAATTACTGTTAATTAAATTGAAACGACAAGAACTCAAAAGAAAATAAAAATGCTTTCGTAGAAACAAAAATATAAACAAATAACAAGGAGAAAAAAAAAATAAAACAAAATATTCTCATTAAAATATTACATTTTCTTCTCGTCGAAGAATCCTTCTTTGGCAGTACGATATTACGATTATACGAATAAGTATTTTATGTATTTATAGTATACATACAAAATTGCCTTGAGCCCATAGGTAATACACGATTCTTCTGTTGAGATCTCCTTCTTCAAGAGTGTGTAAATATCTTGGCTCATACAGCTTTATTTTGTATGGACGGATATATATCCAAATTTTAGAGTAAGAGGTATTTAAATTTATGGCTATATCTCGTATAAATTCGTGTGAAGATTGTTACGACACGCTGCTAAAATTACTGCAACGAAATTTGATTCTTCAATTCTCGGTCAAGTGGTTTAACAACATTCCCAGTAGTGTTGAAGATGTTATTGAAGTATGCAACAATTTGATGACGGATGGGCGGACGTTCAAGATGTGTCGTGTTAAACTCTTTAGCAGCCTCCCGGGTAGAACTTACCTACATCACCAACAGTTTGAATAATTTCTACACTTTCAGCGATATGTAAACGTTTTTCGACCATTGCTCAGCAAAGTTTAATACTTGCAACTGAAGTAAACTGTTTAGTCAACTGATGCTTGACGTTTGAACTGACACATTGTGTTCTTGCTTCATAGGAGTCTTATTATTGCAATAACAAACTATTTTATCAGTGACAGTGACTTGTCTTGGAGACCTTACATTGATGAATTGGCCGCGAAGTTGGGAAATTTCTGTTACAGCCTAAGAGTAGTTTCAGAAAGTGTGGGCCTTGATATGCATTCAGCAAGTGTACTACTCTTGTGCCCAGTCCCGTTTTCAGTATGGGATCATCTTTTGCGGTACCCCTGTTGATCTCAACCGGATCTGCTTGTTTCAAAAGGTTTGATGTATAAGCGCAATCTTCCACTTAAAACATAGAGACTCGCGTAGGCTAGTGTTTAGCGGACATAATATACTTACTTTGATTTCGCTGTATATTTTTGGTAAAAAAAAACTACACAGAATTGTTTCGTACCTTATATTCTTTAATTGTTTTCTTTTGTTTATTTTAGTAACGTTTTTGCCCCTGTGTCCTTTTTGTGTTTTCTTTCTTTTCACACATATTGACATATTCTACGCTGTAATGCATAATAGAATAAATATGAATCTATTATTATTAGAGTTGGGCAAATTTTCCGGCGCGGCAAGTATGTATTCAAAACGTGCGCTCCAACTCATGTACTCCAATAAAGCAGATGAACCGTAGAGTTGCAAGTCAGTAACAACAGTACCTGTTTTTTTTTTATGAAATGTAAAAATATTTATTTTATCTACATATGTAGTGATATAAAATGCGAATGCATCACAAGGTGGTCCGTTTGTTAGCTCGCTTTGTCCGATTTTGTCCCCAAGGAAAATTTGCACAACTCTTACTATGACATGTTATACTATAAATACATACTACCTAACCCAACTCTATTAAATTACAATAATACGATTGATCTGCTTTATTTATATTACATTATTTGAGACCCGCATCGTAATACGTATCTGCTCCGCCGGACAATTGCCCAACTCTAATTATTATTAACAAGTGATAGTATAAAAATGTAGAAAAACGAAAATTTCAGCGAAATTTTGTATTTGGGGTTGTTGAGTGATTTGCACACAACTTTTCTTAATGCTTTTTGTCCTATCTTAATCGCTAGTATGACAGTATTTGAGAAGCTAATTCTTATTTTAATTATAGTTGCCTAGATATTGACTTTATAAAAACTCTATTCATACAAAAAGGTGCATTGTCGTAGTCTACAGAACTGATAAAAAATTTATATGGATTGTTGTGAAAATAAAAAAGTTATTTAGGTCCCCATGAAAAGTGAAACACTATAGGTTTATATACAATCAGTGACATTAAAACTGTTACACCTAGAAGGAATAATTAGTTCAACTTGATTTTTTGGCAATGTGATAGTTTTACATCAAAAATAAAACGACATTTGCAAGAAATTTTATTAACATGTAATACGAGTCAGAGTCTGTGGAGGATAGTGCACAGTGGACAGTCTCGTCCACTTGATATCCCACACATATTCAATGGGGTTTAAAACCGATGAACGGTGTGGCCACGGCTAAACATTAACGCCTGCTTCTTGGAGAAAGTTCATAGTTCGACGAGCAATATGGGAATGTGCGTTGTCTTGCTGAAAAAGGACGTGTGAACGACCATCTGGATAAGGTAGTAAAGCGGTTTGTACGACATTATCAACACAACGAGTAGCTGTCATACTGCCTCGAATAAGGAGAAGTGGTGATGGGCTATCGTAGGTAATAGCCCCCCAAACGCCGGCGTCGTACGCCTCTACAGCCATCGTACATACCTAGACAGAATCGTGACTGAGCACTGAAGACGACATTACGCCGTTCTGGGCCCCAATGCTATTGTTCTCTGCACCAGTTCAAACGTTGAAGACAGTGGTCCGCCGTCAAAGGAAGCACTAATCGTAGGCGGTATGAAGAAAGTCTTGAATGCGGTAATGCAGTGTACACATTGTAACAGGTCCACCTTCCTCTCCAAACTTCAGCGATTTGACGCGTAGTAGCAAAACGGTCTCGTAGAGCTAGTTGTTTGAAGCGCTTATCTTGATGTTCTGTGATATGCCTCTGTTGACCAGTTAGTCTTCTTCGTGTTCTTCTACCTTCTTCTTCACTCACGACACACAGGCATTACCGTCATTGCAGTACAATTAATACGGCGCGGTGCACAGGCAACAATTCTACTCCCGTCAAAATCACCACCACGGTGATAATTTTGACGTTTTCGAACCTTAGGCATTTTGTTACGCTTAATACTCGTAGACGGACGCGCATTTCTGTACTCGTCAGTTCTCATAAACAGATTTCTTCACAAAAAAATATCAAAGATAAAAAGTTCACATTCTTACCATTTACCATTCTTTAAATATAGTGATTCTGATGCCAAAATCAAGTTAAATAAATTATTCCTTTTGAGTGCAACACTTCTAATGTCACTTATATATCGAAAAAGTATTTTTATCCAATATATATCGAAAATCAAAACAAATACGATCAATCCTTATTCAAAAATTTGAATTAGTAATTTTAACATATTAAGTAAACAGTCGATGAAAGTTAAAATGGCATTTTAGATTGAACAGGCCAAATTCGATGTTTTCGTATGCTTCCAATTAGCATTGCACATGCATTGGTCGCATATTTAAAGTTTCTTTTTCAAACCGTCCTCATCGGTGCCGACTGAAACGGTAGAATAGATTTACTTTCAAAGAACGATACATTCCACAAATTTTGATATCCCTATGAGATATTAAAATATTTACAAATTTAAAATAACAGAAGGCATCCGAATATTTTCCTCTTAAAGACGAATCCACACTTGGCCGAAATTCCATCTGCAGGTATTTAAATACACCCTTTTCTCAACTCACTGTACCGCTTCTCCCATAATACGCGCTCAATCTGGCAATCTGCGGCAAATCGTTTGATAACGCAACAGAACGGAACAATATAAATAAGTGAACAGGTGGATCTGGCGTTGGCAGTTCCGCCGGTGCCCTTCCACGAAGGAAATCGAACGCCCCCTTCCTACGCCCGGAACGGAAATAAATAATGCCATTAACGGCTGCGCTGGGAATTCCCCAAATTAATGTTTTTAATTGTCTTGGGAGCACTCCACCAAATGAGATTCAGACGCCTCCATCTACTTGCCGTGGATTATTATTATCATTATTATTATCATAGATATCCCTACTTTGTTTAACACTCCTTTCATTTGAAAGTATGAACTTATGATTTTAAATAAATAGGTAAATAGGATTACCGATAACTTGATGGTTCGTTCAATGTAACATTCTTACTCTCACCGATATTGTAACTTTATTTCGATCGACTCACTCACAATATAAAGGTACACTTCTCGCAGGAAAAATCGGGACACCAGTAATCATCAATTTTAAAATTTCTTGGGTGTAAATGCAGCTTTTAGAGGATATATTCATTTATCAAAGCCATAAATCACATAAATGTATAGAGAAAAAAAGGTTTATATATGGAATAAACAAATCGGAGTTTCGGTGGCGGCGTTTCCTTTAGAAATACCGAATACGGAAATATTCATACAAAAAAAATATTCATAACAACAAAAACGCTCTTGAATAGACGGCTTCATTTAGAAATACAGTGTATGTATTTAACTTGTTTGATGTTATGCAGAGATAATTGTTTTTTAAGAAAACATTGGTTATGGGATTTTAAAATTACATTACATGTTAGTGCTACTTTGATATTAGTTACTTACGTTAACAATAGACAATATGTCAATCAGCCTCCTGACTTTTGGGACAATGTGATTTTTACAGATTTATTGATTACACTATTATTGTTTAGTATTCTTAAATATTGTATTACTTTAATGTTTTCGTCTATCTGTTAAAAAAAATACCAAAAACAGATTTAAGATTTAAAGCAATTAAGTTCGCGAAGAAATTATTTTTTTGTATTAACTCTCCGTTTATTGTATTTTCAAGAAATATATCTTAGTTATCGCCTGTGTAATCCAATATCTTTATTCTATTTTATTGAAACACTTTTGGTCTGTAGCACAGCTCCAGGCAGTAGAAATGAGAAAATATTAAAATTAAATGAATCAAATCCAAAAACCAATATTGTAGCACCAACTGAAATTAACGAACAATATGCTTTCTTACGATGTTTGTTATGTATGTAAATGCAATGATATTGTAAATAATTGTTAATAAACCTGTGCTGCATAAAGTCAGTTTGTAAACAGATCAAGCGTTGGCCATATTTCAAGAAAATACAACGACATTGGATTACACAGACCATAGCTGCAATATGTTTCTTGAATATACAATAAACGCAGGCTTAATAAAATAAATAATTTCTTTGCGAACTTAATTGTTTCAAGAATTTTATAAATAACCTTAAAATTATTTTTTGGCAATTTTTTAATACATAAAAACTTGATAGTAATGCAATATTTAAGAATATTAACCAACAATAATAGTTAATACATCAATAATTGTGTAATTAATAAATCTATGAAAATCACACTTTCCCGAAACTAAGGAGATTGATTGATTGTCTATTGCTAAAGTTATACTTGCGCGCATAAATCGAACTAAGTGACTAATATCAAAGCAGCACTAACAAGTAATATAATTTTAAAATCCCATCACCATATGTTTTCTTAAAAAAGAATTATCTCTACATAACATCAAATAAGTTAAATACATATACTATATTACTAAATGAAGCCGTCTATTCAAGAGGCCTTTTTGTTGCTACGTATTTTTTTTGCATGAATATTTCCGTATTCGGTATCTCTAAAGGAAACGCCGCCATCGAAACTCCAATGTGTTTATTGAGTGTATAAACGTTTTTTTCTCTATACATTTATATTTCTGTTTAAAGCTGCATTTACACCGAAGAAATTTTAAAATTTTCGATTGCTGGTGTCCCGATTTTTTCTGCGAGAAGTGTACATCCCCACCTACATTTAGAAGTGTTACAATAAATAAGGATAGTGTTAAGTGAGGTTTGCTTTTAAAAACAAAGTGTTTTGTTATTCTCTGACGGAATAAAGATCCACTTTTTTTGTTAATCCGTATGAAACTTCTATCCATATTTTTACGTATTTATAATTCAAAGAAATCTGGAAGAATTATAAATTCCTTTCATGTTTTTTTTTTATCTTATCTTATTTGTTTTCGGTTTGTTTTTATTATTATTAACAGTTTTCATATAAAAAAAAAATAACATAAATTATATATGAACTCGTTGCGCAAAATTGACTTAGAAGGAAGCGTGTACGTAAAAAAATGCAGTATATGAATCGTCAAATATAAAATATATGTAAATATATAAAAAAAGAAAAAACACGTATATGTATATGCAAAAATTGAAACTACAGAATATTGCAAAAGCAAAAAAAAACTGGCATGAATTTGTTGGGCAATCAAATATATTGTTGGGCGAAGCAAATAATTTTCTTAATAACATTTGTTTGTTTTAACAATATCTTTAATGGAATTAAACAAATAAAAGATTTTACTTAAACAAAAAGTTTTATTGGGTCAAATGTATATAATACTTAACATAACTAATTATTTCATTGAAATAATGCGATATATATGATTAGTTCAAATGAAATTTTGTAAAATTGATCAAATGAAATATTTTTATTGACTCAAATAGAAATAACACAGAGAAGAACAAAACATTTTGTTGAAACAATTAGATTTATTTGCTTATTTGAAATATATAACAATATTTTTGTTTTAAGTAAGATATATAAATTGTGCTTCACTTTACTAAATATTTAATTGAGGTTACCGCGTTTCTTTTTTTTTTATTTCAAACAATAATTTTGTCAGAATTATTTACCTTATCTGTTATTACGGCAACTCTTTTATTCCCTAATCATTAATATCAAATCTTACCACAAAATTTCACTATTCAATAAAGTGTTACTATTACAATACTGACATAATCTACTTCTAAAAGGAGCATAAATTGCATATTGCTTGCCGCAAATGCAATAGTGAATTTTCAGTAGAATTTTGCGTACAGTAAAAGCTGGACTGTTGGATCAAGGAAAAAGGGGTCCTTAATTTGAGAAATTTTCGTTTTGTATGTCACGTTCGCGAAATTCTCTTTTGCCGGTATACAATGTTTTTCCGGTAAATGCACCAAATCAACTTTTTATAACCGTGTAACATACATGACGTTTGGACGGAGGTGTATACATCCAACAAATTACAGCAAATCATCAAAAACAGTCAAATCAGTTTATTAATAATTTTATTAATATTTTACAAACATTTTTTTTTCCATTTTTGAATGTCAATGACAATTATTCATGTGCTCTTTTCAATTTAGTTCATTTAACATTTAAATAAATTTTAGCTGGTATCACTTAACATTAAACCTTTTTTTTACTTCTCAAAAGAGGTGGAAGGCAGACATATCAGTTCTGGCCATTTTTGTCTTGTCTGTCTTTGTTACATGTGTGAAATATTAAGCTTATAACATCTGAGTAAGTATCAAGATTTTTCCAATTTGAGAATGTTGCTTATCTAATTTTATTATTTATTTTGTGCCTTAAGCAATGTATTTTTCATTGATTGTGTCTTTTTCACAATTTTTACAATTGAGCACATGGTGATTGTCATTTCCATTTTAGGCTGTAAGGGCTTGAAAAGCTGTAAAAGCTGTAAAGGCTATAAGATTTATAAGATCTGTACGATTTATAACTTCATCGAGGCTAGAAATTCCATCTACGTCAAATCACAGGTGTATGTGATCCACAGTGATACGGATGTATCCAAATGTGAATAGCATATATATTCCATAACACCTAGAATATAATTCTTTAAATCGACACTGTCCGAAGAAGCAAGGATGTTGTAAGCCTTTGGTCCTCGTCATGTGCTGTCCAGTCTAGTCCCCATCATCGTAATGCATGTTGTGTGCAACCATCAATCATCGACAACTAGAAACCTTATTTCAATTCCACCTAGAAGTATTTACAATTGAAGATTGCTGTACTCACTATCTCCGATCCTACCTGTAAGTGTGAATACACCTGTTTATGGTGCGCCTATTTATATTTTTGCTTCGTAATGTAACTAGTTCCACTTTAAATATTTTATGCCTTCGATTTATTTAAATCAACTCAATTTTTATTTTCCTTATTTTGACTAATTAACTTGTAAACCGGTAACAGCTGTTTCTGGTAACTGAAACAAATGTTATTATTATTAGGAATTTAAATTACTGTTTGAACTTTTCAATTTACATATTCATATTTCATATTCTTTTGTTGCATTATATAACTTTTTAATAATTATTAGCCTGCAATTGTATTGCAGCCGTTCATAACCTGACTTTTATGTCATTTCATGTTTAGGCTTATGCATTTGTTTACGTTTGGTCACGATTCATACCAAGCATTTGGAGGTCATTTATCCTATGCTTCAATTACCCAAAATTTACATTACCTACTGGTTGTCTGTTGTCACTGAATGCAACATTTCCATTTTCATTATATTTACTGTTATAATATTAAATTTTTTTATACACTTTTACATATACACCATTTTCTAAATTTATTAAATTTACATTTAATGCTAACAGTTGTTGTTTGTCAATCTCCTGCTTACCTGACCACCCTGCTGCTAGTCACAGCTGGCGCCCTCACGTTATAATATCAACTAACGAACCCCCCCCCCAGCCGCGGATTATGAGCAGCCGGACTCTGCGTGCGTTTTTGTTCTTTTTTTGAACAAGTCGTAAGTACATCTCCTTCATCAAAGGGGTGTACGTCGCAACCGTGTTTGAGTGATATAGGAGAGACGCCATCCTTACAACAACGGCTGCATCACATATACCTATTGAACGTAACTATATGGGTAGAAAACTTCGCCATAGTAATAATGGTTAGGTCACAGAACCTGTTTACAAAAGTGTAGGCCAGGTTTGAAAAAAATAATTACATTAAATTAACTACAATTGTGGTTAGCGTAATCCTCGCGGTTTTTCAGTGTAGATACTAGTCAGCTATCATAAACAGGTTACTTTACAAAGGCTAAGAGATAATTCTATTTTCCCAAAAAAATATTAAAAGATAAAAATTTCACATTCTTACCATAGCTTGCTTTAAATATAGTAATTCTGATGCCAGAAAATTAAGTTGAACAAATTGTTCCTTCTAGGTGTAACACTTCTAATGTCACTGAGTATATTTTAATTGGGGTCTTGGATGGGATCAGTGGGATGGGTACGCATAGACACGCTTATTGCTACGACGTTGTGGGGCTGAGGCGGGCCGATGGCATGCCGTGATATGGTAGCTGTGCCTATTGCAATTGGTCACGCATCCAAATTAAAATATATCGTGTACTGTATATTAAAAGTATATTGAAAAACGAACGGTTTACTTGCCTTCTACGAAACAAACAAATCCCTGGAAGGATAAAATGATTACAACTAGATATTTTCTACAATGGTTTTGAAAAAAAAAAAAAACAGTTTTCTTCTTGCCGATGTTTTAAATATTACTATTAAGTGAAAGTTAAGTTAAGTTAAAGTTTCATAATTTTTAAAATTTTTTAAATCAAAACATCTAATTCATATTTTATGGTAAAATTTTAATGAACGTATTTCGTTTTGCGCTGTTATAAAAAGCAATGAAAATAAACATTTAGAAGGATAACGATTTTTTTTAACAAGGTAACCTTTTTTCCAATTTTATAGAACTACCAGTTGACATTTATATCTGATAAATTACATCCATATTAAGAATGTTTTGATCAAACTAAACCTTAATTAGTTTTTTCTAATCGAAGTAGTACTTGCATCTACTCAAATATTCCTGTTCCTCCAATTAGATTTAATTTAAAAATAGATATCAGGATTAGCAGTGAATTCAAGGCAAGCACAGAACAGATGGATTATTAAATTATTATTCATCATAAGAAATAAATTAAATCAGACGTGGAAACTTTTTAACGATAATGAATATGCATCTAGTTCATAAAGATATATGGAATGACGTACTTTAACCTTTCTATTTTAATTTTTTTTTTCAATTTAATTTATGACGTAGATAAACGGATTTCATCAAGTACCAGTATTTGAAGGGGCTCAGAGGTAAGCAGATTTACGAAGATATGCTTAATATCCTTAATAACACCGATCAGGGAAGATCAGTTTCTCTATCCGTCCCCGAAAATGTTAATGCAGTTTATGACATGATTTTGTCAGACCGTCGAATTGGACTAAAACAACATCTGAGGCACTGAGTATTTCATGCGAACGCGTCCATCATATAGTTCACGTCGATTAGAACATGAGGAAATTTCTGCAAAATGAATCCCCAAATGTCTGATTGTTGACCAGAAGCGTGCAAGAGTGGAAGCATCGCGTTCGATCTGTGCTCGGTTTGAAAAAGATGCAGACTTCTTAAGCCGTATTGTTAGTACGGATGAAATTTGGGTACGTTTTCTACGACCCAGAAACAAAACAACAATCGATGGAATGGATACACTCAGGTTTTTCAAGGACTAAGAAATTTTGTGCTCGAAAATCTGCTGGAAAAGTTCTTGCTTCGGTTTTTTGGGATTTGCATAGAGTAATTATGATTGATTTTTTGGATAAGGGTAGAACAATAACTGGGAATTATTATTCGACGTTACTGACCACTCTACGACAAGAAGTTAACAAGAGAAGACGCGGAAAGTTGTCCAAACGTGTATTGTTTTATTTTTATTTTATATTTATCATTATGTTGAAAATATGTGGAAGTAGAAAGTTCCACATATTTCCAACAATGATAAATTTTACAAACAAATCGAAGGGTTAGCAATGGGAGCACCTATATCCAGTGTAATAGCACAGCTTGTGTTGGAGGATTTGGAAGTGTCGGTAATCAAAGAATTAAATTACAATATAAAACTGTACAAACCATTTAATATTACTATAGTACATAAAAACAGTAATAATTTAAAATGTTGTTTCACAGAATTAAAATCAAAAACTTAATTTGAAAAAAAATCTCACTTGGTTTGATGATTTATGGTGTTATGTCCTCTGTTTTAGGTATTGTTTTGTTTGTCCTATGTACACTCCCTCACAATTAGAACATGGAATGGAAATGTTCTAATTGTGAGGGAGTGTACATAGGACAAACAAAACAATACCTAAAACAGAGGACATAACACCATAAATCATCAAACAATATTACAGCTTAAAAAAAAAACATGAAATAAACAATAAGTACAGTTTTAATTTTAAAGATACAAAAATTTTAATTAATGAAAGAAACTATTATACAAGAAATGTATGAGAAATGATTTATATTAAAAAGGAAAAAAATAGTATAAATTTCAGAACAGAAGCAAATAACTTATCAAAAATTTATTCATATTTGTTTTAAGACTTAATTTAACTTTTACAATACATTGTACATTCTTATTGATCTACAAGTATATTTTTAACATGTACGAAAATATTACTGTTAACAACAAATTATTTGCTCTACGTTTACCGAAAATATAAAATACACACTCTTCAATAGTTTGTAATTTTGTTAAATGTAATGTCGCACAGTTTTTAAAATGTTAAATTGGTGTTTGATAAGCAACATATGTTGTGAAAAAAAAAGGAAGTAAATAGAAACAAATATTTAATTACGTAAGTCTTACTTATCATTTATCTTACATGATGTAATATTAATGGTAGTTTTCATTGAACATTGTAAGTAGTGAGGTGTTGAAAATATAATAATGTCGTAGAAACGTGGTTAAATAAGAAATTTTGTTTCAGTTGGGCCATAATTGCACAAAAATTAATCGCTAAATATATGTAAACTAGAAATGAGAAAATAAATGACCTGGCCTTCTAAAACATATAATTACATAATAAAAAATTTTCAGGAGAATTCCCTCGAAGGCCAACAACATATCAATCGCAGGTTATTTCTTTCATCATCTGCGGAGAATTTGTTATCAATTAGACACTTATTTGCTGCAAATGCTTCGGTGATGTTGTTGTAGTAGAATGGAAAAGTACGAAGTTGACGCGGGGTTTATCCAGAAAGTTTAAAATTTAGGAAGCGCATGCATACAAAGGTAAGTAAATTATACAATTAATTCTATAAACTATTTTCATTTTTATCTTAAAAATCTATTTTAGATTAAATATACGTCAAGCACACTTAACTACATTCACAATTCAGCTGAGAAGCTGAGCAATGAAATGAGTCCCTCTTTTGTCACACAGTTATACTGGGTATAAATAAACAATTCTTTAAGTTTGATGACCTTTGCAGTAAATTACCTTCCTTATCTTAAAGAAAGCAGAATGTTTGAGGGTCCCTTATATCTAACATTAATAGTTTGTTATATAGTTATCTCGTGGTTAGCATTTAATTTTTTCTGGCGACATAATTTTATTTATTACAGTTTATTTAAATAAAGCCTGTGCCTTACAAGATGGCCTACCTTATATACATTTTTAATACTTAAGAAATTATGGTTGCATAAGAAAAAGTTTTTTCGTTTCTCCCATTTACTGAATGAATAGATGCAGGCTGTTCAAAGTTATCGGCGCACTATTGCTAAAATTGTTAATATTGCAGCTACGATGTTGGTTAAATTATCAAAGATGTAGGTTTTTTTACGCTGATTACAACCGTGTAATCAGAAAAACAATTGCACATCGCATTTACGACATATAATAGATTACTTCGTTTTTTTTTAATGGATCACCCTGTACATTTTGTCACCAATTCATAGAAAACTAGATTTTGCACACAATATTGTTATAATAAAATAAACGAATATCGATCTTTTTAGAATACTTTGTATCATTAGTTCATTACGAAGCGCTTCTCTCTTTAATTATTTCAGTTATTATTTTCTTATGTAGTTAACGATTGCATTTTTTTTTTTTTCAGAAAATATGACGACAAATTTCCTATGCAAGGTTTACGTATCAACGTTCGCTGTAATGAAGGTAATTTAATCGTCAATTATTTTCCGTAAAAAATAGCTTCGGAAACAGGAATATAGCAGAAATAGGAACAAACTTATCGAAATAGTCATGGTACAACCTGTCATTTATACAAATATTAATTCGTAGGCAGATACTTGCATTTTGTAAACAATATGTTAATGCGTTAGTCAAACTTTTATCGATTTTAACCGTATAGAAATGCTAAGGATAAGAAAGTAATTATATATCTCATGCGAATAATGTTACGCTGAGCACTCTATGTCATACTATTGTAATGTAAGGATATATAATAATTACATTAATTACACGTTACTTTTAATACACTGTCTATTGTTTCAAATTTATTCAAGGTCACTAATGAAGTTAAATGGACAACTGTATCATTTTTATTAGGAAATAATGGATACCGTTTTTTTCATTATTCGATTACGCAATAATTCACTTTAATTACTCAAATAATTATTTTTGTTTTATGCTCTTTTTATTCTAAAATTATTCTTGTAATATTATATTTTCAGAATAAAAAGATTAGAATACCAATTTGCTTATTTATCTAAAATAAACTCTAAAATTACTGAACCAAATACATCTACTAACTAACCGTTCAGAGTATTATGTAAATACTTGTGATGAAACGGACAGATTAAGTACAGAAATAGTACATTGTATGGATAACATGTTCTTAATTGCTTATCTATATTTATCTTCGTTTTGTACACCAAGGAAAGAGATTTTTTGATTCAACTAGTAATTGGTTCACTCAAATGATTTTTGTGTTCAAATATATTCAATAAACACAAATTTCAAAATAGCAATTATCCGAATAAAAAAATAGTGCTGCCTATAGCATATATAAAATCTAGTTCTATAATATTTTTATACCTTACGAAATGAAAGATAACAGATTGCGTATCTAATATGTACCTACTTAATCGCTTATCCATACTTATTAATAATTCAGGACATTATCGTCACAAAGATGGTGGGAAAGAGCAAGAACCCCCGACAACGTATTCGTAAAAGGCCTCGCCTTGATAATGGCAATCCTCTACCTGCTACCGATAGCCTTGATCGTGATTCCGTGCGCAATATTTCGCGCATTTCTCTACGTAGAACTGAAACTAACCTATCGGAATAAATTCGGCGGTTTTCTAACCGGCATGGACAACTTCTTCGAACTGAATCCCGAATCCGTCACCGTAAACGTCATGGTCATGTATAGGTTCGATGGAACGCGCGAGGAACAGTTACTAATTTTACGGAAATGCGCCACAATCGTACACCATTCTATATATAAATTTAGCTCGACGATCGAGAACTGTTGTGGTTTCCTGCATTATGTCAAAGATCAGGTGACAGTCGACGATGTAATGGAGTTCGTGGAACTGGACAGTGAAGACGGTTACATCACCAAGGACATGTTCTACGATTACACGGAACAGAACTGTTTGACCATAGTAGAAAATAAAATGTGGAAGATGACCGCTTTCGTTCAGCCGATACGCTGGGACGACACCGATCAAAATGGGAAGGCGATGAAACGGTATCCCATACTCGTCCGCATCAAACACTCCATAGGGGATGGACCTTCCATTACCGGCACGTTGAAACGATTACTCCTGCAGACTATAGGCGAAACCAAGACGATGAAGATAAAGTTGAAAACATCTATAAGTGATAAAATGAACTTGGATGATGCTTACGTGCACAGAAATCCTCTAACTACGAAAATGGAAGGTGATATTTTAAAGCTGGAGGATTATAATAAACGGCATTTCGTGGTAAGGCTGGAAAAGGATGGCAAATATCTTCCAATCATAAAGAAAATAAAGGATAAGTTAAATGTGAAGCTAATGGACGTAATAAGCGCCGCTGTGTGTTCGAGTATCATGGATTACATTGCAGAGGTGCGTGTACAGTTATTATTCAACAACTCAAAACACTCTCGCAAATGTTAAAATCGCGGATATTGAGTTTATCTTTTCATGTTTCAAAGGCCGTGCAATAAATGAAATTTTCATTGACAATTTTAATGTGTCTTTGTTAGTTGAAGATTAAAAATGATTTATTGATTGACTTTATGTAGCTGAATGTGATGCTTGTTTTAGAATCGTTAAGTACTTACTAAAATTGCCACGTCAACTTCGATTTCATTTCCGAATTTTAAACTCTGAATAAAGCAGTCGATTCTCAAAAAAAAAAAAAAAATGTAGTAACAAAGTGGGGTGAGTAGAATTTACGAACAAGAAATCAAATAGAGTTGAGTCGATTTTATAAAAAAAAAAACAAACAAATTAGAGTGATTAGAATTAGTAGATATGCTAGGACAGTTCTGGCGCAAAATCCCATGAGATTTACATAGGGGGTCTCAATTCACATTTTATCCCCTCCATTCCTACCTTTTATCTTGACTTTATTTATGAAAAACTAAATTATTACAAATCATCCTAACCCCGTGCTCCACCTGAAAAGATACTACACGAGGTTACCTATTCTAAGTACTATATGGGTTCCATAACAATTGAAATGATCCTACTCTAACTAAATAATTTCCCTATGATTTTTAATAACAAAAATATAATACAGTAGCCTCGCGACCATATGAATACTACTTTTTGTGAAATGATGAAATATGTGAAATGTGATTAGTTCTCATAATCGCGAGTCTACTGTAAATCAGTCAGCTATCAGTTATTATTAAATGCGCCCATGGAACGACTTTCGTTATCTCCCAGCATTCGCCAAGGACACTGATTATATATAATATGCTTATATAAAATCAATGGCCACGGAGTAAGGGAAAACCATGGCAAAAGCCTTACTCTGGGAGTAAGGTTCTAGAATACAGAAAGTTTCCTTAAAAGAGGGATGGAGGGGATAAAATATTAATTGAGACCCCCTATGTAAACCTTATGGGATTTTGTGGCAGAACTGTCCTAGCATATCTACTAGAATTTATAAAAAAAAAGTTAAATGTGGGCTAGTCGATTTTTCAAAAACAAAAGAGTAAATTAAATGGAGCTGAGATCAATTCACAAAAATCAATTAAACGAGGGTGAGCCGATTTTCTCAAAATAATAAGTGGAATAAGTCGATTTTTCAAAGAAAAACAATAATGTATTTTTTTTAATAATTAATCTATTATTTTTTTTCTTTGAAAAAGCGACTTATTCAACTTATTTTTTGAGAAAATCGGCTTACCTCATTTAATTTTTTTTTTTTTTTTGGAAAATCAACACCTTCATTTAATTGTTTTCAAGTCAAAACAATTTTACAGAACAAAAAAAAAAAACAAATGTCACCCCCATTTGAGTCGATTTTACAACAAAATAATAATAAACAAAATGAATGGGAGTGAGCTGGATTTCGAAAAAATAAATCAAACGGGGGTGAGATCATATTTTATCGCTTCTTTATTAAATTATTATTGTTTAAGATTTAAAATTTTGTTCAATAGGTAGAAATCCGCGTTTTATATTCCCAAATTAAAATATTCGAGTACCCCCATTTTTGCTGTCCCTCCTCATCAACTGCAAAAAGTATAAACAGAATTACGTTGTAGTTATTATGATTGGGGGTCCCGTCCATTATCAGTGCTCTGAAAGCCTACATTTTTATTTACACACATCTTGTATTACACACTATTTATAATAAACAATACGTTCGCGAATAATCGAATTCGTCAGCGTTGAAAGTTGCGAATGACGACGGACTACTGCATTACAAAAACCCTATCCAGAGCGCAATAGATGTTAAACACCTCTTTCCGCGATTTATTTTCAGAGAAACGTGAAAGTTCGGCATATTACAGCGTGCTCCATGATTCGCGCCCACAGCGAGGATCTACCGCAAATCGTGAGCGGTCAATACGACTTCAAGAAACTCGCCAATGATTTCAGCGTGTTAGCCCACCATGTCCCCTTCAATGCCACCGAGCGCAGCCATGAAAACTAAAATCTTATTAGTACACGATACGCATCAATCCTTAGCTGGCGGGGTGGATAACATCGTAAGTAAAATTTTATATCTATTCCAGCCACTTTATAAAATATATAGGGAAAGAAAACGCAATTAAAAAAGTTATTGTTGTTTTTGACAGCTATACAGCGGTTCTCAACTGGTCATTTTGTTCTGGGAATGAATTTCTGAAGTAGCGAAATTATTAAACACTAAAAGGTGCAGAAAAATTTTTACTCACTCTAAAATCATGATTTAATTTACCTTTCTCTCAATAGAAGACAAGAAGCCATGACGACTTTCCTTGACATTGAGGGAGCGTTTAACACGTTGACTGCTGCGTCAGATTTTGAGAGCCTCCCGAGCCCGACTTCCGGGCATAATAGATATGCACACGGCAGTCAACGTGTTAACAATGCTACCACAGATCTAATTATTGAGGCTTCACAGAGAAGGGGGTAAGAGTCACCTTGAAGGAAAGGATAATTACATCCAGAATTAGCGAGGCTACAGCGTAATCTGTTACGAATCAAAAAAAAAGTTTCAAACAGAAACTACATACTTGATGGCGTAGAATCCGAATCTGCAATACAAAATGGGGGTTCCCATTTAAGATTTCAAAGTTGTCCCCCCTCCAACTCTGGGAGGATGAGGTGGGGGATCGAGTTCGGCACCATTCAGTGAGCCCCCTACATTATAACGAATCTTATTGAGATCTTTTTTTGATTTGATGCAGTGTTTTAGAGATATTCCGTTGTCTCAAGATAAAAAACTCACTCTGTATACAACATTAGATATATATATATGTCTTATACCTACCTACTTTATTTTTTTTTTTAATAATTTCAATTGTCTTCTCCGTTGACTTTATAAAAATCAAAGCTTGCGTCATTCAAAAACACTGCGTGAGTCAGTGTCTGACTGCCTAATACAAACATATTGGTGGTATTGTATTTAAACAAAGAATATTTAAAACTTTACCCAGGTTACAAAACACCCTGTACAAATCGCGAAAACTTTGCGTTATAGAAAAATTATAAGTCTACAACATTTTATAAAAAATTTTTTTAGCTATCTGTCGCTGTTTACGAGTTATAGAGGAATTCCCTGCTGGTGAAACATCCTGTAGAGTAGAAATAAATCTACTTATCGAACGATATTAACGGAAAAAGAATCTACCAATCCAACGAAATAATTTTCAGCTTTCCTATGGCTATCTGCGTTTGATTGGTTCCTATGCACCGATAAGGTTAGTGAGACTATATTGTAAGCAATTTTACGAAGGAGCTACCGTATTAATTTCCAATCTGGTGGGCGTGCAAAGAGGCCGTTTCTTGGGCTTGGAGATCGACGATATGGCCTTCTGTGTTCCGAATCTGCTAGGCGTAGGTAATGAAAATTTTATTATTTGCTTGCTAGGTTACTTAACTGACTATCTATTATTTTATTTGATGTAGGTTTTCTATTTACGATCTTCACGTACGGTGGTAAACTGGAGATGGCTGTTTCCTGCAAAAGAGGTTACGTTCGGAGTAGGCAAGAACTGCAAGCTATATTGAATAAGGTGTTTAAATACCTCGACCAAGCCAAAGAGGAAGTATTGTGTGGGAAGACTAGGAAAACAAAGCAAATTTGATTAAATGTTTGTCGGTGTATGTTTTATTGTTAAATACATTATGAACATTACTGTACCCGAAGTGGTTAAATACACACAACAAAAAAAAAAAGTAGAAAAATAGAATAGCACAAAGAATTAACATTTTCAAAAATCTACTTACTACAAAATTAAATGTGCCTTGTGATAATTTTGATACTTGCAAGGACAAACTAGTTAATTATTTTACCAAATTTAACTTATTTTCAAGCAGTCAACATGGTTTCTTGCCAAACCGTTCTATTAATACAGCGCTTTTCATTTATATTCGACGTATTTTACACTTAATCGATGCTAATACACCTGCTATTTCTATGTTTATTGATTTGACGAATGCCTTCGGTAATGTCGATCACAATTTACTGCTCCACAAGTTGGAAAGATATGGTATCAATGGGGTGTCCCTTCAATGGTTCCAAAGTTACCTGTCCGAACGTAAACAGAGGGTAGTTATTGATGAATTTCAATCCAATTTAGGTGTAGTAACGAAGGCATTCCCCAGGGTTCTGTTCTGGGGCCTATTCTTTTTCTAATTTTTATTAACGACCTTCCATATTATTTAAAAAACTAGATGCTGCGCATCTTCGTCCAGCGAAGAAGGTGGCACTTTTAGAATGTGCTGTACGTTTTAAGTAGTTTTCTTCTTTTTTTGTTTTGTTTTTACTTTTGGAAGACCCTGTATAGTCGAAAATATGTTTAGGTTGTGCAGTATTTAATTCTGTACAACTTTTGTAGAAAAGATTTCTTCCTAAACGCAAAAATACAGCTATAACGAAAAAACCCAGTCTTCCTGAACACCCGGTATATTTGAAAATATTTTTAGGTTATGCAGCATTCAATTCTATAAGACTTTTGTAGAAAAGTTTTTTTTTCCTAAAAGCAAAGATAAAGCTTTAATCAAAGACTCAATCTTCGTGAACACCCTGTTGTGTAGTGGAAAATATTGTTAACTTATGCAGCATTGAATTCTGTACAACTTTTGTAGAAAAGGTTTTTTTCCTAAAGCGAAAATAAAGCTATAGTGATGGAAAAACCGATCTTTCCTGAACACTCTGTATATTTTTATATATGTTTAGGTTATGCAGCATTCAATTCTATAAAACTTTTGTAGAAACACTTCTTCCTAAAAGCTAAAAATAGGAGCTGAAATCAAAATCTATCCCCTTTTCCCTATTCTCTTATTCCTTATTGCGTTTTCATTGTCTATTTTCCCTATTCCCTTTCTCTATTCCCCCCCCCCCCCATTCCATATTCTCTTTCCATACTCCCTTTCCCTATTCCTCTCCTAATTCCCTATTCTTTTCCGTATTCCCATTCCCTTTCCGATTCCTTTCCCTTTCCTATTCCTTCTCCCTATTCTATTTCCCTATTCTCGTTCCCTACTCTATTCTTTATTCCATTTCTTTATTCCAGGACCCATATTCATTTTCTTTTTCCTTTTCCTATTCCATTTTCCTTATTCCTTTCCTATTCCTTTTCCTTGTTCGCTTCCCCTATTCCTTTCCCTGTTTACTTTCCCTATTCCCCTTCCCTATTTCCTTTCAATATTTCATTTTCCATTCCCTTTAATCTATTCCATTCTCCTTTTCCGATTCCCTTTCCCCATTCCCTTTCCCTATTCCGTTTCCCTTTCCCCATTCCCTTTTTCTATTCCCTTTCCCTCTCCGTATTCCCTTTCCCATTCTCGTTTCCCTATTCTCATTCTCTACTGCCTTTATGTATTCCCTTTCTCTGTTCCCTATTCCCTTTTCCCCATTTCCATTCGCTAGTCCCTATTCCCTTTCTCTATTCCCTTTCCCTATTCCCATTTCCATTCCCTTTCCCCATTCCCATTTCCTTTGCTTTTCACTATTGCCTTACTCTTTTCCCTTTCCCTACTCTCTTTTTCCTTATTGCAGTTTTATTCTCTATTTTCCCTATTTCCTTTTATAACATCCCATAAGTTGCAGCTTTTAAAAAATAGTTGGCGATTTTCCCTATATTTCAATTTTCTTCCCATTTTATCCGTCATTTTATTTTTATTTTTGTATTTTTTTTTTGCGCAGCATCTAGTCATTTTTTAATAATATTCCTCCATTTTAGTCGCGTCATCGTGTTTTTGATTCTATATATATTAAATATTCTAAACATCAATCTACATAAAATAAATGTTCTTCTGTATATTTATTGGCCCCAATAATATATAATCATGTATTGCAATCGATAAGTACAATAAAAAAAAAGTACGATAAAAAAAAAAACTGACCCGCCGTGAGTCGAACCCGGCACCTTCCGATAACAAACTCCTTTTGTCGCACGCCGATCCCTCTAGGCTAAAATGCACCCACATATAAATTAAAATATGACAGTGACTGACAGTTCAATTTATGTTACAATACTTCAGATATTTCAGCTACGTTACGTATGTGCAATGATTATAAGATGTCTCAGTATTCTTATTTAATTGATAAACATCGCGAATAGCGTATCTTTGCGTATAATGGCCGGCAAAAGGACGCTGCCATTTCCGCAAGTATTTTGCAATATTTTGGGTACCTGCGCGTAGTTCTCGATACAACAGGGCTTCATCACCTATATCCAGTCATTTTACTATCTTTTCCGCATTATCTACGCGCCTCTCTCCCTTCCGAAATCATCTCGATAATTTGGGAATATGAGCGTCCCGTAATTTGACATTTCTCTTGGAATTTATTCAATACTCTATCTAAAAACTGAAAATAATCACATTCACAAACATACCTGAGCGCCCGTTACCACTATTATGTTACCTTTTAACCCACGAACTGAGCCGTAAACGAAAATAAATGTACCTCGTATTATTCCATATTGACATATGGTATAGGTTAGACTATTAGCTCCATCTGAAATGACTATATTTCGCGAATTAATCGGCATATTCCCTTTCAACCTTCCTGTTATATGCTCATAACGTTTGTCGAACCACTTTTGTCATCTTACACTTGCTCGGAGTACATCTTTACTCCAAAAACACGTCGCACCGAATTATGTAGGTTTTTCGCCGGCCATTTGCCGTACGCACTTCATCGACTTCTGTCAAATCTGACAGCGGTCCCCTGCAAACATATCTATATTAATCGTTTAATTTTGAAGAAAATTTTCCGTTCCTGTCCTATCTTAGCGTTCGAATTGTAAGATGAAACATGAGTGAAGGCGTTCCGACAACAATTTCATACCTGGATACGGTGTTTGAGCCGGTATTGGTGCCACAAAATCAGGCGTCACTGGCACAATTAACGATTTCGGCCAGAGATGAGAAGCGATAAATTGACTCATATTGAGAGAAATTTCGCGTTTCCATTCCATTTTAGGGTTCATACTGTAAAACGAAGGATACAGTAAGCCGTTTCAAAAATAATTTCGCATCACGTTACGGTTTCTGTGCCGATATTCTGCGTGACAAATTGGCGCTATTGGTTTCGCATCTTTCTCGCACCTCGCTCAATAATTTCACTAAAAACAGTATAATTATTATCAAAAACATATCTAAGCGTGTATCACGAAGCTCATTTTATCTTTCAACTCACGTTAAATTACTTCGAATCGCTATTATCGCTACCCCATATATCGGTTTAGGTTAAGAAATTAATACCATCACAAATGACAATATTTCTCGAATTATTGCACATTTTTCCATATACTGACGAATCATACAGGCTCCCAACATCTCTCTGATCACGTTTCGACACTTTATGTGTCCCTCGTACGCCCATTTACGTTCGAATTCGTTTATTGCATTTCACCGTGTGACAGCGGCCACTGACATCTGACCAAACCCGCCAAAATTCCAAGTCCATCTCCCCTAAAACGCACCTCTATAAATCGGGTCTTTTTGAGAAAATTAAGCCGTCTGGACCCCATTTTAAGGTTCAATCGGTAAGAGGAAACATGCGAGAAGCCTATTCCACAATAATCCCACTTCCAAATATTACCTATACTTTGTAGCGATCGCGCGAAATCGCCCAACTTTGACAACGCGAAATCTGTCGTTGGCCGCCAGTTTGACATTTCTCGGTCTCCAGTGCCGTTCGCCGCAAAAATCTAAACTCTTATCGATTTTCACGTTCTACACACATTTTACCGATACTTCTCGATACGCCTACCATGGGGGGACGGCTCGTCCCCATCTATACGTTACGCGTTCGCTTCGCGACCGCCACCCCTTCTCGAGCCTTTAGCGCCGCAAGTCGTCGGTGGGCTCTTACATACCTCGAATAGGGCGACGCCTATGGTGTGCGACAGAGAGTAGACAAAAACAGGCTGATCAAGTTTTATTATTATTAACGATCACGTGATATTATATGCAGATGATATTACCTTCACTCTGGAGTCAAATAATATTCACGACCTTTTCCGCGATTGCAACATAGTTTACAATCGTTTGTGTCAATGGCTATCCCAAAATGGTTTAATTATAAACACTGATAAGACAAAATGCGCTTTGTTCCAGAATAAACACAAACATCAGTTCCAAAGTTTTAACTTACACAATAAAGTAGTTCCGTTTGTTCAGAACTGTAAACTACTGGGAGTGACCATTGAGGAGAACCTCCATTGCGAGTCTCATATTGATAATCTCTGTGGAGAATTAGCTCGAGTATGTTTCGCTCTTATTAATCTTAAAAGATCATGTAGTTTAGAAGTACTCAAAATTTATTATTATTCTAACTTTTACTCCAAGATGACACTTGGGATTATTCAGTGGGGTTGTGGCGTCAGCAACTATCGAATATTTTTATCACAGAAAAGGACTTTAAGAATTATTTTTAGTCTCCCATGGCGTCAATCTTGCAAAGAGATATTTCAGTCTCATAAGATGTTAACCTTTTATGATGCTTACATTCTTGATGTAGTATAAGTATAAGCAGCAATTTTCTGCTGATAGACCACGGGATTGTGATTACAGTTTGAGAAATATGGATTATCTGTTACCACCACGACACAAAACCACTCGTTTTCAAAAAATTTAAGCTTCTTAGCATGCAAACTTTATAATGTTTTACCTAACAACTTAAAGTCAATAGTTAGTTATAAATTATTTCGTTGTAATGTAAAAAAATATTTATGTAACTTAAGTTGTTATTCTCTAGAGGATTTCTGTAATGCAAATAGCTCTTAGTATGCTCACTGCTTTGTTTATTGTTTATTTTATTCTTTATTATTATTATTATTATTATTATTTTCCTTTGACGTTATTTTCTTAAGTGCTTTTGTGCCATATATCAAATAAAGGTTATTATTATTATTATTATTATTATTCATCCAGTTTTACACCACCTTTGTTTTCGTGAAAGAGAGGTAGTTATTAGAAACACAAATCAAAATTATTCAATAAATAAAACCAAGAAATAAACCGAATAAAAAACACTCTAGATGCGCTTGCGACATTGGTAACTATAATAAAGAATCAAAATATGTACTATGAATAAGGACAGAAAACAGAGAACAACTATATTTAGAACAAATAGCCAAAATTAAACAAAAACAAGAAACACTGCATACATAGAAAACTTTAACAACAAAACAAAAGCATCAGCGCGGAACATTATTAATTTTGAAATTAGAAAGAGAACCAGTGTCGATGGTCCATCGTCTTTTTTCTCCTGACAATCTAAATGTATTCTTCTGTGAAGTGGGCGAACAAATTGTGGAAAGAATTCAATCGAGGGGCATTGTAAATGACGTACCTACTACGCAATTATCTTATAAAAAATGAGAATTCTCTTTATTTGGCACCTATTACACAGAATGAAATTGTGAGCATAATTAAACATCAAAAAAGAAAAAACACTAGAGATGCATACGACATATCTACAAATTTATTAATAGTGTAACGGACGCGAGTTATTTATCTGCTAATTTTGGGGTGATCAGCCTAGATACTCGCCTGAAACTCCTTGACCCTGATACCAACGGAACCACCTCTGTTTTACAGATAACCCGACCTGCTCTTTTGACCAACGAGCCACCGCTGGAAAACGTTCTTCTTGTTTGGTGGCGATTAGTTTGAGCTATTATAGCCAAAGATATTTTCACAACGATGTTCTTTCTCAATCAGTCGAAACAAGGCTGTTATTTCGCCTTCAGATTGTTAAAATTTCAGATTTCCTCCCCTTCTCAAAGTGAACTTAAAATTAGTGAAATAAAAGAGATGGTAATTTTAACAAATATATTGAAGAACGTGAAACCAATGACAACAAAATACAAAGACATCAAATTAATATAATGTCGTGTAAAAAATTTACCAAAAAGAAAACTTAGTTTCAATGCCGGTAACCAATATTCGAATCGAAGACAAGGAAATCCGATGTTTCGATATTTCTTGTATCGTCTCTTGACATAACTGACATAGGGGAGAGTCAACGACACCAATTCTATGTAAGTGAGCTTCCATATCGCAATGACCTATTCGTAATATTTTAAAGGTAACTATAAATCTTCTTGATATCCAAGGAAACTTTTGATGCCAAATTTTTAACTAACAAAATTTTGTATTCGGAAATAATTTTCCCCTTAAATCTACTAGAGTCATTCCACCGTTTTTGGCAATCTTGAATAATTGTGAATGAAATAATTAAGATCACTATGACCTAATTTAAAATCAGAAGCAATCTGATTTCCACCTATTCTTGCTAATTTATCCGTAATTTCATTACCGTGTAATTCAATATGGCTATGAAGCCAAATAAAACGAATATAAATTCAGTTCTGATCAAAAAGCTTATGTTGAAGAGTAAGGCAATTTTTGAATAGGAAATTAGCAACGCATTTACAACTTTATATTTTTCAATTTTACAAGTAGCTCACATGTAAAAATAAAAGCACGGTTTGAAATATTTCCCGAAATATTTATAATGAGTGATGGACACACCAAAAAAAGATTTATCATGATTTTCAGATATAGAACCATCCGTAAAAAATAATACATAATCCAGTCAATAAACAAGCTGGTACCTCAAACCAAACTAAAAAAAAAAACCCTTCAAAAGTAGACAATAATAATAACTTTGAACTGAGTGAATGGAATTGATCTCTGATTTTTTTATATGATCTCTATAATCAGTATTTACTTACATATTTTTATTTTGAACGTGATAGCTAAACTGACTCCTGAGAAAAAAAGTATTCAATTTTCTACCCTTATGAGAATGGGAGAAATGGGGTGGCATTGATTAAGTTAATCTTTCGTATTTACAATATATGCGATAGTAGCACCCATTCCCTTTGATTTCAGTTCAATAACTGTAGGGGGACTTTTTTTAATGGCTTATCCTAATACAACCTTTGCAAAATGAACTTCATTGAATTCTTTAATATGGAATTAAAACAGCTTCACTGTTGAATTTAAATCGATAAGTTTAATACGATTAGATTTTGAATTCATTGTCCATCTGCCATAAGTTATGCAACACAAAGTTACGTGTTAGTAAAATTAGAGATTAGTAATAGTTGCGAACTAAATAAATATGTCAAGCTTTCTTCTTTAATTTAAACCGCTTCTCGCAATCTTTTGGTATTTGGGGCGCTTCCAATAGTCGAATTAAGTGGAACGGCAATCCGATAGATAAATCCACATTCCGCATTGAAACGGGAAGTGGTAATCCGGACGCGATATTCAGTCTAAAGTAGGCGGAGTGGATTCGTCGACTGCTGAGTCGCGAGGATTCTTTAGCGCGGTATATAGGAATAGCTACTAGAATAATCTACTACTACTGCTGCCGTAATGTTCGACTCTGCTCAGGAGCTCGTATGCAAATAGAATTGGTTCGGATTGCGAATCGGGGACTGTTCACTTGAATGTGCGAAAGGACGAGAACACTCAGTCTGATTTTCTGAAACCTTTGCTTCGCAAGGATTAATTGATTTATCACGCAATTCGGTCCCTTCAAAGTATCAATTTCAATCAATAATATCTTGATTCATACTTCTTAATGTTTTCTTTTTTTTTATAAAGTTTGATATCGCGCAATGATAGAATTGAAACACAATGTTACACATTAGGATAAAGATTATATATTTCTTGTCAGTAGACATATCTATAAAATTTTAGACTAAAATTTCCAAAATTCCTGCGAGATTTATTGTGGCGTCATTTTCTTAAAATAACCTTCATAACTGATTGACAGTTGATTAATATCGAAAAAGCGTTTACTAATTTCAAATAAAGTATAGAATGTATATACCGGAGAATATCGCAAGAAATCTAAAAAAAAAACATATTAAATTATACATTTAAACAATTCGATTGGTTACTTACCTTAAGCAAATGGACATTTTTTCCAAAAGTCAATTTGGGTTTGTATCAGGTAGATCAACGACCGATGCCATACATCATACATTGGATTATGTATATAAAGAAATCGATAAGTGTAATGCTGTACTTGGTTGTTTTTACGATCTCACGAAGGCATTTGACACGGTAGATTACGACATGCTGTTGCGGAAGTTGTGGGTGCATGGAATACGTGGTGTTCCTTATGATCTATTTGTATCTTACCTCACTGAGTGTAGATCCGTTGTTTCAATTAGGGGATCTGTAGATGGTGAGATCACAGAATTTTGCTCCTCAATAGTAAAAGTTAAATGCGGCGTACCGTAAGGGTCCATTATCGGTCCGACCCTATTCGTAATTTACGTTAACGATCTGCATGTGTCTCTGCCTTCGTGTCTGATTACTCAGTATGCTGATGATGTTAGCTGTATTATCGCGGGTTCTACATTGGATGAGGTATCTGTGCGGACAAGTAACGTTGTATGCATGATGAATGAATGGTCTAAGTGTAACGGGCTTAGACTGAATGTATTGAAGACTAGTTTAGTGCACTTCCGAGCTTCCGCAAATGTAATTAGTAGCCCTTGTATTAGGTACGATAACAGATCCATTCCAGAAAGTGAGTTTGTTGAACTTCTTGGTTTGTCAGTAGACCCTAGCCTGAGGTTTGATAGGCACTGCGCTGACCTTGAGCGTAAATTAAGCTCTGCGTACTTTGCTGTCAGGAAATTGAGAAGCATTGTTGGCATTGATGTCCTCCGCCTGTGCTATTTCTCTTATGTGGAATCACGTCTGAGGTACGCAATAGTTTTCTGGGGATCGGCGCCGTGTGCAGAGAGAATTTTTATTTCTCAAAAGAAAGTTATTAGGTGTATACTTGGTGCCTCAGCCACGAAATCATGTCGCTCTTTATTTATAACTCTGAGGATCTTACCTCTTTGGTCCTTGTATTTATTTGAAGTGCTAATGTTTTATAAGCGTAATGAAGAGCTTTTTACAAAAAACAAGGATATTTATAATAATATGGCAACGCGGTCCTGCAATAACATAAGTGTCCCTGTACATAAAACAAGCCTCTACAAGCGTAGTCTACACTTCAGATGCGTAATGTATTATAACGCACTGCCTTCAGATATAAAAAACGCTACAACATTATGTTCTTATAGAAGCTCATTAAAGGCTTATATCAGTAAGTACAGCTTTTATTGTGCGGATGAGTATTTTAACGATGGGTCTCTCTAATTTTGTTATTTTATTATTTAACCTTCAATATAGATTTTAATTTTTATTGTTCCTTAACATCATATAACTATGCTTGTAATATGTGACACTAATGTTACGTCTGTGTTCTGTCCAATGGTTCATTACACTTGTGTTTGAATTTATTTGTAGGTATCATCTACGTTTATATTTTATTTTATACCACATCCTTATTTGTAGTTTGGTACGTTATATTCGGACTTAAATTGTGTGTATGTGCTTTATTAGCTACATTTTATATTGTATTTGGACACTGTCAAAGTTTGCATATTGCAATTTTGCGATAATAAATTACTATTATTATTATTATTATTATTATTAAGCCCTCCGTCTCCGATCTAAGCGTACCTGATTTTAACCATGCAAATGATACTTTTTTGATAAGTCTAGCTCTTGGATAGTCCTGAAGTAACTACGATGCAAGGATTTGGCGACGTGTTCGTTTTTAAGTTGTAATTTTTCATTAGTGTAAATTAAAGTTTGGAGATTTTTGTTCGAACTTTCCGAAAACTGTTTCAGTGTTTGTATAGTATTTAATTTAATATTAAGCTCAAATTGTGTGCACGCTCTTTCACTTCCTCTTGACAAGAGATCTCCATGTCTTGCTCGGTCTTTAACAATTTTAATCAGTGGGTCTTCACTATGTAAGAAAGCGTGATATGTTTTTAATACCATTTTATTATGAAGCGCTCTACAACATGATACTCATTGGTGTCTTCTTTCATGGTTATTTGAGTTTTTCACTTAAACCTAACAATATAATATATAAGAAAGTATGTAAATGTTATGGCCACTGGCCACCGATCTTACTTTTTACACAAGAATATCATGGTTCATTAAATGTTTTTAAAACTGCAGGGACAATTCAAAACTAATAAAATACGTAAAATCTATAAAGTAAAACAAGTAAATCATGTAGATTAAACGGATGAGTAAACTAATTTGTGCAGATACGAACGTAAACAATAACAAACTGCCATTTTGGGAAGCTGTTGTTTGAAGTGAAGTTAGGTTTAGAAATTTGGACCCCTATAAGTCATCTCTTGTCCTTACTCGGTGTACTCTGACGTTGTGGGGCTGAGGCGGGCCGTTGGAATGCCGTGATATGGTAGCTGTGCGTATTGCAATTGGTCACGCATCCAAATTAAAATATATCGTGTACTGTATATTAAAAGTATATTGAAAAACGAACGGTTTACTTGCCTTCTACGAAACAAACAAATCCCTGGAAGGATAAAATGATACCAACTAGATATTTTCTACAATAGTTTTGCAAAAAAAAAAGTTACATGTATAAAAAGTTTTCTTCTTGTCGATGTTTTAAATATTACTATTAAGTGAAAGTTAAGTTAAGTTAAAATTTCATAATTTTTAAAATTTTAAAATCAAAACATCTAATTCATATTTTATGGTAAAATTTTAATGAATGTATTTCGTTTTGCGCTGTTATAAAAAGCAATGAAAATAAAACATTTAGAAAGGATAACGATTTTTTTAAACTAAGGTAACCTTTTTTCCAAATTTTATAGATCTTTTTTCAATATAAACTACCAGTTGACATTTATATCTGATAAATTACATCCATATTAAGAATGTTTTGATCAAACTAAACCTTAATTAGTTTTTTCTAATCGAAGTAGTACTTGCACCTACTCAAATATTCCTGTTCCTCCAATTAGATTTAATTTAAAAATAGATATCAGGATTAGCAGTGAATTCAAGGCAAGCACAGAACAGGTGGATTATTAAATTATTATTCACCATAAGAAATAAATTAAATCAGACGTGGAAACTTTTTAGCGATAATGAATATGCATCTAGTTCATAAAGATATATGGAATGACGTACTTTAACCTTTCTATTTTAATTTTTTTTTTCAATTTAATTTATGACGTAGATGAACGGATTTCATCAAGTACCTGTATTTGAAGGGGCTCAGAGGTAAGCGGATTTACGAAGATATGCTTAATATCCTTAATAACACCGATCGGGAAGATCAGTTTCTCTATCCGTCCCCGAAAATGTTAATGCAGTTTATGACATGATTTTGTCAGACCGTCGAATTGGACTAAAACCAACATCTGAGGCACTGAGTATTTCATGCGAACGCGTCCATCATATAGTTCACGTCGATTAGAACATGAGGAAATTTCTACAAAATGAATCCCCAAATGTCTGAATGTTGACCAGAAGCGTGCAAGAGTGGAAGCATCGCGTTCGATCTGTGCTCGGTTTGAAAAAGATGCAGACTTCTTAAGCCGTATTGTTAGTACGGATGAAATTTGGGTACGTTTCTACGACCCAGAAACAAAACAACAATCGATGGAATGGATACACTCAGGTTTTTCAAGGACTAAGAAATTTTGTGCTCGAAAATCTGCTGGAAAAGTTCTTGCTTCGGTTTTTTGGGATTTGCATAGAGTAAATTATGATTGATTTTTTGGATAAGGGTAGACACAATAACTGGGAAATTATTATTCGACGTTACTGACCACTCTACGACAAGAAGTTAACAAGAGAAGACGCGGAAAGTTGTCCAAAACGTGTATTGTTTTATTTTTATTTTATATTTATCATTATGTTGAAAATATGTGGAAGTAGAAAGTTCCACATATTTCCAACAATGATAAATTTTACAAACAAATCGAAGGGTTAGCAATGGGAGCACCTATATCCAGTGTAATAGCACAGCTTGTGTTGGAGGATTTGGAAGTGTCGGTAATCAAAAAATTAAATTACAATATAAAACTGTACAAACCATTTAATATTACTATAGCACATAAAAACAGTAATAATTTAAAATGGAAGTGATCGAAAAGATATCTGAAGCACTGGACAATAGATTGGAAATCCAGCTGACATGTTGTGACCTCACCAAAGCTTTTGACATGGTAAATCACAGCATTTTACTTGAAAAATTAAAATACTACGGTGTGAGGGGCAATTGCTACAACCTAATAGAATCATATTTGACTAATAGAGTAGAATATGTACAATATCAGGCTACGGTGTCAAATACAAAAAAAGTGTGCCAAGGTATACCACAAGGCTCGATTTTGGGTCCGTTGTTATTTATCATTTACATCAATGATCTGCCATCTAGTGTTGCCGGAGGGGATATTTTTTTGTATGCCCGATGATACCTATATTTTAACTACCGCACATACAATAACTGACTTGCTATCTAATAGTAGGACGGCGTTGGAGAAGACTGCCGTATGGATTAATAAAAATGGTCTTCAAATATACAACGAAAAAACTCAAACACTTACCTTTAGAACGAAAAATAAAGGAGAAAATAACAGCAGCGTAAAATTCCTTGGAGTTCACATAGACATTTGTTTGAATTGGTCTTCACATATTATGACAATTAGTAAAAGACTTACTGCGGCAGTGCATAGCATACGCAGGATAAAACATCTTGTTACTTTGCAGGCGGCATTAATGACGTACTACTACTAACTTCTACTCCGTGGCCGCTTACGGTATCATGTTCTGGGGGATTTCTTCGGACGCAATCCGAGTGTTTCGCCTACAAAAAAAAAGCTGTTAGAGTATTAGCGAACATAGGACCTAGAGACTCGTGCAGAGATGAGTTCGTTAGACTTGGCATACTTACCCTGTCTTCGATATATATACTCACCACAGTTAAGTTCGTACATCAGAATCAAACGAAATATGTTAAAAACAGCGATATTCATAGTTATACCACACGTGCTGGTGAACAGTTAAGAATTCCATTGCATCGGATAAAAAAAAAAACACAAAACTATGTTGACTATTGGGGTGTGCAATTATATAATAAATTACCAACTAACATAAAAACTGTGAACGCAAAAAAAATTGGGACTGCAGTGAAAGATTTATTAGTGAGACGCGCGTTCTATTCTGTGGGGGAGTTTCTAAAATCGAACATATCACGATTGTTTTAGCATGTTTTTGCTTTTGTTTATTTGTTTTCGTTTGTCTTCAATGTATATACAATGTACGATGTTTTTTTTTACTTTGGTATGTACCTGTATTTTATATTACTGTATATGTTGACGTCAAGTAATTGTAATTACTTGAACTAATAAACTATCTATCTAAACTATCTATCTTGTTTCAATTGGACCATAATTGCACAAAAATTAATCGCTAAATATATGTAAACTAGAAATGAGAAAATAAACGACCTGGCCTTCTAAAACATATAATTACATAATAAAAAATTTTCAGGAGAATTCCCTCGAAGGCCAACAACATATCAATCGCAGATTATTTCTTTCATCATCTGCGGAGAATTTGCTATCAATCGGACACTTATTTGCTGCAAATGCTTCGGTGATGTTGTTGTGGTAAAGTGGAAAAGTACGAAGTTAACGCGGGGTTTATTCAGAAAGTTTAAAATTTAGGAAGCGCATGTATACAAAGGTAAGTAAATTATACAATTAATTCTATAAACTATTTTAATTTTTATCTTAAAAATCTACTTTAGATTAAATATACGTCAAGCACACTTAACTACATTCAGAATTCAGCTGAGAAGCTGAGTAATGAAATGAGTCTCTCTTTTGTGACACAGTTATACTGGGTATAATAAACACTTCTTTAAGCTTGATGACCTTTGCAGTAAATTACCTTCCTTATCTTAAAGAAAGCAGAATGTTTGAGGGTTCCTTATATCTAACATTAATAGTTTAATATATAGTTATCTCGTGGTTAGCATTTAATTTTTCTGACGACATAATTTTATTTATTACAGTTTATTTAAATAAAGTGCCTTACAAGATGGCCTACCTTGTATACATTTTTAACACTTAAGAGGTTATGGTTGCATAAGAAAAAAGTTTTTCGTTTTTCCCATTTACTGAATGAATATAGAGGCAGTTCAAAGTTATCGGCGCATTATTGGTAACTTTGTTAATATCGCAGCTACGATGTTGGTTAAATTATCAAAGATGTAGGTTTTTTACGCTGATTACAACCGTGTATTCAAAAAAAAAATGCACATCGCGTTTACGATATATAATAGATTACTTCGTTTTTTTTTAATGGATCACCATGTACATTTTGTCATCAATTCATAGAAAACTAGATTTTGCACACAATATTGTTATAATAAAATAAACGAATATCGATCTTTTTAGAATACTTTGTATCATTAGTTCATTACAAAGCGCTTCTCTCTTTAATTGTTTCACTTATTATTTTCTTACGTAGATAACGATTGCATTTTTTTTCCAGAAAATATGACGACAAATTTCCTATGCAAGGTTTACATATCAGCGTTCGCTGTAATGAAGGTAATTTAATCGTCGATTATTATCCGTAAAAAATAGCCTTGGGGACAGGAATATAGCAGAAATAGGAACAAACTTGTCGAAATAGTCATACATACAACCTGTCATTTATACAAATATTAATTTGTAGGCAGATACTTGCATTTTGTAAACAATATGTTAATGCGTTAGTCAAACTTTTATCGATTTTAACCGTATAGAAATGCTAAGGATAAGAAAGTAATCATATATCTCATGCGAATAATGTTATGCTGAGCACTCTAAGTCATACTATTGTAATGTAAGGATATATAATAATTACATTAATTACACGTTACTTTTAATACACTGTCTATTGTATCAAATTTATTCAAGGTCACTAATGAAGTTAAATAGACAACTGTATCATTTTTCGTAGGAAATAATGGATACCGTTTTTTCATTATTCGATTACACAATAATTCACTTTAATTACTCAAATAATTATTTTTGTTTTTCTGCTCTTTTTATTCTAAAATTATTCTTGCAATATTATATTTTCAGAATAAAAAGACTAGAATACCAATTTGCTTATTTATCTAAAATAAACTCTAAAATTACTGAACCAAATACATCTACAAACTAACCGTCCAGAGTATTATGTAAATACTTGTGATGAGACGGACAGATTAAATACAGACTCTTTTCTATTTAAATTTGCTCAAGCGATTCGGATTCCGCAATAAAGAATTTATCCAAAAATCATCGCAATAAAAAATTAGTACAGCGAATCCAATTAAACAAGAAATAGTACATTGTGTAGATAACCTATTCTTAATTGCTTATCCATATTTATCTTCCTTTTGTACATCAAGGAAAGCAATTTTTTGATTCAACTAGTAATTGGTTCACTCAAATGATTTTTGTGTTCAAATATATTCAATAAACACAAATTTCAAAATGGCAATTATCAGAATAAAAAATTAGTGCTGCCTATAGCATATATAAAATCTAGTTCCATAATATTTTCATACCTTACGAAATGAAAGATAACAGATTGCGTATCTAATATGTACTTAATCGCTTATCCATATTTATTAATAATTCAGGACATTATCGTCACAAAGATGGTGGAAAAGAGCAAGAACTCCGACAACGTATTCGTAAAAGTCCTGGCCCTGGCAATGGCAACCCTCCTCCTACTAACGCTAGCCCTGATCGTGATTCCGTGCGCAATATTTCGCGCATTTCTCTACATAGCATTGAAACTAACCTATCGGAATAAATTCGGCGGTTTTCTGACCGGCATGGACAACTTCTTCGAACTGAATCCCGAATCCGTCACCGTAAACGTCATGGTCATGTATAGGTTCGATGGAACCCGCGAGGAACAGTTACTAATTTTACGGAAATGCGCCACAATCATACACCATTCCATGTACAAATTTAGCTCGACGATCGAGAACTGTTGTGGTTTCCTGCATTATGTCAAAGATCAGGTGACAGTCGACGATGTAATGGAGTTCGTGGAACTGGACGGTGAAGATGGTTACATCACCAAGGACATGTTCTACGATTACGTGGAACAGAACTGTTTGACCATAGTAGAAAATAAAATGTGGAAGATGATCGCTTTCGTTCAGCCGATACGCTGGGACGACACCGATCAAAATGGGAAGGCGATGAAACGGTATCCCATACTCGTCTGCATCAAACACTCCATAGGGGATGGACCTTCCATTACCGGCACGGTGAAACGATTACTCCTGCAGACTATAGGCGAAACCAAGACGATGAAGATAAAGCTGAAAACATCAACAAGTCATAAAATGAACTTGGATGATGCTTACGTGCACAGAAATCCTCTGACTACGAAACTGGAAGGTGATATTTTGAAGCTGAAGGATTATAATAAATGGCATTTCGTGATAAGGCTGGAAAACTATGGCAAATATCTTCCAATCATAAAGAAAATAAAGGATAAGTTAAATGTGAAGCTAATGGACGTAATAAGCGCCGCTGTGTGCTCGAGTATCATGGATTACATTGCAGAGGTGGGTGTACAGTTATACCTCAACAACTCAAAACACTCTCGCAAATGTTAAAATCGTGGATAGTAAGTTTATCTCTTCATGATTCAAAGGCCGTGCAATAAATGAAATTTTCATTGACAATTTTAATGTGTCTTTGTTGGTTGAAGATCAAAAATGATTTATTGATTGACTTTATGTAGCTGAATGTGATGCTTATTTTAGAATCGTTAAGTACTTACTAAAACTGCCACGTCAACTTCGATTTCATTTCTGAATTTTAAACTCTGAATAAAGGAGTCGATTCTCAAAAAAAAAAAATGTAGTAACAAAGTGGGAGTGAGTAGAATTTACGAAAAAAAAAAAATCAAATAGAGTTGAGTCGATTTTATAAAAAAAAAAAACAAATTAGAATGATTAGAATTAGTAGATATGCTAGGACAGTTCTGGCGCAAAATCCCATGAGATTTACATAGGGGGCCTCAATTCACATTTTATCCCCTCCATTCCTACCTTTTTTTATCTTGACTGCATCACGTAATTGGCCGGCTTCGAAGCGCTCTCAATTTGAAACGGATTGGGACCTCGAGGTGACTCAACCAATTACGAACGGGTAGGCGACCCCAGGTTACGTCAAATAAGCAACGTTGTGGCAAATATGATCTGCATGAGATTTTTAGCTAATTCAGCATCCAGCTCTGACCTAATTACACTTGCTGTTACGTTAAAGCTGCTTAACCTGCTCCAGGAGTTGTTCCAGGAAGGTGTAAGCCGTTCCAGGAGCTGTTTAACCTGCTCCAGGAAAGTTTAAGCTGTTCCAGTAGCTATTTAAGCTCTTCCAGAAACAGTTTTAACAGTTCCTGGAACAGGTCAAACAGCTTCTAGAACAGGTTAAACAACTCCTGAAACAGGTTAAGCAGCTTAAATGTAACAACAAGTGTAATTAGGTCAAAGCGGGATGCTGAATTAGCTAAAAAAAATCATACGGATCATATTTGCCGCCACGTTGCGTATCTTACGCCAAGCAAGCGCGCATCCCACCCCAAGGGCCCGATCGGTTTCAAATTGCGAGCGCTTCGAAGCCGGCCAATCACATGATGCAGTCAAGATAAAGGGCAGGGATGGAGGGGATAAAATGTTGATTGAGACCCCCTATGTAAAACTTATGGGATTTTGTGGCAGAACTGTCCTAGCATATCTACTAGAATTTATAAAAAAAAAAGTTAAATATGGGCTAGTCGATTTTTCAAAAACAAAGGAGTAAATTAAATGGGGCTGAGATCAATTCACAAAAATCAATTAAATGAGGGTGAGCCGATTTTCTCAAAAAAATAAGTGGAATAAGTCGATTTTTCAAAGAAAAACAATAATGTATTTTTTTTAATAATTATTTTATTAGTTTTTTTTCTTTGAAATAGCGACTTATTCAACTTATTTTTTGAGAAAATCGGCTCACCTCATTTAATTTTTTTTTTTTAGAAAATCGACACCTCCATTTAATTGTTTTCAAGTCAAAACAATTTTACAGAACAAAGAAAAAAAACAAATGTCACCGCCATTTGGGTCGATTTTCAAACAAAATAATAATAAACAAAATGAATGGGGGTGAGTTGGATTTCGAAAAAATAAATCAAACGGGGGTGAGATCATATTTTATCGCTTCTTTATTAAATTATTATTGTTTAAGATTTAAAATTTTGTTCAATAGGTAGAAATCCGCGTTTTATATTCCAAAATTAAAATATTCGAGTATCCCCATTTTTGCTGTCCCTCCTCATCAACTGCAAAAAGTATAAACAGAATTACGTTGTAGTTATTATGATTGGGGGTCCCGTCCATTATCAGTGCTCTGAAAGCCTACATTTTTGTTTACACACATCTTGTATTACACACTATTTATAATAAACAATACGTTCGCGAATAATCGAATTCGTCAGCGTTGAAGTTGCGAATGACGACGGACTACTGCATTACAAAAACCCTATCCAGAGCGCAATAGATGTTAAACACCTCTTTCCGCGATTTATTTTCAGAGAAACGTGAAAGTCCGGTATATTACAGCGTGCTCCGTGGTTCGCGCCCACAGCGAGGACCTACCGCAAATCGTGAGCGGTCAATACGACTTCAAGAAACTCGCCAATGACTTCAGCGTGTTAGCCCACCATGTCCCCTTCAATGCCACCGAGCGCAGCATGAAAACTAAAATCTTAAAAGTACACAATACGCATCAATCCTCAGCTGGCGGGGTGGATAACATCGTAAGTAAAATTTTATAATTTACCTTTCTCTCAATAGAAGACAAGAAGCCATGACGACTTTCCTTGACATTGAGGGAGCGTTTAACACGTTGACTGCTGCGTCAGATTTTGAGAGCCTCCCGAGCCCGACTTCCGGGCATAATAGATATGCACACGGCAGTCAACGTGTTAACAATGCTACCACAGATCTAATTATTGAGGCTTCACAGAGAAGTGGGTAAGAGCCACCTTGAAGGAAAGGATAATTACATCCAGAATTAGCGAGGCTACAGCGTAATCTGTTACGAATCAAAAAAAAAGTGTCAAACAGAAACTACATACTTGATGGCGTAGAATACGAATCTGCAATACAAAATGGGGGTTCCCATTTAAAATTTCAAAGTTGTCCCCCTTTCCACTCTGCGGGTGGGGGGTGAGGTGGGGGATCGAGTTCGGCACCATTCAGTGAGCCCCCTACATTATAACAAATCTTATTGAGATCTTTTTTTGATTTGATGCAGTGTTTTAGAGATATTCCGTTGTCTCAAGGTAAAAAAACTCACCCTGTATACAACATTAGATATATATGTCTTATACCTACCTACTTTATTTTTTTTTTAATAATTTCGATTGTCTTCTCCGTTGACTTTATAAAAATCAAAGCGTGCGTCATTCAAAAACCCTGCGTGAGTCAGTGTCTGACTGCCTAATACAAACATATTGGAGGTATTGTATTTAAACAAAGAATATTTAAAACTTTACCCAGGTTACAAAACACCCTGTATAAATCGCGAAAACTTTGCGTTATAGAAAAATTATAAGTCTACAACAATTTATAAAAAACTTTTTTAGCTATCTGTCGCTGTTTACGAGTTATAGAGGAATTCCCTGCTGGTGAAACATCCTGTAGAGTAGAAATAAATCTACTTATCGAACGATATTAACGGAAAAAGAATCTACCAATCCAACGAAATAATTTTCAGCTTTCCTATGGCTTTCTGCGTCTGATTTGTTCCTATATACCGATAAGGTTAGTGAGGCTAATCTGTAAGCAATTTTACGAAGGAGCTACCATATTAATTTCCAATCTGGTGGGCGTGCAAAGAAGCCGTTTCTTGGGCTTGGAGATCGACGATATGGTCTTCTGTGTTCCGAATCTCCTAGGCGTAGGTAATGAAAATTTTATTATTTGCTTGCTACGTTACTTAACTAACTATTTATTATTTTGTTTGGTGTAGGTTTTCTATTTACGATCTTCACGTACGATGGTAAACTGGAGATGGCTGTTTGCTGCAAAAGAGGTTACGTTCGGAGTAGGGAAGAGCTGCAAGCTATATTGAGTAAGGTGTTTAAATACCTCGACCAAGCCAAAGAGGAAGTATTGTGTGGGGAAGACTAGGAAAACAAAGCAAATGTGATTAAATGTTTGTCGGTGTGTGTTTTATTATTGAATAAATTATAAGCATTACTGTACCCGAAGTGGTTAGATACATCAAAAATACCTACAACGAAAAAAAAAGTTAGAAAAATAGAATACTACAAAGAATTAACATTTTCAAAAATCTACTTACTACAAAATTAAATGTGCCTTTTGATAATTTTGATACTTACGAAGTATTCATCCAGTTTTACACCACCTTTGTTTTCGTGAAAGAGAGGTAGTTATTAGAAACACAAATCAAAATTATTCAATAAATAAAACCAAGAAATAAACCGAATAAAAAAACACTCTAGATGCGCTTGCGACATTGGTAACTATAATAAAGAATCAAAATATGTACTATGAATAAGGACAGAAAACAGAGAAAAACAATATTTAGAAGAAACAGCCAAAATTAAACAAAAACAAGAAACACTGCATACATAGAAAACTTTAACAACAAAACAAAAGCATCAGTGTGGAACATTATTAATTTTGAAATTAGAAAGAAAACCAGTGTCGATGGTCCATCGTCTTTTTTCTCCTGACAATCTAAATGTATTCTTCTGTGAAGTGGGCGAACAAATTGTGGAAAGAATTCAATCGAAGGGCATTGTAAATGACGTACCTACTACGCAATTATCTTATAAAAAATGAGAGTTCTCTTCATTTGGCACCTATTACACAGAATGAAATAGTGAGCATAATTAAACATCAAAAAAGAGAAAACACTAGAGATGCATACGACATATCTACAAATTTATTAAAAGTGTAAGGGACGCGGGTTATTTATCTGCTAATGTTTGGGGTGGTTAGCCTAAATACTCGCCTGAAATTCTTTGATCCTGATGCCAACGGAACCACCCCTGTTTTACAGATTACCCAACCTGCTCTTTTGATCAACGAGCCACCGCTAGAAAACGTTCTTCTTGTTTGGTAGCGATTAGTTTGAGCGGTTATAGCCAAAGATATTTTCACAATGATGTTCTTTCTCAATCAATCGACACAAGGCTGTTATTTCGTCTACAGATTGTCAAAATTTCAGATTTCCTCCCCTTCTCAAAGTGAACTTAAAATTAGTGAAATAAAAGAGATGGTAATTTTAATTTTTAATTAATTATTAATTAATTAGATATTGAAGAACGTGAAACCAATGACAACAAAATACAAAGATATCAAAATTAATATAATGTCGTGTAAAAAATTTACCAAAAAGAAAACTTAACAACATGCTAGGCATGCATAAACACAGGCATTCAGTTTAAGTTTAGCCTGTGCCGGCGTTAGATTCATTTTGCTCAATTCTTAATTAGGCGTTGGTGGATATTAGGATACCGGTACGATCCTCAAATTTTATAACGATTAGTAATGTTATTTAAAAAAAAATGGAATATTATACGCCCGAGAAAAAACTTTTCATTGTGAAACAATTTTACGGTGGCAATTCAGCAGAAGTTACACAGGATTTATTTCCAGTAAATTATCCCGAGGGATCATTTCTTAGCGCGACAACTATTCGTAATACAGTCCCGACGTTTTGAAACAACGTTAACATTAATAAATAACAGAAATAAAAATGTTCTAGCAAAAAATGTCAGTGATATCGAAGTAAATTTGTGCATTAATAGAATAAAATCCTAGTATAACATCTGAACAAGTTGCTCGCGGATGTATAATGATAATGCAAACATTTTAAACCTTTTACATAAAAATAGATAGCGATCGTCAAAACTAGCACATCTCATGAACTTTTACCCGACGATTATTACTGTCGCATGAGAGTTTATAAATTAATGATTAATAAATATTCCGAACATGAATGTTTTCAATAATATATTATTTACCGACGAATAGGTACTTTATTTACTATTGTTAGGTTTTTTTAGCATCTATATTTGTTATTTTATTTGATTATTGACTTGTAAAAATGCTTTTCATTCTTTCTTTTTCTTTTGGTGTTGTTTATGAGCTCTGTCACTGAAATTTACAGTTTACATTATCTAGTGCTTCGATATAAAAATAAGTATGAATAGAAAAGAAGCATGAATAGATTTTAGTTATCGATTAAGTATAGTTTTATTATTTTCCTTTTCACTAATACAAATGCAATGCTGGATTTAATATTACTTTTACAAACTTCATAAGTAAAGCTAGAAAAGGAATATCAAGCTCAATTTAATTAGACTGAACTATGACAATACGCCGAACGTTAATAAATCTGTGTTGCGGCTTCGTGCGCAGCTACGCCTAGAGTCATTCCCAATTCCAGTCGCCCAAAATGCAATCGACAGTTCGCAACTTTTCACCCGGTATGTAACTTTTTATCGCCTTTCTTTTTTAACTCTGGCAATATGTAATTAAGATTAGGCAACTCAACAAGCGCATTCCGTTCGGCATTCAAGTGTAAGCTCAGTCAAAACGCGAAGCGCGCATCAATTATAATAAATGCAAATTGATTTATTGATATTTGCATCGCAATATATTAACACGTTTCAACTATCACAGATGACAAGCGCCAGTCACTGAGAATAGCAGGACGTTCTACTTGGAAATGAAAAGCGGAAAAGATGAGAAAATAGACGGTAGAGAACGCTGGATACTCTAGAAAATCGAATTCAATTTAATGCCTACTAACATAACAAAGAATCCCTTCAAAGGCTAACATTAACACAATGGAACACGTGGACACATTGATCGTACGCTTTTATGCAGTGAATAATCGGGTTACAGTTTCCTAATCCAATTATTATCTTATTTTAACCGGAGAATGTCTACGTCGCTTATATCGAACTGGATAAGCGCTTCATCCAACGTTGACCAAAAAGGTTAAAGTCCAATATTTGCACGATTATTGAGATGTTAACCATTTAATTATCAACCTCGTTTTGGATATTAATGAGGGGATATTGACATTTCATTAACACGTTTTCTGTAACATGTATTTTGCAAATAGTGGCCAAATGAATGTATTCTAAAGGTTGTTTCGTATTAACAGTGATAGCGCACACGCAACGATCGTAATTGATAAAATCTAACTAACGAAACTATTTGACTGCATTTATTTACATACATAGTTGCAACTAGTCAAATATTCCTATTCCGCGAATTAGATTTAACTTAAAAATAGGTGTCAAGGTTAGCAGTAAATTCAAGATAAGTACCGAACAGGTTTGTTATTATTCATCATGAGAAATCAAATTAAATTAGATACCTATAGAAACTTTTTAATGATAATAACCATGCATCTGGTTCATAAAAATAAATGGAATAACGCACTTTAACACCCCTACTTTTATTTTTCACCAAATTAATTTATGATATGCAGGTTGTTCAAAGTTATCGGCGCATTATTGCTAACTTTGTTAATATTGCAGCCGCGATGTTGGTTAAATTAGCAAGTCAGAAAAACAATTGAAAATCGCTTTTACGAGGTATAATAGACAACTTTTTTTAATGGATCACCCTGTATATTTTGTCACCAATTTATAGAAAATCCGTTTCTGCATGTAGAGTGGTCTCAATATAAGAAATACATATTACGTCATCATAATGTCAACGTAGAATACGCGAACTGAAGCTATCAGTGGCGGAGGTGATTTAAATTGACAGAGGTGCTTGAGAGAAAATGCACGCCAGTAACAGAAGTTACTACAGAAAAATAGCAAATCAAATTAATATGTAATAATAATGTTGAATAATTAATATTATTATTAAATTAGTTATTGGGTACGTCAATATTTTGGAAACCGTTCGTAAAAATATTTGGGTTAATAGAAATTACATTAATAATTATAATACATGGTAATTTTCAATGAACAAAGAATGTTTTTAGATACATGGAACATGCACTAAGAGGTAAAAAATAAAACATTTAATTTTGTGCTTAAAATTATTTAATTTTAAATAAATTAGTATTTATTTGTTTATGTTTCAAAAAAAATAAAGCACCAAAATAACCATCGTCATTTATTCAGGAATAAATATGAAATACAAGTACAATGAACGATACTATATGGTGAAATATTATAATCAAATCCACAAGTCCTTTCTAAAATACTATAGCACTGGATTAAGATCAATAAACTATATTTTACAGTAAAAATAAAACTAAGGGTGCCTTTAAGAGTTAAAAGATCACGACACTGTATTGTCAGCATCATCGTCATACTCGTCATCATCATAAAAATCTTCATCAGTTTCTGATTCGCCAGTGTTCACAACAAATACCACCTCATCTGTTATCATATCCAACAGGGTTCTCGGTTTCCAATAGTCTTCTACAACTTTATCAACGTGGTTTACAAACAGATTCCCATTCTTCACGAGTTATAGAAGCAAATTTGTTTCTAGCTAATGCCTCACATCGGCTAACTTAAAAGTAACATTTCTTGCGGCGACCAGTTTTTTACAATAGCCATATTTTCTCAATAGGGTTTAATTCGGGATGGTACGGTGGCAGCCTTAGAACACTATGCCCATGAGATGCTAGTAACTTATCTAATTTAAATTGTGCGTTCATTTTTATTTTTCTTTATTAGTTCATAAAGCTCTGGTTTTGTAAAGCTAGAATCAAAGAATATATTCCTTGCCGTCAAACCACTCGATCATTTCAGTCTTTTTTGTTCCAGAAGTTGGGTCATAATGAAGTTTTACATTATGATAAGACGCATTGTCCACTATCAAAACACTTCTAGGTGGAAGATTAGACACCAATTGTTTTGTCACCCAGTGTAAAAAATTTGTGGCATTCATATCATCGTGATAGTCACCTGATTTTGTACCTTTAAGAAAAAAAAAAACAAAGAATTTATGGTGCTTTATCTTAGAAATATCATAATTCTTGCTTTTCAGAGCATTTGAGAACAAAAATATTAATGATTACATAATAAACTATACATTCAAGGAGTACCATAATATTAGATAATAACGAAGTTTTCATCCATTAATATAATAACTCCTACATACAATACATTACTAAATACCTGATCGAAACATAAGTAATCCGTTATCTATGAAGCCCATTTTACACCAGCATGCACCATGATTTAAGCGGCTGCCCTTCGAAATAGGTTTCTTTTCAGTCCTAACAGTTTACCATCTGACCATTCCTTCGGCTGTGTATGGGAACTATGAATGTTATGACTCATCCGTAAATACTATTGGTCTATTTTCATGGAGGTAACCTTGTAGTGTGGCGTAGATATTTTATGCGTTTAGCTCGTATATCGTAGCTTTCCATCAATAATTTCCGTTTATCAGAAGTTCTCTTTGCCACCTGCAAGTGAATAAATATATAAATTTACTGTCCATACATTATTTTCTGTATGAGTACATACTTAAATCCCATCTTTTTTTAAAACATTTGAGAGTGGGTCAAACCTCCTTCGGAAGGATATAACCATTTTTTTTGAATTTTTTCATAGTAGGTAACACTAGATAATAATAAATAACACACGGTAAAAAAGCGATCAACTCCCACAAATTCAGAGACAGATTTGAATTTTGACAGATGCGAAATTGTCGACTGACGACGCCGCTGAATTCAAACACCCCTATAGCTGACATAATGGACTCATCCGACGACTCCAGCGCCCAAAACGGATATGACGTAATATGTATTTCTTAAATTGTGACTACTCTAATATTGCTATAATAGTATGAGCCTAAAATGAAAAACAAAAGGGCTGCGAATCATATAATGATGCATATTATACAGTGACCGGCATAAATATTGCATACATATGGGAATTTTTTTTATTACTAAAATATACTAAAACTTTTTTTGGGTATAGGTTGTGCACGTCTAGGAACTCCAAAATCTATTTTGACACACGACACGTGACCACTAGTATGGCGGTAAATTTAAAAATAATGCCATGAATTCCCAAAAAGTGAGGTTAGATGACATGATATCCAAAAAAGTTATTTGAAAAAGTTGCTTAGAATTTAATTCTGAGGCTATGTGCACATATTTAAAAAAAGTAAAAGTCACAATTGTTTAATTGAATTACATATTTCCATGTGTTGCGTTTGTAGCAGCTCAACAGCAGTAACATTTCTAAATCTCGTTGATACTCTTGTGTAATTAACAGAGCGAAAACTGAAAACTACGTTTTCGGTATGACAATTGTTGTTGCAAGGGACTGCATATAGTACTAATAAATCAAATTTCACAAACATTTTCATTCTAAACCACTTAGCAACCATTATTTTTATTGAAAATTATATTTTTTGTTTGTTTTCCGCATTAATGTGAAAACCGTCCAAAATTGGTAACACTACACGCGCCCACCGAAGGTATTAAAGTAGATTTTGAAAATAGAGAACAACAAATAAGAAACAGTAGGTAAAATAAAAATTGTAGTAATTACTTATTTACCAGAAAATTAAAATAGTTTACTACATTATTTTGTTGGTTTTAATTTCAAAGCCTACCTTACTTAGAAGATATGCGCGCCTAACAAGTTGTTCATTACTACTAGTTAGTTTAAATGTTTTTGCTTAATAAGTATGCTTATCATTAGCTAAGAGTACTAGTTATTTATTTTTACTGAGTTTTGTAATTTCGAAACCTACTTAAAAACCTTCGGTGCGTGCAATAAAAGTGTGAGGGCTGAGGTATTTAACGTATCAGCGATCGGGGTAACTGATGTCATGCGATATTTTTAATTCTAAATTAGTGATACCTTTTTTCTTTAGAAGTAATTTAAATTCCAAACGTTACTTATTATTTTTACAAATAACACTGACGGATGTTTTCGATAATATGTCATTAGCAGAAAGAAGGAGTTTGTATTTTCAGCAAGACGGAGCCAGTGTTCATTCCACAGTTGTTGTAAGAAGGTGGTTACACAATCAGTTTAAAAACAGATGAATAGATCGGTACCCTCAAAATCCATGGCCGGCTAGATCTTTGGATCTTACACCATTGGATTTTTTTGTGGGGCTACCTAAAAATTGTGCATATAAGCACATTAAGAAATATAGAACATCTAGAAACTGTCATTCGAAACTGTGCATCTGAAATAAATCTTAATATGCTTAATAATCCTTATAAAGAAATGCACAGAAGAACCATATTTTTCACCAATTTTTTACCAACTTTTTCAAACAACTTTTTACCGGCAATATTTATGCCGGTCACTGTATATATATATTTCTAAACTATAAGAAGTATAATTATCATTTTATATATTTTTTGCTTTGATGGCTGCTTGACTATCAGACATGATGATAATCTCCTGCTTTCGATAATTTCTATCCGGATTGAACTGGACGCACCTTTCACTAGCGTGTATTTCCGCCAGAAAGATACTTGGGTATTTTCCCAAGCTTTCGAAGTGCCATATATTCCTATTCCAGTTCCCTCTGCCACCAGTGTGCCATTTGATGGCATTTCTATTCAATTTCAGGATAATGTTATGATCCCACTCGCTCTTGTTACTAAGCTTTATGGTGAATTCCTTCACAAAGCTGATTTTTTTTTAACATATCATCCCGGGGCATGTCCCAGGTTTGATCACCGTCAGGAGATGAGGCCTATGCCTAATCATTCCTTCCTTGACCATTCTGAGTGTCTGTAGGGTAGACACGTGCACTCACAGAATTTAGATTTAAGTATATACATAGGCAATCTTTCAAAATTTTCTTTTCCTTGTATTGCACAGGGTTAGATATAAACAGTTAATATAAATGTCTGAGGTAACTGAGTCTCGCCCCGGAATTGTGCTCATTTTTTTTCTTATTGTTACTTTTCCTAAATAATTTGTCTATTTATCTGAAAATGGCACAATTATTTTAAATTTAAAAGATAGAAGATAGTATTCTTAAATCTTACACTACATCACCATACGCGATTGTTCGCAGAAGTCTTTACTGGACCATCAGAACGTCCTTACCATCAGGATTAAGCATATTTGTTGAACAACTATTATTTGCAGCAAATTTAGGTCAATATTTTCAGGAAGGAACGGTATTTGGTGCATTCTAAGATCAAGTTTGATCCTTCGGTGTTTCACACCAAACATTTATGCTGCACCTTATTTAAAAAGTTGTTTTTCTTATGCAATGTGGATTTTCAGTCGACCAGTAAATGCGTGTTATATTGACTAATTGTGATTCCGTTCACGAAAAATGACACATGAATCCACAGATTAAAAGTCGGGAACTAATAGTACACAAAGTCATAAATTTTCAATAATACAATGGATTTTGAAAATGCTGTCTCCCACGTCCAACGCCCATCCATTTAACGGCTTGTATTTATACGGTTTTTAATATTTTATATGCTGAACTAATCCAAACAGGACAACCGTCAGTGATATAGTGGTGTGATGACTGTAAGTAATGCGTGCTAGTACATTTATTCCATTGGCTTTATTTATTGTTATTGCTCTTTGATATTCATGTTTGCCTTTTAGAAAATGACCAATGTCTTTTTTTTAAGTAGCAACCACATGACCATAGTCTAGAGATACATATATGACTACTGACATTTCCCATTTTTATGACTACGGTTAAAATACATTCTTGAATTGTTGAAACCTGAAACTAAATGCCTCAACTGGCAACAATCTTAACTACTTGCCAACTTAAGAAGTAGTCCCATCACTACTTCTTAAGCTATCGGCAAACAGTAATTTTAGCAGATGGAAAAATCTCAAAAGAAACATTACCGAAATTAATATTTATATAATTATAAATGTTACTAATTCAAATTGGTAACTCATCGGTATTTTACATACATTTCTTGTGTTTGTTAATTGTTACTTGGAACATGTTTAGGGATATTTTTACTGTTATTTGACTATCATCATTGCTCACATATTAACAGCTGCAGTGATGAAAAGCAAATCAAACGATATCTTTCTTTTCGTATAGGTTTAGTGGAATATTGGCTGGGTGATAATAAAAGAACTTGTTAAATCTTGTAAGATGTCTCGACTATTTTACAATTACTAAAGGTAATTATAAACAGAAGCAATATTGTTATATAATGAAAATTAATTGATTGTGATGTATTACCTCGTTAGTTGTTTTAAAGTTTTAAGATATGAATTAGTGGTTTGTTCTTCTTTGCCGTGTTTGATTTCTATATAATCTTTTTATTTAAAAAAGAAACTTCTTGGGTACCGGCATTTATTTACTATTCTATTTTTCAATTACAAAAAATTTACAATGCTTAAGACATTTTTCAATTTGCCTCCGTGCTGCAACAAGCGATTTTACATGTAACTAATGTAAAGAACGTACACAATAAACAATAATAAAATAATTAATGGACAAACTAAACAAATCACAAACGAAATAAAAACAGAAAAAAAAAACTCGATAACAGTATACCTTAGGAGAAAAAAACTTACTTGGTAAAATCCAATTGTATGTTCGTAATAGTAACATAAAGTCAACAGTTTTAAAACTTTAAATTTACATCTTCCTTATGATTATATTTTAAATTAAATCTCAAAACTTAAACTTATCACCCAACCAATATATTCCACTACGAAAAATAATAACCAAGAATTAAAACAAACTAAATATACTTACATATATTACATACATTTACAGTTATATTACAGCAACACACTGATAATGCATACAAATATTTAGAAATATTACTGAAACATAGGGCCTTTTCATTCAACATTACATATCTATCAAATGATTCATATATATTACAAATATATACCTATCGTAAGGTTACAGAAACATTTTACCTTCTAATGTAATATAAATGAAATTCTCATTCCATATGGTGAGTGTGGTGCATCACAGTAAACCAGAAATGAGCAAATAAACAACCTCGCCTACCAAAACATATGCTTCAAAATTTCCAAGAGAATTCCCTCGAAGGTCAACAACATATCAATCGCAGGTTATTTCTTCTATAATCTGCGGAGAATTTGTTATCAATCGGACACTTATTTGCTGCAGATGCTTCGGTGATGTTGTTCTGGTAGAGTGGGAAAGTATATTCCAGTGACGAAGTTAGCGCGGAGTTTATCCAGACAAAGGTAGTTTAAAATTTAGGAAGCGCCGACATTCAAAAGTAAGTAAATCATACAATTAATATTAAATGCCACTTTAACTTTTATCTCGAAAATTTAATTTAGAATGTCTAAAATTTATGTAGTCCAAGAAATTTCGCATTAAAATGTATATATATATATACGTCTCAATAATATGTGCAACCTAAAATAAACTAAACAAAACAACGTGTATTAAGCAAATATGTATGAGTAAATGGGTTATCCTTGAAATTGAATAAATATTACAAGTGAACAATCCACAAACTACTACAAATATATTAATTACTTAACTAAATAATAAAAAAAAAAGGGAAAGACCATCACGTAACAAAAGTAAACACGTTTGAATGCTGATATTTTAGTATTTACTATAGGCATGCATAATATATCGTAAAGACTGTATTTCTCAATAAATTGAACTGAGAATTTCACAAACTTTAACACGAAACGCCCCATTTTCTTTAGATTTTACGATATGGAAATAACGATTTTGAAATTCGTTCTCCAATATGTTTCAGTTGTTTAAGATATTTATTGCAAAATCTACAACATTCAACTGTTGTAACAAGAATGTATTACACTTTAGACGAATTTTAGCGACATAATCCGGATGTACATATTTTTTTTCTATTATCAAAGTTAATGATGGTCTGCTAAATTGTGTTATTTAGAAAGAAAAAGTAAAACATCAATGCATTCATTATAGGCGTTTACGAAAATTGGATTATAAGGTATCTACCGACTTTCTATCCTGTTCTAGCACATTGTAAGTTTCACTTTCGGTACCTCGGTATATATCCGATCCAATTTTCGTACACCCCTTATATTTTATATTACATGTCAATGCAATGTTTACAAGTATTTTTGTGAATCACACAAACTATATATACAGGCTATTCAAAGTTATCGGCGCAGTATTGCTAAAATTGTTAATATTGCAGCTACGATGTTGGTTAAATTATCAAAGATGTAGGGTTTTTTATGCTAATTACAACTGTGTAATCAGAAAAACAGTTAAAAATCGCGTTTACGAGATATAATAGATAACTTTGTTTTTTTTTTAAATACCTTGTATACCTTGTATATTTTGTCACCAGTTGGTAGAAAACTAGATGTGGCACACAATATTGTTGTAATAGTACAATCTTAAAATGAAACAACAAAATAGCTTGCTGGACTGATATAATATAAATGGATTCGATATAAACAGCCAAAACTTTGTTGTTTGTAGAAATCCAAGCAAACTTTGGTTGCTTAGTTTTGACATAGCGAAATTATTTTAACAGTTCTGCGAAGCTTGCTGTGTACTGTTATTGAAAAAAGGCTTTATTGATTCTAATTGCTGCTTATTTTGTTTTATTTCTAAATCCGTTTATTGCCGTGTTCCTTTTTATCGTTGCTTTCTGTTAATTATTTATTCACTTATAATTCAAGTTGAAAACATATGATATATGTACTTGAAGCATATTTTGTATGTAGAAGGTACAGCAACAGGGCCTTGGAACGTTACAGAGGAATATCTCCAAACAAGATACTACCACACTATTGAAAATATTATCGGTGTTGGCGTTAATTTTGCGCTAGTCAAATATTTTAGCGTTGATTTTTACAAACTTTGCCAGACTAGTTGACTACTTCTTTAATAGAACATGACACTTACTAGAATTTCGTGTTTCTTGTTCAGATTTAGGAATTTACTATTTTGCTAGACATTCAGAAGCGTCGACCAATCAAAATTTTTCCCTCGGATAGAAATATAGAAACCCCACCTAATCTAATACGGTATCGCATTACACGCACAACGTGCATTGCACGTGTATCTGTTTTGGGGTTTGTTTCTGCGTATTAATATATCCAAATAAACTACCAAACGTGTACTGACCTGCAAAGTGTAAGCTTGTGTTATTGAACGTTAATTCCAATGTGCATAAAAAATTTCAACATCTTAAAGATCTATTGGGAACATCTATTTACGTAATTAGTTTAGATTTGAGTCAAATAGCATAAACATTCACTTAATTTTATAATGGTTCTCAAAACATCATTTTAAAATTGGCACGTTTAATTGAAACCAAAACTTTTGAATGAGTGGTTCTGTATATTTATAATTGAAAAAACGTCTTAAAGAGAGAATATTATAGCACTAAGAAATAAAAGAGTTGTTAAAATCTATAAAATTCCGCATTAATTTGGCTACAAGGTCAGTACATATACCTAGACACATTGTAAATTGTGGCTGTTAATCTTTTATTTTTTGTAAACTCTTGGATTTTGTTTTTGGTTTTTAAAGCCTTAATTTGGCAAACAACAAAAGTTTGGCTGTTAAATCGAATCCATCATTATATGAATCGTAGCTCTCTTGTTTTTCATTTCAAGGTTATACTGTTATTACAATATTGCATGCAAAAACTGATTTTCATTAATTGGTGACAAAATATACAGGGTGGTCCATTTAAAGAAAAAAAAACAAATTATCTATTATATCTCGTAAACGCGATTTTCAATTCTTTTTCTGATTACACGATTGTAATCAGCGTAAAAAGCCCTACATCTTTGGTAATTTAACCAACATCGTAGCTGCAATATTAACAAAGTTAGCAATAGTGCGCCGATAAGTTTAAATAGCCTGTATCTATTCATTATTTTTATTTAACTAAATTGATATTTTTTGTTCGAATTGTTATAAAAACAATCCGATTTGTTATAAAAACAATTATACGTATGTATTATCTGTATATATATTTATATGTAGTTTAACAAGAGATATTGTATTTCAGTTTATTGTTTTCCTTGACTGAGTTGTTATCGGAATTAAAACCCGCTATAAAAAAAAATAGGATTTTATGAAACCCTAATAATTTAGTTGTGAATGTAAAATTTAAAATTATTTTAGCACCTTTTTTAAACGGAACATCATGTATCTAATAACATATTTGAAATCTAAAGACTAAATTAGGACAGATTTACGTAACACTGCATATACCTAAAGTAATCGGTGTTTGAAATATTTTAAAATTTATAAAATTGCAGTACAAAATTTAACTTTGATTAATTATTGTGTAATTCAATGTTAAGCACACTTAACTACATTCAGCATTCAGCTGAGAAGCCGAGTAATGGAATGAGAGGAAATCTTTTGTCACACAGTTATACTGAGTATAATAAACACTTTTTTAAGTTTGATGACCTTTGCAGTAAATTACCTTCCTTATCTTAAAGAAAGCAGAATGTTTGAGGGTTCCTTATATCTAACATTAATAGTTTGTTATATAGTTATCTCGTGGTTAGCATTTAATTTTTCTAACGACATAATTTTATTTATTACACTTTATTTAAATAAAGGTGGTCTTACACGAAACCACTTACCGTAAGTTTTTTGTTTTCATGGTGTCCATATAGTACCGCCTAATTCAAAATAATTTTAAATTGTACCTACAAAAATCTAGCGTTCAACTAAATAAAAAGGATTTCATAAAATCCAATGCTTTCTCATATATAGTGCGTCACAAAAGAAATGATCTAAGGCACTTAACAGTTTTTGATTAATAAACTAGTGTCAGAAATTATTCAATATCGAGATAAAAAAAATTGAATTGTTGAACTGCTTTGTTGAAACAATTAGATTTATTTGCTTATTTGAAATATAAATTTTTTATAGTAACAATATTTTTGTTTTAAGTTTAATATATATTGTGCTTCACTTTACCAAATATTTAATTGAGCTTACTGCGTTCCTTTTTTATTTTAAACAATAATTTTGTCAGAATTACTTACCTTATCTGGTATGGAAACTCTTTTATTCCTATATCAAATCTTACCACAAAATTTCACTATTCAATAAAGTGTTACTACAATACAATACTGACATAACTGACATAATGTTCGTTCTGTATGTAACGTTTTTCAAATTCTCCTTTGCCGGTATACCTACAATGTTTTTTCCGGTAAATACACCAAATTAACTTTTTATGAAGTAATTGAACCAACCCAATATTTTTACAAAGTTTGTGTTAATACCATACTTTTCTTTTTTGAATATATTAAACTTCCTAACCAAATATTTTGTTTCAGTCAATAACGTACATTTTTTGCATATATTTGAAACAACAAAGGGCATGCTTGTTTCAAAGAAAATATGCGTAACAAAATATATTTGATTGGTTTAAATATATCGGTTTTTCAGTGTGCACCGGCACTTTGTATTAAATTTCTGAAATTACTAAATGCACAATTTTCAAACAGATGAATAAGAAGAAGGAGACCGATTTCTTGGCCTGCACGTTGACAAGATGTGACTCCAGTTAATTTTTGTTTTTGGGGTCAGTTTAATTCACTGGTGTATGAGACACTTGCTGATATAGAAGAATTATTAGTGGCTCGAATTATTCTAGCGTTTAATGATATTCGTGAACGTCCTCAGCCATTTCAAAGAAATCGACATTCGATTTTCGATTTTATAAAGTTTAATGCAGTATTATCTCTAATAAAATGTTCCTGTTATATTAATTGAGATTGTTATTATATATATAAAGCTTTCTAGTGTATCTTGACACCGAGACACTAGTTTATTAATAAATATAAAATACATGTTTATTTCAGTGTCCTCTATCATTTCTGTTAATTAGGAAGGAATAGTTATTCTGTGACTCTCTGTAAAACCCGTGCCTTACGAGATGGTCTATCCGTATACACTTTTAAAACTTACGAAATTATGGTTACATAAACAGCGGTTTTTCCTTCTCTCATTTACTGAATGAATAAATAATTTAATATAATATAACGGATTTAATAGTCTTTATTCTATACTTATTTTGTTATTAGAAAAATTGATGCCAGTGCTGCATTGAATTATTTATAGGTAAACAAACATCGACCTTTTTCGAATACTTTTTGTGTCATTACTAAGCGCTTTTCTCTTTAATTGTTTTACTTCTTATTTGCTTACGTAAGTAACTATTATATTTTTTTTTCCAGAAAACATGGCGACAAATTTCCTATGCAAGGTTTACATATCAACGTTCGCTGTAATGAAGGTAATTTAATAGTCAATTATTATTAGTGATATTCCTGCATCATTAATTATGATTGCAAAGAATTTTGTTCTATATATACCTGCACAAAAAAAAAAACAATTTTGTTCTGATGTGCAAGGAGGTACACATAAAGGATGAGAACAACTCCTGTCGTCCGGTTTCCCATACGGAAAATTTCATTTGTACGTACATCGTAGTGGAAAAAAATAGCCTTGGAAACAGGAATATAGCAGAAATAGGAACAAACTGTCGGAATAGTTATGACAACCTGTCATTTATACAAATATTAATTTTTTACCAGAACTTGCAGTTTGTAAACAACATATTAATGCGTCAGTCAAGCCTTTATCGATTTTGAACTGTATAGAAATGCTAACGATGAAAAAAGTAATTATATATCTAATGCGAATGTTGTTATCCACTCAATACAACGAAATAATTACTCATTAATTTTGATACACTGGATCAAATTTATTGAAAATCATTAATGAATATACATGTAAAACTGCGTCATTTTTAGTAGAAGATAATGGATACTTTTCCCATTATTCCATTACACAATAATTCATTTCACTTCAACTACAATGATTAATTTATTTATTAATAATTAATTATATTACAGAGCAACGAAAAATAATATAAACAAGAAAAAAAATGTAGATTTTGGGGGAAGGAAATAAAACATTCATCCATGTCCTCTAAAATTTCACACCATTATATTTGATTCTAACGTATATATACAGGGTCTTTATATATACAGGGCACTGTTTCTCCTAACCTCTCCTGACAAAAATAAATCGAGATGGACAATCTCGTGCACCCAAATTTTAAAACGAATGTGCCATAATTTTTTTTTCGAAATGTCGTTCTTCGTTTTGGAGATACCAGGGTGTCACAATTTTTCCTTTAGTTTTTCTTTTTCATTTTATGAATTAATGCCAACACGATACTTCTGAATGACACTGATCTAAACATAAGAAAGGGTTATAGCACTTTACTTTGGGTCTATTTTAAACCTTACAATTAGTTCATTGGCGGAAATCTGGGTAAATAGTACCTTAATATTACCAAAATCGGTAATACGGACCTGTTAAATAATCGAATTTTTTATCGCATCTGATGTAAAAATTAATTTTAAGAAAATTACGCCTCTTGCATTTGTCTCATATCTATGACGATTTTGGAGTAAAATATTATTTTAACTGCTCATGTCGCACTAACATTACATAACAGGTAGGTACAGTAATAATTATTATTTTGATAAATTATTGAAAAACTCTAAATCAACGGAAAACAATTACAAGCAAGTAAGGTGCACCTCCTGTCAATTTTGTTTTATCCAATTTATTATTTATTACCAGTATTAGTGGAAATCTATATTTTGAAATATTGCTATATCAAGAAGACGCCATCATTTATTTCACAAAAGGCGAA